>JAGSMT010000155.1:600000-935472 GCA_029286875.1 Lamproptera curius
TCCTTATGTTTTAGCTAAAGTAATTATCATTGTTTTTTAAATTTCTATTCGGCTAGGAACGATAAAAGTAGGCAATATAACGTATAAATATATTTAAAAACAAATCGAATTAGTGATTTGAAATATAACGTCGTTTATATAATTTTATATAATCTCCTCTTTATGACATTCGATCATTACCATTACCATTTATTCTACAAAACTTTATAAAACAAGATGGAATGCAATAATTGCAATCAATTATCTTTGATTATTACATTGACCATATAAACTGGTATGAATAACTGAATACAATCATTAAATTATAATAACTTGTATAAAAATGTGGCATGCAGTTCGTCTGTGTTGCCATTGGTTGTCGACACATTAGAAAATGGTTTAAAAACGGGTTACATCCATTCGTTTTTAAATAAAGGAAGTCTCTAAAAATAATTATCATTATCATCATCATCATCAGCCTACGTTAGTCTGCTGCTGGTCTTAGGCCTCCCCTAATGCACGCCTTCTCCATTAGGGGGTTTTTGGACCGTATCCACTACGCTGGTCCAATGCGGGTTGGTGGGTGGACCGACTATGTACATCCGACGCATGGATCGTCTTACTTTTCAGACAATTAGAGACAATGGAACATCAGCCTTAGTTGAGTCCCCGCAGGATCCGAACCCACGACCTCCGGTTTCTAAAGCACACGCCCTTACCACCAGGCTACGGAGGCAGTCAGAAAAATAATAAACAATTATATTCAGCTGCAGATTGAATATATAACAGTTAATTTATATGTGAACATAAAGGTATACATTGTATGGTAAGGATACGCAGGTTGCCTGACTGGGAATAATATTATTCAAAGGCAATATGCTCTGTGCCGTCTCATGTATTATTAATAAATTATGGGGGAGATTATTATTAGTGTATTATGCTTTATCAAGTTACCGAGTTACTGAATTGTGCCGGTACCTGAATTGTGTTTTTGTTTTGTTTATATTCGTATTTCTTAGGCTGTTTGTGCATCTGTTTTATATCCAAGGGGAGGCATGGGATAAATACCTTATTTAAATACGAAGACTATTGTTACTTTCTGATGATATACAATCTTTATATAACTATATGTATGGTTACACTACAGATAGCCGGGAAGACAGTATTGTTAAACATTAAACATTAATTATTTCATTAGTACTAATAAAATAAAAACTGTTTAATTAAAAGCTAAATCATAAACTTTCATTAGAAAAGCGCTGTCTCCGTAGCCTAGTGGTATAGGTGTGTGCTTTAGAAACTGGGGGTCGTGGGTTCGAATCCTGCGGGGACTCAACAAATTTTCATTGTTGTTTCCTAGTTGGTTAGGGCAATTTGGGCTGATCACCTGATTTCCTGAAGAGTAAGATAATCCATGCGTCAGATGGGCATGTAAAAAATCGGTTCAACCACCAACCTACATTGGACCAGCGTGGTGGGTTACGGTCCAAAAACCATCTAATGGATAAAGTCAAAGTCAAAGTCAAAATTATTTATTCAATTTAGGCTCTACTGAGCACTTATGAACGTCAAAATTATCCATTTACCACCGGTTCACAAACTCAGACCGTCCAGAGAAGAACCGGCAAGAAACTCTCGGCCTTTTTTTTTTAAATATTAGTATTTACAAAATTTGACCAATACATTTTTTTTAAGTTACAGGGATTTGCAAGCGCAGAATATAAACTATTTCCACACATCTTAGTCCTCAATATAATTTATTACAGAATAGTAAGCTTTTTCTATAAGCGTTGTTTTGACAACTTTACGAAAGCTCGAATCGTTCAGTTAGGGGTGTATTAGGGGAGGCCTATGTCCAGCTGTGAATTATTACAGGCTGATGTTGATGATGATGAGAAAAGCGCTACGTATATGTATATGCTTAGATCTTTTATATTAAACAATCAAAACAATCAATTAAGTATAATTTAATTTCATGTAAAATGTCCGATTTTGTGGTTTTTATCACTTAAACAGCACCTTATAAACTTTTAATAGTACTGCGTCATCAGTATTGCACTTTACGGGCTTAATCAAAGCTCATAAATACTTTATGAGCTTTGATTAAGAGAAAAGCGAAACACGTGCTATTTTCGATATCAATGGCCCAATTACAGGTGCTATAGATTCAAAAAATAGATGATTTTAAAAAATACGAATCTTCGCATTGACATGTAAGTTAAATAGTGTTTATATTCTAAAGTTCTTTATAATTTATTAAAACTATTGTTGTATGCACAAGATGTATAGAGGCGGCTTAGTGCCGATGATATTTTCTGCCAGTCAACCTGAAGGTGACGCAGAAATAAAATGTCTTTAGTACAGGGGTTACGAGAACTTTCTGCGGATGGATACTGGTGATAACCCTGTCTGGTTCATAAATTGTGTTCAGGTGACAGCCCTGGCGTTGAAGCGATTTTATAACCACTTTGCAATCGCGTCGGGCCACCTAGCGCCCCTAATAAGGCAGAGAGATATAGCGAGGGCAGCTCGCGCGGAATACGAATTATCCGAGAACGAAGCATTCCGATGGAAGGAGTTATTGCGGTTTTTATACAAGTCTCGCCTTTAGATATCGCGAGACAGTGGTTAATATCGTCGGCTCAAGTTTGTGCATTTCGCTTTGATATTTAATGACTAGGTAGGATGACTAAGTCATTGACCGTATAACCGCCTGATATTGAATTGAAAGATAACGATATATTTTTAACATTACCTTCAAATTTAGCTTTCATTGTTTCTTTTTCACATAAAGTAGTAGTCCAAATACGAACTAGTGTAAGTAAACCTTCGCGTTGTGGTAGTTCTCTATGTTTTGTATTAAGTATTGTATATTGTATCGATTAAAGCAGAAGATCTGTATGTCACGACATAATAACGACACACCATGGCAATAACACTGTACGATAACATGCAATGCAGTCACTTGACAATTTCCATCATTCTACATGTATCTTGCAGTACGTAATGGAAGCTGTACTATACTTCCGTACTTATTAAATAAATAATAATTACTAAAACGGGAAAATACAGCACTATAGTCTCCCAAAATATTATATAATAATTTAAAATTATTAATTAAAATTATTATATAACACGCATCCACTTTTTTTGATGGTAATAAGTCCCAAGGTGTCCCATGTCCCCTGCAAGAAATCTGTTTTTACATAGGTTACGAAAGCATTAATAACAACTAAATCCTCAGTGTTTCTAAAGTAAATTTCTTAACATAGAATCTAGCGGGAAGTAATATGCTTAGCAATATTTTTAAGGCTCAACTTATTTTTGTATGTACATTTGAATCCAAGTTCATCTCCGAAAACTCTTAAATATAAAGTTGTTAGATACTATGATTTGTACGATACACGTTAAATATAATTAACGTTTGAATAACTCGTTTCATAAACAAAAGTATAGCCAAAGTAACGTGGTTACGTATTGCTTTTAAGTAATCTCATTAAACAATTTCGATAATCTCACATACGTACGCATATAGGCCCGTTTTGCTTGAACATTCGCGAACTTCTTATCGCAGTATCGACAACTACATGCGCGGAAGCCATTAGGCGTAATACAACCATACACCATGTACGCTACTGCTGATAATTTGAGAAGTATACCACGAAGTGCTTATAACAGTTTTGAGGGCAACATTCCCGTTAACCTGTATTCATTGTTGTTAAAACGATAAACTTCGACTGTAAGCTTATAATTATATGTAGAGGTTTATGTGTGTCTGTCAATTACTAGTTTACTAACAGTTACCGTACGTTTCTTAAAGATTTTGTCTTCTGTCATAAAGTGTTTGAACATATCGTAATCAATAAGATATTCCATAATTTAAAAGAGTACAATATTTAAAAAAAAAACATTTTCAAGTTGCTTTACCATTCAACATGGAACTTGAGTAAAAATACTTTTATCTACGTGTTAAATGTGAACTTACTTCAATAACTTATTTGGAGTATAATATATTTATTTATTTTATCGATAAAGATAATGTCGAAAATTCTCTTAAAGCGCGATGCAATAAAAGACTTACCGTTTACTACCTAATAATCAATTGGGCCAGTATACATAAGAAACACAATAAGCCTCTGTATGGGCCCATTTGAAGGCTGACCTATTTTCCAAAGAGTCTTATAATACAGAGATAGTTTCGTATTAAGAAGGGCTGGCGCTGAAGATAACGGAGACGTGCGCAGCCGACCGTCTAATTGTCCGGATAGATACCCGGTTACCCGGACAGACTAGCTGGCTACCCGGGTATAACGGCGGTTGCCCGTGTATAACGACAACTGCCCGGTTATAACCAGGGCGGTTGTACAGAAATGTCTCGATGCAATCATAATGACGATTTGATTGCGTACCGGAACGATTCATTGTGACATCTAGTCACCTTGAGTTACAATAATAGTAAATAGAAATGATTATTTGCAATACGCCTATAAAACAAATAGACTCTGTGGTATTTTTGTATTTTCTTTATTACATTACGTAGTGATCAGTCAGTAGCCTTTGTTATTGGAAGGCCTATTATAATTAAAAGAAATGGTAATCTATACGTTAAAATAAGCAAAATACAAATAGATATTGAAATTTTGCGCATGTCTGATTGTAAGTTTGCAATTAAACTTAAAAGACTTACTTTTTTCAAACAAGGTACAAGAAAGGAGAGTTTATTCATTATACATATTTATTGAAACCTTGATTACGGAGGAAAGGTTTACCTTAAAATAATTAGATCCTTTAAGCCGTAATCATAGATAGGGGTGAAGCAAGCTAGCGTCGTTTCATTACGTTCTTTTGAACGGTAAAACAATCCGAAATAAGATAAGAAGGGAGTGTGTTTAAAAAGCAATAGTTACAAGTTACAGGGCCGTGATAGCGGCGCAGGACGCACAGTAGATAAGGAAACCACGCGCGCCGTGACCGGTTAATTGCTAACGATAAATATTTAGACTGTGGCACAAATTACAAGCGAAGAGTATTCGTTTTGAACTCAAAATAACTTTTTCAAGTGACCTATAGTCTTTTAAAAATAACTAAAGCGTTAATATAAAGAAAAATATTGGCTCTATAGCCTAGTGGTAAAGGCGTGCGTATTAGAAACCGGAGGTCGTGGGTTCAAATCCTGCGGGGATTCAACCAACTTTCATTGTTGTTTCCTAGTTGATTAGGGCAATTTGGGTCGATCACCCAATTTTATATCCATCAGTTGACTAACACAAGATGATGATGATGATAAAAGAAAATATGTAAAAGAATGTCGTGTAGAACGGTGTACTGTGAAATGTGAATAAAGCATTAATCCTAACAATTAATATCATTAAAACTTACCAGTAAAAGATAATTTATATTATGCAAAAGAGCTAATTATATGATAAAACAAGAAATGTCTAATAAGAAACATTTTATTTTGTTCTATCTTGTTTTTAAACAAAATGTCATAGAAAATTAACTAGCAGCCATTTGGGTTATACGTTAAAGGGGAAACGCTGTCGCTTTTCTTGCTTTTCTTCAATATTTCCGCGTGTCAGGCACGCAACGCTACTATTTTTCTATCTCTCGTGATGGCCGTTCGCGAAGGAGGGCCCTAAAGTTTGATAACGAAGCCGGAATTAAAACAATCGGATTCACCACAAAAAATTTACGGACAAGACAACATCGCTACACGAATTTTGCTTACGAATTTTTAGGAACCATTTTATTTTCTAAAGATGCCGTTTTACTAGTGAGGCGTGATATTTATTTGCCGTGTTAAAGAAAATACTAATATGAAATCTTCTGCTTATTATATATCTTTTGGTGTCATTAGTTATTGACATTAGATTCGCTCTGGTATATTTAAAATTTTACTAAGTTGAAAGTAAACGTTATTAAATTGTAGTTTTATGTGCCTCTTAAGTTGTTATGCAGTACGTTATTTAAAATTAATCTCTTAGAAGATTTATTATTAACTAACTAGCAGTGCAGACTTTAAGAAGGTAGTAGGGTCCCGTACTGGAACCGTTACATATATTAAGCATTTATTTATTCTGCTCTCAAGATCAAAATTATCAAAAAAATCCCCTTCTATATCATAACAAATAAAAATATGCGCTTTTTTTTAATTGAAACCTGGTGTCATTTTGAAAAAACTTTACATTAACTATTATACATGTTTGTGAAGATTAATTATGATTGCATTATTTAGTTGTTGATTCCTAATCTATATCCTAATAAGTTAGAACTAGAAATTGTTACTGTAATAAAGGAAGTTGTCGGATATCATGCGACTGATCTGTTACCCACGTGCCATGGAGCGGAAACGTGTCGATCCAAATCGTCACGTGGGACGAGAAATTTCAATGTATATCTAGAAATGTAAAGCAATTCGATACACCAAATAATACAAAGGTATTTCGTAAAATTATTATGTAATAAATAAAATGGTTTTTATAAAAATTATGCATGGAAAGAATAACGTAGCATGCCTCTGTAAATGACTTTCGGTTTTTACTGTCCGGTATCTTTTTATAACTCCTAAATAGTTTGATTCAACACTTACATAAAATTATATCAAATGTAAATCGAATCCTTTTAAAGTAAAAGACATCGTTCTTTTAATTCTGTTTTCCTTATTATTTCATTATACCATATAAACTTTCTGATACCTTAGGCATATTCCCGTACTAGATACTCATAGATAAAATCAATTAGCTAAAAGAAAAGGGAAAGGTAAGTTCATTAATTAGGCACCCACCAACCTGCAATGGACCAGTGTGGTGGGCTCTGGTCCAAAAACCCCTAGAGATAGGGTGTGCATTAGGGGAGGCTTAGCTCAGCAGTGGACTAACACAGGACTAAGTGATGATGATGTTGATTAATTTTAGGTATGTTAAAGATTGCCTAATGCATTTTTGACTTCAAATCATACTGTTGTGTTAGTCTGTTTTTTTGAAATTCCTTTTTTTAGAAATACAGTTACATATTAGTCTTTTTTATCAATTTTCATTAAGAACCTACATTGTTTCTTAAATTAAAATTTAAATACCTTTATCCAACAAAGGAGCGAAACACTCACTTATTGAAAATCTACTACCGGTTCGGAAAATGACGCCTCTAATCTAAGAATAACCGGCGAAAGAAACTTAGCGGGACTTTTTGTCATGAAGACCATGATGTTAAAAATTGTAATTTGCCAGGATTTGCTTAAAGTTTTAAGGTTTGCACACACACGAATATTCAATAAGAAGTACAGTAAGTATAGAGGAGAAAGGATATTATAACTTCAAAGAAATTAAAGCACGAAACTAATGAAATCAGCATCGAAGTGCGCTGTATTGAACATCCCATTAAACATTCACGTCCAAATAAAAAATACTTCAACGCTGACTATTTTCCCTGGCGAGAGAAACAGGTATATTATGCATTTCTTTTGTACAACGGTTAATATCAATTAGTACGACGGAGGCAGCGTACGTTCATTTCGCTAGCTGCGATCTCGATGAGCGGTGGCTGACGACCGTAAAAATAATGGGCGGGAAGCAACCGAGCGATCGGTTGTGTACAACCGTCGTCTCGAGTTACACTCACCTGGATCCTATCAAGTTAATATCACCCTTAGTACATACAAATTAAGGTCATGAATCACCGAAGATCTAACGGTATAGCACACGCGTGGTGCATTGTACAGTCACTGCTGCAACCGTTTTGTTCCTTAATTAGAATTTGAACTTTAAAAACAGTGCACTAGAACTCCAATTAGATTTTTTGGTCTGATGTATACGCTTTTAAAAGAAATATCGTCTAATTTCTTGTCGAGAGCATGAGAGTTCCTTTTCTTTTGTCTTTTAACTCAGGAATCCTTTTGATAAAAACTGTAACAGACGAGCGTTGTTATTACATTTTTATTTGAATACATTGTTATTTTGATATATTTGAGCTACTGGCTGCTTGTAAATTAAACTTAATAATTTCCAATGTATAAACATAAAATAATAAGGATTTGGCTACAATGACACTTTTCATTGCCACGCCTCTAGGCAAAGCCTGTCCTGTGATTGCAAGTTACGATTAACCTCTAGGATACTTTGTCATCAGTTGATCATCGCTGTTTATAAAATCAATGTTGTTGCTAAAAGTATAAGATTAACGTAGCCATGTTCATTTCACATAACAAAAAAAGAGAATGAAACAAAAATAAGAAGTATTACTAGTACAAAAGTATAACTTTAAAGTACAGGATTAAAATTTATCTTTTTCCAATAAAAAAAAATCTATATTTTTCCTTTTTTTTTAAATGATTTCTTGTACTATATGTGATAGTACAAGAAATCATATAGTTTGTTTATTGTCTGACATACGATTAAAACAAAGTATAATATTAAATTCGCGTTGAACTTTAACGAAAATGTCGGATTTAACAAATAATATGAAAAAAATAAAACAGAAATACATGAACAAAGAATTTTCAGTGGCCGTTGCTTTATTTGATTTTCTCCACCGACATATTTGTGAAACGGATACTCGGTATCGGTGGAATATTCGAAATGGGAAATACACTTTTTGTTGTGTACGTATGTTGTTTAATATGATACCGAAAGTTTTTGAATACATTTATGTACTCGAAATTCGGATGGGAGACGGAACTGTTCGGAATTATATCCATAATCGTATATACGGAACATTATCTGTGACGATTTTATATAGAACTCGAATTGACATGTCAATATAATGTTAATATATATAAGCAATTTCTTTTAGTAACGTATTTTTTATATAAAACTAATAATGATGATAATATTTATACATTACCCTTGTTTAATGATGTACGTGCTGGCATACGTGGACACTAAGCTGTCCACTAGAGAGTCTGTATAATTAAGTGGAAGACAGGATGCTGGGTGACCCGGTAACATTGTCACCAATGAGAAAAGAAGTATAGTTTAGTCTCATAAACTTTAGCTTAGTCAATACCCATACGCTTGCAAGCTAGCGTGATGGTAGATGACGATCATTTTCCGTCAAATAGTACTTCAACCGAGGCATAATTAAAAAGGAACGTCATAGGCACCGCGGAGCGTGTTATTTGCAAACACGAATAACCGCCGGGGCCAAAAGCAATCTAGCCACCTCTCGGCATCATCGAATGAAGTCGACAAACAAGCGAGAGCGGTCGGAAACATTTTTCCATATAAAACACATCTTCGAATACATATCTGGCGGGAACGCCGCGTGACGCAATAAAGGCAGCAAGGACCCTCTGTTTAAATAAGCCGACATCAAAGGCATCATATTATTGGCTCGAATTGTACGCAATACGTATGCGATGGAGCATTTTTTTTATTTACGCGTCGCGTTTCGATAGGTACGTGGTCTAACAAATTTGCGGTGCGCGGCATGATGTAATACTTTGATGTTGCTAATGGATATGTAAGCCGGTGTGCTGTTGACTCGGTAGGAGCATAAAAATTCCTAATTGGCCTTTTTCTTCGTAGAGATCTTTTCCAACTATTTTATGTTAACAAGCAGAACCTAATTTTATATACATTTTTGATTATCTTTGCTCTGCAGTAACAACTTATAATTTGTAGCAATTTGTAATGTTAGGCATACATAGTCTAGCGTATATTTAATACACACAATTTACTACTATAAATTTTAATGGTACATTAATAACTAACTAAATTTTTAATAAGTGTAATTAGTACCGTACAAAAATACGCTTAAACTCCCTGTGAGCATAGGTCAATATGTAATGTTTTATAAGCGATATTAATTATTGGTATAATACCGATGATGATTCTCTGTAGAGATGGTCCGTTATCGATAAAATGTTCCGTTTTATCAGATGTACTGAAACCCGAAGAAGTTGCCATTTTGCGAATTCCCCCGTGGACTGAGAAAGGTGAATGGAAACTAGGATTCGGTTTACCGGCCACGACCCAACCTTGTCGATCCAATCGACTCCATTGCATTAACCTGTGTGACATAATCTTCATTGATGTGCTCATTTGATGAATACGTACAACAATGTGGCATCTATTTGGCAGAAAGATTTTATATGTTTCTGCCAAATACAGTCCAACAAACTTCTATTCAATTTTTGTCAATTTTTAATCTTTTTACAACGATTTTGTTTCAAAAATCCTCGTAGGAAGAAGAAATATGGAAATCAAATTTGAACCTGTAATGTAGTTAGTGATTAACCTACTACGTAAGTAATAAGTTAATTAAAAGTATGTTTAGTAAAGGACTCTTTATTAAAAAAATATATCGATTGTAATCAATGAGAATAAAACATATATATCTATTATTTAGTATTTTGCTATACTAAACTGCTAAATCTACTAGAGTAATAGATATCTAATCTAAATGTAAGCAATAAACAAACATCTTATCTTTGTTTGTATATTTCTATCAAGAAATTGCACCTCAGCCAAACAATATACAGACGATATGTAAGCAATATAATTCATAGTAACGTCGTGGGATTATATTGTATTCAGATAGCTCATATATTTAATCACTTACCAATTATGGGACTATGGACGCCTTGTTCACGTTAGACGTTAGTTTGTTTAAAAGTCTATATTTTAAGGTTTGAAGGGCACGTAGCCAGACTATTTACTGGGTAAACGAGACTTAACATCCTATGTCTTACGGTATGCAGAGCGTTGGTGATACCACCGTTAAGATCACCACTTTCCATCAGGTGGCCCGACTGCTCGTTTGCCTTCGTAGCACCAAACAGAAGATGTTATAATAAGAATTTAATATTTAAAGTACCATCGATCATTTTTTAAATTTTATATAGGTTCTAACGAAATTAAGAAATGATCTTTATATAATTTCTGTTGTAACAGAAATTTATCTCATCATTTCGTTCCGAGATAACCTTTACCGTCAAAAAATATTTAATAAAACGAATGAAAGTATGACTGAAAGAGTTTTCTCAGATATGTGTAGTAATAAAGAAAATAAAAAACCTTTCAAAAGTAGTTGCTTTTCAACAGTTATCAGAATAGTATATTAGCGTTACATTTTTGTAGACTCTACATAAAGCCCGTAGAGGCCGCGGCCGTACAAAACGTAAAATCGCTACTCGCGACCAGAGACCACGTATAAAAGGGAACAATAGCGTTTTATTACTCCGTTTGCTGGCTCCAATTAATTAGTGTAAGTGCCGGTGAGTCTTGGGAGATCGGTCATTAATTAAAAGCCTTCGATCGCTGCTGGAGTAAACAATACGGTTTATTGCTTCCACTGCTAGTGTTCGTTGTCCGCGGGTGCCTCGGTAACTAATGGTGCAGCCAGGATAGAGCGATTCGCCTTGAGTAGTATACGTAATATAAGTGATGTAATCGATTGTTTCATTCATACCTGTCGAAGTTTTGTATTATTTTTAATGTATATATATTCAACTTTGTAGCGTTTATGATATGCACTATAATGTAGCCAATTTAGATATAGAGCTTAAGCAAGCAAAGTCTGATGTAGAGTTCGATTTGCTTTAAAATATCCGCCAGTCTTATAGGTCAAATACCATCCTAGTCACATCGTGTGCGGATTGTGAATGGTTACAGTTGACCAACAAGACATTAGTTTTTGCCATTAGATTATTTTGCATTTATTCCGAGCCTTAATTACCGAAACTATGTGTAACTACAGTATGTGTCGCTTCTTTTCTATCAGAGGTTTTCGTATGAAGAAAACATATTAAATCTAACTTAGAGTCAGATCCTTTAGAAAGTGATTTAACATTGTAAATGCACTTCTCAATCGCATAGTTCATTTTGGACTTTCATGGGAAGATACAACATCTGAAAAAGAAATACAATATTTAAGTGAATGCTTTTTGTTTAAAATTTCCTCTCGTACGTTAAACAATTCAATTTCTGGTACATTCGTTTTCAAAGAGGCAGCGTCGCGTAAACATTTCGAATAAATTTCGACACGTTCCGCATTATTCGATCGGAACGATTGCCGTGGCACGATCCCGGTGTCGCGATTTGTGTAATGGGTCATTCTGCGTGCGAGCCTCGAATATGCGATGGCGAGGACGGTTTTAAATGTTCGGGAAACATGTCGTTATTTAAATAAATAAAACTTTCGTGAGGCATTGCCTGTCTCCGTAGCCTACTGCCTCTGTAGCCTAGTGGTTTAAACGTGTGCTTTAGAATTCGAACCCACGATCTCCGGATCGTCGGTTCGAATCCTGCGGGGACTCAACAAATTTTCATTGTTGTTTCCTAGTTGGTTAGGGCAATTTGGGCCGATCACCCAATTGTCTGAAAAGTAAGATGATCCATGCGTCGGATGGGCATGTAAAAAGTCAGTACGCCCATCGTGGTATTGGTGTCGACTAGTTTACGACCATCGCGAGCCGGAAAGCGACCGTTAAGTTATCACACTCGTCCTGATGAAGGACCTCTGATAGTTTCGAAACTGGTCGGAGCTAACACCGATTGTGCGTTTTTTTATTAGACCAGGAGTAGTCTGACGTCTACGGGGTTGAAAAATAAGATGATCCATGCTTACGATATGTGTATAATATGTATGTCCGTCCCAATGTCATAATTATGTTTGGATATTGTTATAGGGCGTCAGTGCTCTACTTTATCCCACTGCAATTTGATCCATTCGTTAAATGCACCTTACTCTTATTATTATGGACGTCATATGCTATTGGCTCTGTGTTAAAAAACTTATATAATAAAAGTAACTTTTATTTATTAATTTTTTTTTAAATAATGTTTGTTTTCTTTCCTGCTAAATAAATATACTTCTAATTGTATTGTTAAGAAAAAGAAAAGAATAGTGTATTAATTTTTTCTACCCTATTCTAATAAAATCTCATAATATGTCCCATCATATGTCTATAAATTTCACTTCAGTAGCGAAAGTGCTTCAAGACTACTTGGACCTTTCTACGGCAAGACGACTCTTGACTAACTTTTATGTGGACAACTTGATATAGAGCAACTTTTGTTCTATTCAACAATAAGGATAAACGTTAGTATTGTATTGTAGAAGGAATCATGTGTTGATATTTTACTTCTAAGTAATCATCCAATCTCCCATCATGTTAAAATTACTTAGTTAATTTAAGACTTTGCCTTTCACCAATTTAGACGTATAATTAATGGACAATTGAAATAAATAACTAGACTAATTAACTAAAATGATTTTAAGTCTTTATATTTAGGAATTTGTATATATTTATTCTTTAATTGAAAAACACAACTGTAAAATTATTTTAAGTTAGTAATAAAATGTGCAAAATATTAGCATTAATAATGATAACACAAACATGTTGAAGGTTTACTATTTAGCAAATTTTATATAGCTCTTATATTCTCTTAATTGAGTAACCCACGATCCGTAAAATATTTTAGCGCTCCAAAGGCAAGAATAGTTTTGTAATTCGCACAGGAGGTTACCAGCTAACAATTTAAGCTTCTAATAGGGTTCGTCCTTTAGATGCCGATGAATATTAAATTCGCATGCGAAATTTAAATAGAATTGAACTAGATTAAACTACCGGCCCTTCAATCACGAAATATAATTGGTCAATAAATTGAAATGACTCAAGAAGTGTCCTTTATATATTTGATTTGAACTATAGAAGGCCTAATTATAAGGCTAAGTCAATTAATGTCTCGAAAAAGAAATTAATTATGCTACGTATCGGTGCGGGAAGATTTATGAAAATGATTTTGGTCTTATTAATAACATTTGCATGCTTCATAATTATTGATACGATTTTGTGAAAATTGCTAAGCTTTATATAGATCTAAGTTTTGTATAGAAGTAAGCTTTATATAAATCTTAAGACTTAAGATTCATTTATTCGCAGGAATAATACCAACACTGTAACTACCTCTCAGTGGAAATATGTTATTTTTGTTATTATCGTTTTTAAAACAAAACAATATATAATTCTCTTGGTGATTCCTTGGAATGAATAAATAAACCCAGATGTTATTAAAATCAAAAATTAAAAACATGTTCCTTTTAAATCTCAATAAAAGCTTTGCCAGCCATATTCTTACGTTTATTTTGTATTGATGATCTATTTAATGACTACGTTAGATAATTATTGCCAGAACGTACAGCAGTAATAAAAACAAAAACTTTCAAACTCCCTCCGAAGCCTAGTGGTATGGGCGAGTGCTTTAGAAACCGGAGGTCGTGGGTTCGAATCCTGCGGAGACTTAACTAATTTTCATTGTTGTTTTCTAGTTGGTTAGGGCCATTAGGGTTGATCACCCAATTGTCTGAAAAGTAAGATAATGCGTGCGTCGGATGAGCATCTAAAAGTCGGCAACCCGCATTGGACGAGCATGATGGGATACTGTACAAAACTCTCTAATGGATAGGGTTGTAGTAGGGGAGGCTTATATCCAGCAGTGGACTCTCAAAGGCTGATGATAATAATAATAATAAAACTTTGAAAGCAACCGCTGAAAATTCAGCGATACAAGTCCCGTCAAAGTCAAGGTCAAAATCATGTATTCAATTTAGGCTCTACTGAGCACTTATGAACGTCAAAAATTATCCATTTACCACCGGTTCACAAACTCAGACCCGTCCAGAGAAGAACCGGCAAGAAACTCTGCAGCCTTTTTTTTAAATATTAGTATTTACAAAATTTGACCCGTAGTTCGATACGTCAGGAAAACTGTACGGAACTGATAATATTAGAGCAAAACAATCAGGCTGCTACTAGATATTGGAGGTATAATAAAAGAGGCTCCAGGAATAGTTAGAACCGTGAACGGGGCTCTAATCTTGGCGGATAATCCGGAATCAATGAGAGCGGGAGGCCGAGGGATGTTTGTGCCTCCGGCTAGGCGTTGATAGATTGCTTCCTATTGCATACATTGACGTAAATGTATATATAGATTGTTACGTAGTCGTTTTCAATATGTTTCTCTTTGTTATTATTTGATAAATATCATGTAATCTTGTCATATAAGTGACAGAAAATCATACAGCTTTAGTATTATGCTGTAATATAACTGATATCCAATAATAAAAGCTACATTCGTCGAGACAACTGTAATAATTTAAGGCTATGATAGTAATATTTTGTGCATGTATTGATAAATTCATTACATTCACATTAAAAAAAAAAAATATATTGCACAGAGCATTGAGGTGCTTTTTAGTGTTTTAATTTATATTGCTATAGTACTAATAACCAGCTATAACTTAAGTGTTGTTTTAAACTAGTATTTTGCTCCATATAGCAGTTTAATAACGATAAGTGCTATCTATCAACAAGTAATTATCAAAATGACAGCCTGTTAAAAGACAACACGCACGCTTACTAACTGCCCTTTATCATGCAACAGTACAAAGGACTTGACACGATCATTGCCGCTCGTTATAATTAGAAATACGTAAACATTACGACTAACATAAGGCGATTAATCAGGCGTCCGAACAAAAAAATGTTTTCATTTAACCCACCCCAGCGGGAGAGAAAAATCGCATAAATTGTCCCCGCAGCACCGACGCGATGAAAGCGTTCGGGACGAGTTTTTAATTACAGAAATATTATTAAGTCGCCCGTTGAATAAAGCAATTTCGGGGGCGGCACTGGTCCGGCGTGGCATTGTGGCCGATTTCCTGGTGGTCCATAAATAATTGCGTCACCGAGGATATAGTAATGTCCTTGCGGTGTGTAAACAGAATGTCACGAGCGTGGGGCGGAGGGGGGGATGGGTGTTAGAAAATAAATAGGCACACAATCTCGACAGAGCAAATACACATTGCCGTTATAATGTGTTTGCGGCGGCGTTCTTACCCCGTGACGGACGTGTGTCATGTGCAGGCGATGTTTAAAGTACGTGTCGCAAGTGAGGGATGAAATTATTGCGTGTGAATTATTAGACCGGCAGGTGTGGGTCGGACGTTTTTATGTCTTTTTACGATTGCCGTGTGACGGGGCCATGTTTTACGGCGTTGAGTTGCGTTTTGACAGCGCAATTTAGTGTGTCAACGCATTGTTTTAATGTATTAGGCGTAACTGTGTGTGGTGCCGATTTGTTTTGTAAACAAAATAAATGTCTTGGGACGATTACACAACACCATCTAGTCCCAAACTAAGCAAAGCTTGAACTAAAGGTGACTAGATGACTGATGAATACAAAGACTTTTTGTTTTTGTGAATATGTACGTATTATATTTCAACACCCAGATACGAGAAAAATAACATGTTGATCACACAATATTTTTCCCGTGATGGAAATCGAGCCCACACCCTCTGGCGCTGTAGTCATGCTCACTTACCACTACACCAGGGTTGTCGTCAAATTGTTTGCCATTGAGTGTATTGGTTTGTAATACACGTGATGTTTATGCAAGTTTAATTATAACTACAAATACAAGATTAGTCTTGAGACCTGCAGTGCTATATATTTTTAGATCATTGCTCAAAAATGATATTGTACAATAGTGTGTAACTATTTTCGCTATCATAAGCCTAGTATCTGTTACATTATACGTTTATATCCTGTTCAGTTATAGTTTTCGTTTACCTCTCTAGGTAAATTTATAAATAAATTAAAAAAATATTAACAAAATAATTAGCGATAAACGTTGTTTAAATTTACTTTGCAGTTACTACGTCAGCCGCCAAAAGCTCATGCCTTGATGGGACGTCGGTAAACCCGCACCATTTACATAGGAGTCTCGTCCCGAAACCACTTGTTTATTTTGCCCGTCACCAAATTCGGGGGCGCATTTGAGATGGACGCACCTATATAATTAACTTTGCACTAGCAGTTGGGCGGACATCGATCGGGTACCTAATCAATTTATCCAGGTAGCAATTTACGAGTGAAGGATAAAAGGATTTTAATAATTGAACTTTTCTTGTATAAATTTTATCTTAGATTATTTTTTATTGTATTTTTGTTGTAAAAACAAAATTAGTACCGCATCATAGCATTCAATCAAAAAAATTGAGCTGCTCTGAAAACAAATGCTGCTATTAAAAGTTTGTTAGTTAAGGTATAGTGATTATTCTAATTGACGATTTATTAAAAATTGGCCAAATAAATAGTTTATACCAAATGGAAATATACAACAGATGAAAGGTGTTTTTTTTATACTCTTTAGGAGTTACGGTCAAGTAAAATTTTGATTTTCTGCCTCCAAGATCTAGCGGTATTGGCCCTTGCTTTATTAACCGGAGGTCATGGGTTCGAATCCCACTGGAAAACAACTAAACAACTTGTGTTATCCTCGTTTTCTTTTCGGTTAGGACAATTTGGGCCGATCACCTATTTATCTGAAGAGTAACATCATCCAACGACTGCCTCTGCTTTAGAAACCGGACGTCGTGGGTTTAAATCCTACGGAGACTCAAAAAATTTTTATTGTAGTTTCCTAGTTGGCTAGGGTAATTCGAGCCGATTACCCAATTGTTTGAAAAGTAAGATGATGCATGCGTCAGAAGTGGGCATGTAAAAGACATTCCATCCACCAACCTGCATTTGACCAGCGTGGTTGGATTCAGTCCAAAATCTCCATAATGGAGAAGGCGCGCATTAGGGGAGGCAAACATCCAGCAGTGGATTAACAAAGGCTGATGATGATGATGATGCTAATTTTTTTTAATATACTTAGGCATATGTACAGATGTATGTATGCATTCAAATATACATCAAAATGTGACAACTTATTCCAAGGAAATTTTCCAGCAGGCTAGATATTTTCCGGTGCTTAACAACTTCCAGATAGGGAGACGGCAATTGCAGTCTGATTTTTTTTTTCATCGACGGAAACTTTACCGGAGTTCGGAATTATCTCGCTCGGATTCTGAAAAAAAAAGTTCCTCTGTTTGCAGGGAGCCTGAAAAACGCTCGCGAGGTATTTTATGCGTTGATGAAGTTGAAAAGTTCCCGAGAGTCACACAACTTGTTTGCGATCGCATCGCGTCTGCTTATCAAGTTGTGTCTTCAGTTTATGCTTGTTTGTACTCTGAGTTTATCATGTAAAATGGTATGATGTAAAATTTTCCTTTCAATTTTCTGTTTACGAATTTAATTTTTCGTGCATTACAAGATCTTTTAGTTTGTTGGTTACATGTTTTGAGTTTTCATTATTATATATATATATGTTTACTGCGGTGACCATATTAAATATGAATAAATAATATTCGTGACTCAAAATAAATACGCTTGCCACCCGGACACATCAATATTACGTCACTAAGTACTACACTAGATGCACTTTCAAACAATAACACCCAAGTGCTTGTACACTAGCTTAGACCATTTTTTAAAAGACATGGTTATGATATTACTTTTCTAGTAGTTTAAAAAACCTTGCTGCATATTTACGCATTTAGAATTCTATATGTTTACGCACTAGCATTTAGCATTTACCATAGACTTAGGATAGGTTTATAGTGTAAGTACTACGCCTTTAAGTTATCGCTTCTTACAATAGGTATTAATTAGACATCGCGTAGCAAAGGGTAATTGGTAACTCGTTCCGCGCGTGCACTGTCCCGCGTAAAAAGGTTTACGACGCCGTCCCACATTCGAGGTGGGCTCGGCGACGACTTTACGAGCCTACGAGCAGCTTACAATAGCTCGCCCTAAAGCATATAAGTCGGGCCATTACTTAGCGCTATAACTCCCGTTTAGAGCGGCACCGCGCACCTATGCCTACATTGTCGCTTGAGTTATTGCACGTCACCTAAATGTCTGCCCATCTCATTGTTTCGTCCACAAAGGCCCATTTTGATGTTAATGCGCACTGTCACCGGTTCTGGGGTAATACGGACGACGCTTGCCGCAGTAACTGCTTATAGAGATACGTAAGAAATTTATTGTGTCTATGTTTTTGTAGTGACGAATGAACGAACACTTTGTGGTAAAAATAGTGTCAGACAGTGTTGACTGGAAGGAATCTCTAAAGCCTAGTGTAATAGACTCAAAGATTATAAATTATATATCACGAATAATAATGACTTATATACACGGATATTTGGAATACTATAGTTAAGTTTTGTGTTATAGATTTATTTAATGACGAAGAATTGTAAACTAGTCATAAAAGTGTGAAGATCTCGACTCATGAAAATCTTTTCAAGTAGTTCCTTCACAATACTTATCACTGATTGTTTTTGTTTACGTGACTCTATTTATTGTCATTCACTAACAAAGTCTTCGCTGCAAATTCACAAACGACAGCAAACAAATTACGGTGTCGAATGAATATTTCAGTGAGCTGATTTACAAAATACCACAGTCATGTTTCTGCTTCATAGCACTTCTAAATCTGTTTGTTTATACATAAAATCTGACTTCACTTTCCATTCGTGCCGCGATTCTCTCACAGTCGGATTGAAGCACGCGAAACAATCGTTTGGCAAACCAGAATTCGCTGTTGGCGAACCGCCAGGTTTGCGAGCGACGTTGATTTTCATAGGAATAAATGTTACCTAATATTGTAGCTCTTCTCTTGCTCTGCTCGAAGGTTACAAATAAAGAATTTTCGGTTTGTTTGTCGAATAATTAAGGATAAATGATGATCAAATTAGTTTCTGTCTCAAGTACATACAGTATTTTGTTGTCGATATATTAGACTAAAATATCGATTTAATATTAATTTTTTTTCTTAAACATTAGACCCATACAGTTGTATTGTACAAGTAAAGAGTAGAAAATTATGACAACTAACTATACATTATACAAAGTATAAAGTATTCAGCTGTTGAAAGCTCGATATTTAAATACAATAAGCGTAATGCTTAGATTTTTATTTTGGTCATGCTAAGCAATGTTAACTTTGAACTCGTGGTCTTTTGTTAACCTGTTTGCAAGTAATTTGAATCGAATCTAATGAAACCATGTGACATATATAATACGTTATTTTTATTAGTTACGCTGAGTAAAATAATTACATGAAATATATAGATATTTTAAGAGCCACTGCTATTAATATAACCTGAAATCTAATCTAACGCCCTATATCTATTGCAACATTTCATGATTTGCTCGAAGCCATGCTTATTTAACGCATCAAACAATATATCATTAGGAACTTAGCAAAAATCCAACTTAAAATTACTGATCCAGCCTATGATCTCAAGTTAGGCGTCGAAGCTAAATACTATTCTGTAACAAATACTTATCGCAATCTTAAAATAGGAATCCTGCACCACAAATTGGATGTCGGTGGTCCATTCGAGTCTCTTTATCGGCGAAGTGTTTATCCGCAGATTGAATTTTTTACGAGTGGCCGACTTTGAAAAGGGCTTATTTGAATGAAACGAAAATGTATTTCAATTCGCTAGAAGATAGAAATCATCGGTTTACGCTGCGGGCGCTTTGTGAGGGCGATCGGGGTGAATGTGAAATGTTGTACGTGAAAATTTAATTGCTCACAAGTGCAGACGTATCTCGCGCTTTTTGCGGCAGATAGGAACGTTTGAAGATTGCATGGGTTATCAAGGTGTTGCGTTGTACGGACCAATGATTCGGTAAGTGTATATAATATAAAAATGGTAGGCAATGAATTTTATAAAGTCCATTTTTTTTGAGTATATAAAATTTAATTGTTGCCATAAACTTAAGCTGAAAAAAAACCTGGTTCATGTTTTGGTATCGTGAAATGTCTCATATTTCACAATGTTTAGAGAACTAGTTAGCACCCGTGACTTTGTCCGCGTGCATAGTAAAAAAATATAGTGTAATTATTGTAAGTGTCTTTTAGCGACAAAGTTTCATAGTTTTTCTTAAACGATGACGAATTTACATATAAAATTTTATCATTCCAAGCCTTTTAACTACTTTTTTCGTTTTAATAAATAGTACTTTCTTAGGATACAAATAGACAGACAGACTGAAATTAAGTTTTAAATATAAAAAATATGGTGATAACTATGGCATAGAATATTTACGAAGAGCAGGCTACTTTTGCTGTAAAGCAGTAATGTTGAAACAAGAATTTTGGTGTTCCAGTCTGTTTTGCCTACTATTATTTTTATCATTATCACCCTGTGTTAGCCCACTGCTGAACATAGGGCTTCGTATCATACGTTTTCTCGAGCGTGTAGGAGGTCTGGACTAGAGGGAGGCCATTAAGGGGTTTAGCTCAATTAGGGACCGTATCCACCACGCTGGTCAATGCGGTTGACCGACTTTCTACGAAACCCATCCGACGCATGGATCATCTTACTTTTCAGGCAATTTGGTGATCGGCCCAAATTTTCCTAACCGACCAGAAAACAACGATAACACAAAGTTGTTTCATAGCGGTATTCGAACCCACGACCTCTGGTTTATAAAGCAAGCGCGAATACCGCTACGCTTTAAAACTGAAACATGATATCTTTGCATGAAAAAATAAAATGACACCGGCTACTAAACTATATAAATATTCACATTTCGATATCGATGTTAAAAAACTATCATTGAAGATCATGTAAACATAGATAACTCTTTCTAGATTATAAGCTTTAAATTTGTAGAAGTGTAACGTGGTTTGTTAAAAAAAAATGTTAAGGATAACGTTAAATCAAATTGTGCAGACTTTAAAAAGAGAAATAAAATTTAAAGTCGTAAAATATCCTCATAAATCGCTGGTAACGTGTATTAACGGTTTAGGTAATATAAAATTGTGGTGATGGCAAGATTGCACGAAGATTTCGCTCAGCTTGCAAAGACTAGCTTAGGTTTACCTTTATAAAGGTTGATTTTATTAGGTTGTGTACAATTTTCGGAAATAACAGTGCAGACTTATGTCATCAACTTAAATACTGAAAACAAATCCATTAAAATCAAATAAAAAAAAAACGTATGTAACATGTACGTGAACACTTTTATTAAATCTTGGACTGTAAGATGAAAAAAATAAGTTAAAAGATAATGTTATTCTGACATTTTAAGTTTCGTCTAGAATTATGCAATAATCTAGTCACTTCTGAAACTCTAAAGTAACTAGTTATTACCTTTAGTTACGTAACTTTTATAAATGACTAGGTCAGATGATCAAGTTATATGAAGTGTATGCATTAAGTTAAACACGAAACTATTATTAAGTCAGTGACGTCTATTTTGGCACCGTTATTTGGTTCAAAATGTGCTATTGTAATGGATTAAACCTTTAAGAGATAGGTATACATGTATGCCATGAATTATACTATAATCATCAGTGTGTCAAGTGCACTGCTGGGACAGCTACGCCTTCACCTTCATCTTCGGCTATTCGTTCAGCCCACATTAGTACTTTGCGAATTAAAGATATTTAGACGGAATAAGAAATTGTATCCTATACACACATTAATAAATAGTTGTTCTGCAACTATTTGGTAATAAAGAAAAAAAAATCTACATTGTTTTTAATGCACACTATTGTTTATTTCTTATAGAACACATTTTGGTCGATTTCTAAACGTTTTATTGTATAACTTTGATCGTTGACGGTGCCTCGTTATTAAATAGGCTATGAAAGACCTCTCTATAATCTGTATGGCGATGAATGAACAAAACAAACTCATTAGAATTCCACACGGTATACGTGACTTTCCTAATATATTAACGGCCTGAACAAAATATTCAAATAGTTTGCCCTTTTGGATAGTGAATCGGTTTCCGTACAATAAATATTTAATATTGTGCAAAAAATAATAAGTGTGAATTAGTGGACACTAGATATACCAGCTTTTATTAGAGGTAAGTTTCCTACTGAAACTATTCAAACTACTAGTTTAGTTAATGTATGTAGTGTTAAAATTAAGTAATTTAAAATTTTAACACTACATTTACTAAACTAGTATAGAATTCTATTTCTAAACTGAGTAAGGCTATAGCATGTATGATGAGATAACAAATATAAATAGTTATACAGATAGTTATTTTTCAGCCGTAAGATAACTCAAGCACGAGAGAAACACAATGTTTCTAAAAAACAAATTTTTCTTCTATTTGGATTGAACCTCTTTACGCTACAGCGTCAGAGCCACTGTAACATCAATAACAAAAAAAATGCAGTCATTGCAAAGCTGTTATACTTTATTCTAAATTTTTCTATAAATATGTTAAAGCGTTATTCAAGTTATACAATATGTTATATGATGAGAACATCATCATCATAAGCAGCCTTTAACAGTTCACATAGGCCTTTTTAAATTAAAGCTTAGGCAGCCGATTTTGTTGGCGTCCATTAAACAGAGTTGCTCATAATTGCCACGCTGAGTAGGCGGATAGGCAACTGACTAATTGCACTTGTACTGGGGATCTATCTTACCCACTGAAAGTCAGATCCGCCATCAAGTGGGTGGTAGGTTCGTCACATACCGTATGCCAAAATGATGATGAGAACACAGATGTAAAATTGAAATCTTCAATTTATAAGTGTTGTCCACTTTTAATATGATGGAAGTAAATACGTTAATGTTGACGAATATATTATTGACTCTCGAACAATCATATAGACAGCGTCATACGCCATATAATATTTAATGCCTTCGTATATCTCTAAAGAGCTGTCAGAAAGCGTATAAAATCTACAGTAAGCTTTGAAAAATCATTCAAAATCGGAATATTAACTTTGCTTATTGCTGACTGTATTATATAAGAATATTCGAAAGATGTAGTTTATAATTTAAGTTGCATTTGTTAGTATATTAATTTTATATTTTAAAATAACAAATACGAAGTTTTGCATGTCTAGATGTTAATAGCTATACAAATTTTAGCTTATAAGCTAAGAATTTGTTTCCACAGGGTTATAAATTCTATTTTAATATATAAAGGCGTGCAAAGCAAGATAGCAAAACTAGTTATTATTATTCTCCTTTATATTCACTGACGGTCATATAAGTATGGAATTATTCACTATGTTTGCATTAGCAATAAAGCAGCCAGTTAAATGTGTCTCTATGAGTGTTACTTAACTATAAAAACTATATCAACGTGCGCTTAAACTACTTAATCGTTCAGACGTCATTGCGTAGCCAAAACTTCTTCCTTTTAAGTTCAAAATATTTAAGTCAACGGATTACCCATTGATCCAATGAAAATCTAAATATACCAAATCGAATCGTAAAATTTTTTTCAGCTTACTTGTCGAAATATTAAACGTAACTTGCGTCAGCCTCACCGCTCCCCATTCCCGCTGAATGGCTGATGACGGTCTGTCTCCGATCAAATTATACGGCACGGCGTCCGCTTGATGAATGTGTACGAAAGCGCGAGAACCCGCTGCGGAATTATGTTTATCGCGGCGAAAAGTGACGCGACGCGACCCGACGCGGGAATTCGTTTCCCGCGCTTACTTAACTGAGTTAAATCCCCAAATAAAAGGTGGGTTGCGGAGTCAGCACGACCCGGTTGCCGACTTCGACTCGCTATGCTAATGAACCCGTAGGGAGACACCCCCGCTCCTATCCACAGCTAACAAAACAGTCGCTATCTGTTAAGATCTAAACGTACGGGACTCTATCGCGAACCCGTCGTAGTTCGTGTGTCCGGACTCTTTAAAACTCATAAATGTTAAATCTTTCCCCTTTTATTAAGCACCCGTGTACCCCGACGAAAGCAAATCCCGTCTAGCTTCAAAGGTTAAATAAAACAAAATATTATATTGAACTTTGGAAGTTAAACAAAGTCGAATAATTACGAGCCTTCCCAATCGGAAACTAATTTAATTTAAAACCGGCCAGGATGTAATTCCACGGAATCTAATTTGTGATGCTGATCAAGAAAAATATACTGTCCCGCTGTCCCTTATATATGGGGGTCGTGGAAGTTTCTCAGCAAATTCTGTCTTAATTTTAAGACTGGCATCGTGTGAAAGCACTAAAACTGTTATTAAAGATGTTCATTCCCGTCCAATTTTATGTGAATTATATTTGTCTTTCGAGATGTCGCCCTTTAAAGTATATATGTAATATATAACGGCCCAATTTACTTAGATTAGACACACTGAGACGTTGAAATTGCAGAATGAATAGAGCGTACCTTCGTACAGATACCTTTTGACGAGCTTTATTTCGTCCTTCATTTAATTTTGGAGACGTTTTCTTAATAATTCCATTTCAAAGAGATTTATTTCTTGAATTATTTTTGAACAGAATTTGCATAGAACGGTGCCTTTTAAGGATAGCGGACGGATGGTGGTTTGATTTTATTCAAGTGTTATCTACATAAGGTAAGTAAATTAAATAGTCAACCGATATCTATAATCTTTTTAAAATATTTAGCTATAGTAGCCATGTACCAAGTAATATAGGTTTCTCAACCATCCAGATTGCATTTATTTTCACTTCAATGACACATAGCATCAAATAGATTTACGATTGAAAGTATGTCATACGTGCAAACACAAAGGGACTTAAAAGTATCATAACAAGCTTAATACATAAAATGAAAAATTCATGTTAATACGACCGTATCATTATTAGCCGCCTTGTAAAGTCGGTGAAGTTAAAAGCTACTGAACGGCGAAACTAACTAGTGAGTCGTAAAGAAATAGTTTTCCGGGGTAAATGCCAAGGAGGACTATAAAAGGCGGGAGAGTATTTTTAAATGAGGAGAATTTCAAAGCCCGTCTCCCGAACCCGAATAAGCTCGGCGGGGCAACTGAAAGTTCCGAGCATAAGTGAAAATAATCATATATTATCAAATATAAAAGTTTTTCGCTCAGACATGCCTCGAATAAAGAAATGCCGGGACGAAAGCTGTCCTCGTCGCTGACTTGAGTTGAATGAAAGGTAATTGAAATGGGGTCCACGGACAATGAATCTCATAATTTTTAGAATTTTATGATAGTTAAGAGAATATTTTAAGCTGTACAAGTCTTATTTTTATATAGTTATGAAAAATTGTGTATGCAAAAGAAGAGGTAAGTTTGGATGATCTCTTTTAATAATAATTAAGAATATATTTTTTGAGATATTTTCTCTATAAGTGAATTTTAGGAAAGATAATGTTTTTTTACATTTACATTGATAAATGTTTTTATCATAGAATCGGAACCAATAAACTAACTATTCTTATCAATTTTTTATTCAAACGCCTTTCTATAAATTAATCGATTGGTTATGATATAAGATAGATTATTAACAAAATATTCATCATCATCAGCCTTTAATAGTCCACTGCTGGACATAGGCCTCCCCTAATACACCCCTATCCATTAGGGGGTTTTTGGACCGTATCCCACCACGCTGGTCCAATGCGGGTTGGTGGGTGGACCGACTTTTACATGCCCATCCGACGCATGAATCATCTTACTTTTCAGACAAATGGATGATCGGCCCAAATTGCCCTAACCAACTAGGAAACAACAATGAAAATTTGTTGAGTCCCCGCAGGATTCGAACCCACGACCTCCGGATTCTAAAGCACACGCCTATACCACTAGGCTACGGAGGCAGTCAACAAAATATTATTGAACAATAATATTTTTTTTAGGATTTTAGTTCGGTGCGTTTTTAAAAGTACACACGTTTGAATATAAATTTTAATTTAAAATTATTAATAATGAAGAATACTGTTTACGGATTGTATCTCGTTTAATTACTTTAAAATTATTCAAAATTACCTTGGATCCTGGGAAGGGTTTGAAACGTGGGGTATAATTTTATCATGTGTAGTATTCGTGTGAGTAAAAGAAAGTATTATTAAAATCGTGAAGATAAAAGGTATATTAAAATAAACTCAATTAACCCGTTCTCCTTTATAAGCAAAACAACATTGGCTCCTTTAGTCTGGCAGACGTCTAGTCGCGTTGGGCAAGCGCTTCGGAAAATAATCAGTTTTCTAATACGATTAACGAAACAAGGTGCCTGGCAGATAATTTAATGTTTGCAATCGTATGTCGCCGAGAAAGTAGCTTTAACTTAAAGGCCATTAAAGTACGAACTTCCCCTTTTCGATATGTTTGCAAAGTGCATCAGTGCATGGAATAATATTGACGATCTTTTTACCTCTTTACGATAGACCGTCAAATCTTAAACTCTAGTTTATATTTTGCTAGTAGTTACTGTTTTATGACTACCAAATATAATTCTACATCGTCATCATAAATAGCTTTAGCTATCCATTGGACATAGGCGACATTTTTAAATGAACGCCAAGATGGCGTTCAATAAAAAGAGTTTCTTAATTGAATTCAATTGCCATGATGAGCAGGTGGATTGGCAATGGACTAATTGTACTTTTACTGCGGGTCTGACTTACTCCCACTGTAAGTCACCGTCAAGTAGGCGGTGGCGTCGTCACATCCGTAGGCCTGTGTAGTGTATGGTCCTAGTTTTCTGCTAAATATTTGTAACGAATACAGTTACTGAATACCTTTATTAAAACTTTGTGAAAAGTATCCCTTTCCGATAATGTTTTACATAGTAGCATTTATAAGTAATTTGCAAATTACAGAAGAAGAAAATTGAAACAAAATTATGCTGTAATTGTACTTAAATTCTGTCCCAAGCTAATATGATGGTAAAAACCAAACTTAAAAAGAATTAAAAATTTATCAAAATCTTTCATCTACATTGGATGGAGTAAATTAATTAAACAAAGCTTTCAGTTGAAATATTACAATACACAGATAGCACCTACGCTGAAAAATCTATCAAAATAAATATCCAAAAAGGTTGAACGCTATTGAAAGCGACCTGATATAGATAAGTGCATCGGCTGGAACGTGTGGGAACTGTGGTCG
The DNA here is from genome assembly GCA_029286875.1 of Lamproptera curius. Classification (NCBI taxonomy): domain Eukaryota; kingdom Metazoa; phylum Arthropoda; class Insecta; order Lepidoptera; family Papilionidae; genus Lamproptera; species Lamproptera curius. The sequence goes on from JAGSMT010000155.1 coordinate 627,700, forward strand.
CCGTATTGAACGGCAAATTGTGGATTGTAATGGTAATGTTGATGTTGCGACAGACCACAATTTTCAATTAATAGAAGCTCTCCAATAAAGCTCTATGAAAGGTCAATTGAAGTTTTATTTATTTTAAAAGCTCGGTCTACGGTCATTAGCAGTAGATAACTTTCTATGTATTAATAGAACGTAGTAGTTTAAAATATTTCTTGGTTTTAAAAATTACTTGTTAATTGAACTCCTACTTTATGGTGGCTATATAATCGGCTAAATGTTAGTCGGCTTGCGCAATATTTTATAAGTAGCATGGCAAAGATGTCTATTACCGTACGAAATATTTTAAATGACTTAAAATAATCACAACTGTAGCGTTACATGGCTATTCTCCCCGGAGAGGATTAATTTTCGATAATCATAAATGCTAGATTGCTCATCAATCAAGATCATCAATGCTAGATTGATGATTTTAGATGTTTGATCTACAAAGCAGCAAAAAAAGCCTGAAACGCACAAAGAGTATTTGAATTTAAAAACTGTAATTGATATCGTAATGAAATACAGACTCACCCTATATATATCTCATCATACAGTCAATCTCAGCGATTTTAGGAGCACTAATTTCTTAGTTTTAGGTATTAAGTATTGATAATTTGTAACCAATAGGCGAGGTATTAAAATCTATCCAGTACTCTGTACTCCATACTCATATAGCAGCAGTATTACAAGCCATTTCGTATCAAATTTAAATCAGATTTCGCTGTACATATTCAAAAATTTTGTAATTAAACTGACACACTGGATTATATCAGTGAGACGTACGTCAAAAGCAAATTATAAATAACGTTGGCTGCAGACGAGTTATTACACGTCGAGTCGCGATGTATAAAGATAGTAATTTATTTTCGAGCCAATAATCTCGTACGTTACTGACGCAAAGGGTTCTCCTGTATCAAACGGAAGGTGACACGACGGGTGAAGCTTCGCGTGGAAGCCTCTCGGCTAAAAGACGCCGTCTTATTATTGGAGGCAGTGCTTCCGCTATCTTATTTCAATTTAAGCGCTCCATTGATTGCAGATGCCTCGAGCGATCTGGCTGCCTGAGTGGAAGCGGGTGATCAAAGTAGCAGGTGAAACGCCTTTTCTTCTTGCGTTTTCAGTGTGGAAGTTGTTGCGAAATGACAGCCATTAAAACTGCTTAACGAAGAGGCTCTATGTTTTATTATACCGGTATGGTCATAGTTATAATAAAAGCTTTAAATTGTTCGTTTGTGTTTAAGCGAAGTAAAGAATATTGCGTAACGACAACGTATAAGGCAAAGACCAAATTTAAAAATAAGATAGTATATTTTACACAATGCAATTTCGGAAATTGAACCATTACTTAAATTTTTACCATGACAAAATTGGATGTTTCCAGTCGACTACGCGAAGTCCTCTGGGAAGGCGGTGCTTTCGTTTTCGTAAATTTTAAAAATGCTTCGAATATTACACCGTTCTTTAGCTTTTTCGTGTATCGCGAGCGTTTAAGCTAGAAAGCTATCAGATCTCTGAGCAAGTTACGGCCCATAAGGCGCGCTATCCGCCGCGCCGGAGCGAGTGAGGCACTCGTCAATCGCCCCGCCCTGAGCTCACTTTTAAAACATGTCATTATTTTTTTTTATTATCGGAGCGCGAGCAAAAATGTACTTATTTCACGCTCCGCTGATCCGAAAATGTGACATCGGCAAGCGGAGACGCACGCATCGCCTATAAGAGTATGGCAAAATTTACGAGGTGATAGATACATGCCAAGATCCATATACATGTGTATACAAGCAAAAGCAATATGGCCGCCAGGTTCGATTCGAACGAGTTGTATTTACGTGTTACTCTTACTGAAGATATCTTTTTTTAAAGTTAGTAAAACTGAGTATAATTTTAGTTCATTGTTCACATAGAAAATATGGCGTAATTTACTCATTGAAGTTTCTGAAATATATTTTCTAGTATGAATAATCGTCTATGATTAATGTTTGATACATACAATACTAACTACCTCCGTAGCCTAGTGGTATGGACGTGTGCTTTAGAAACCGGAGGTCGTGGGTTCGAATCCTGCGGGGACGCAACAAATTTTCATTGTTGTTTCTAGTTGGTTAGGCAATTTGGGCCGATCACCCAATTGTCTGAAAAGTAAGATGATCCATGCGTCGGATGGGCATGTAAAAGTCGGTCCACCCACCAACCCGCATTGACCAGCGTGGTGGGATACGGTCCAAACCCCTAATGGATAGGTGTATTAGGGGAGGCCTATGTCCAGCAGTGGACTAACAAAATCTGATGATGTGTGTGTATGTGTACATACAACACTTCATAAAAAAGATCGGTTAACTTTATAACGATTCGAAAACTAGTGTTGTGTCTGGTAATTTATAAAAAGTGTTAATTAGAAATTTCTGCATTAATAAGAGTTGTTATTCAATATTGTACACAATATATTCTACAAAGAATCGCATGTTCCTTAAATTTCAGTATAGAGCACATGCGGAATCCAATCTGGATGTTTCGAATCCGCCTTTGAGTTTCTAAAGTATGCTAATTCGTAAGACACTGTTTGAAATTCGAGTGGATCTCATATCTTTTGTTTCGAACGTTCTTGTTAGTTTAAAAGAAATAATAACAGATTCGCTTCAAATTGGTGTTTTATGCATGGTACTAATCAATCTTATTTTTACGTCCATACAAATACAATAATCACTACATAGTATAGAACAAAGTCGCTTTCTCCGACCCTATATCCCTATGTATGCTTAAATCTTTAACACTACGAAACGGATTTAAATGCGGATCTTTATAATAAAAGGAGTGATTGAAGAGGAAGGTTTATAGGTAAAACACATACTTAATATTATAGGTATATTTTCTAGCAGCATAGCTCCTGTGCGAAGCAGAGGCGGGTCGCTAGTTTAAAATAACCTTTTAATCGTTATTTTTCTCGTAGATGCACTTGATATAAATTGATAACCCTTTTTCTTTTCTATTTTACCTAATTAAGAAGTTCGAGCCTTGTGAATGACTTCTCGTTTCTTACAACCGTTAACCGAATATTGCTGTATTGATTGTTTTTATTTCAATGTAACAGAGATGTCAACACGACTTCACTCAGTCACGCTTTATTACGGTCTTTACGAGTAAGTAAAACGACTTTCGACTTTGAAACTGAACAATCAGTGTTTAACTTCATTAAAACGTGTCGTGGCGTGATTGTGTTACAATAAAAATTGATTGCTCTTACAATGTATTTGGATTTCAGCAATTTCAATCCTTCTTTGGTTTTGACTTCACTTAGTATTGAACGATTAAATTTAATAAAAGTTTAAAGTAGAGAAGTTTTCGTTATTAATGCTTTATTTCTTTTTGACGCGTTAGGGAATAATTATGTGAGTAATTTTTAGGTGCGCACACTGTTACGAAAAACTGACAACTATTATATTTATTGCTACACAAAAAAAATGGAAATAAAACATAAATTAGTTTTAAGAATAAAAATAATAAAATATATTATGTATAATATTTTCAAAATTCAATCAAACGTAGAAAAATCAGTTTAAAATGGTATGATTATTCTTATCTTGAAATGAATTTTAAGTTTTTTTTATAAAAGTAGAATAGTTAAAATATTTGAAATGGTTAAGAATTTTTGCGCTTTTTTGTTAGTAAATTATGTTGAAATATAAGCTCAGAGAAATAAGATATTTTTAGGATCGCAGTTTCGGGGTAAAGCTGTAATTTACGTTAGAACAGAAATATTAAAACCTTTACAAGTATTCTTTATGTAACCCCGTAACCTTGGCAACCAGTGGGCTGAAAAATGGTGTCACCTGAAATTCTTCAGGCAAACGCTCGGGTATCAGAGGTGCTAATGACACACGGCATGTGGTCGCGTCGTAACCCCACGCCTCTACGCCGTCGTAGTGATCGCTGCGTAACCCCACACTGCTACGTCGGCGTAGGCGGTCGACACGTAGCTCTACAGAAATGAATCGTGGTGGATCTCTAACTACTTACTGCTATGTGGTAGCAGTATGTTATTATTTAATAAAAAATTATTACTTCATTTTCGTTCTTCATTGCAAACAGCTTGCCAGAATTTGCAGGATTTAATATTTTATATTAGCTAAGAAATATCAATTTTTTTAGCAAAAGACCTCTTAAGAAAAATTATTAAAAATTCAGCGAATACGTTATTATTACATCAATACGTTTTACAATAAATAATAAACATGATACGTTTAATATGTCAAATAAATGAATTAAATGGTCTTTGTATGTAAAGTCTGCTAGGGTTTTACAAACGAACCGAGACCAAAAAAATCTTCACTAACCGGTGTTCTGCCAAACGTATTAAAACCATTCTCAATAGCGTAACAACCCGCAGAATCTTGTATCTATCCACCTGAATTTCACGCCTATATTTAATATCCTCCCTAAGCGTCCCCGTAGCTTGTTGGACCGCAAGCCGTGCGTGAAAAGGTCGCAACGACGCCCCGCGTATTATGATCCGAATACGTGACCTCTATGCGGTCCTCGAAAATAGATTTCGACAACATATTGAGCGGTTCGCCTGCGGAATGTTTCACTTCGATATGTCGGAGGACGTGGATGGATATATTGAAGCGGGTATGGTATTAATTTGGCATAGGAGCTTTTATACACATGAACGGAATACCCCAAATTGTATAGGGGTTTTTGTATGTATACATAATTGTTAAGAAAATGCTCAGTTTTTATCGTTTATTTGTTTTTATCTATATTTCGTACATGTCGACAATATGTGTTGTTAATGATTTTACAATCCTTAAAGCTGCATTCAATATTTATCAAAGTGTTTAAATTTCAGGACTGTACAATAACGTATAGTAACATATATAAGGAGTAATTATAGGTCTGACCTTTGATAGCTAATGCCATCTAATTCTAAAACAATATTTTACCTAAGACATATAATAACTTATCAAAGCAGAAGTCTTTTGCAAGAATAAAATGATATAATAAAGTATTTTTTTAAAGAGAATTCATTACAATACATATTCTAAAGAAAGAGCAATCTGAATATCTGTGAATGGAACAATGGATATTCATTGGCAAAGCTTGCATAACTGTTAGTAGTCTCTTTCTGTAGACAAAACTAAATTACTATGAAAGGGAGGTCGTATCATTGTTTAGGGTTAACAAGAGAAGAATTCATCACGTAATCGGGTATTCACAGCGGAGAAGGGGTGGGAGGGGGAGGTATTAGAAAGGCAGTTTGCAACGAAAGAGCGCAGATCTTCCTCTTCCTCGTCTTCAATATTTTACGTGTACGAGAATAAGGCTACGGTGCAGGTGTTATAGGTAAACAATACAATTGTTTTCTGGCAAGGCGATCGTGTCGGGATTTGTGTGGAGATAGTTTGATATGTTATTGTAGATTTTGTAAGATATTCTATTTTTATATGAACGGGACGTGAAACCACAGAAAATTGTAGGCTCGAAAAGCTTTATTTCCCATTATAAGTGTAGCAACATAAAACAATGATTTGACATTGAGTGAGGGCGCTTATTATTGTTATAGCTAAAATTTTAGGTAGAGCCAATGTAGAGTAAGTAGTATTATGTATTGATTTTTTACGCTAGTACATAATTTATTACTACTACTCTATGTTTTTGATTTTCACTTTTCTATCGGTGAAAAGTGACACGTGCAGTTAACTACTTTTAAATTGGAATATAAAAAGCGCTCCGTTTTACAACAATTAAGGCGAACGTTGGTACCGGTCTAGTCGTTTCCAACACTGTCGCCTTCATCGAAATAGATTGAAATTAAACAGGGCAAGGCGTTATTTTTTTACATAAAGCAATATTACGAGGCGGGGGTAACAAAAGCGTCGAGCGAAAAAAAGCACGTTAAAAAAACCTTATTGTCCGAAAGTCTTTAATAAAGAGAAAAGATTCATAATTACAAAGAGCGGGACGATATTAAGCGAACAAAGTTATGCATAAAAGAACCTTTTGCGTCTCGCGACCAGTCCCCGCAGTTTGCTAGCTTTGTAACTGATTGATGTAACTTTTTTTATTTACACTTCGTTAAGCTCTAATTGGTTTTTATAATTTAAGATAAGACTACTACTTGTTTTCTTCAAGATAAGAGTTCCTTGACGTCTTGTTATGTGTTTTCTTTTGATTCTTTGAATAATTATAAATGTAACAACTGAAATAATTAATAACATCATTTGACTAACTGTTTCAAATTTATGTCAAAGTTAATTTTAAACCCATAGCAATGGTATAATACATTACATCTTCTTTATCCTTAAATTAATATCTTTATAAGATGCACTATATTTTTACATTAAAGTCGTGCACAAGATTATATATTGACATCAACACACGCAATAAGAATAGCGTACAGACGAAATTGGAATGTACGAAAGAGTGAAATCAATTCCTTGAAAAGCGAAAGTAAGATTGATCGCGAAACTCAAATAAAGTTCGGATCGAGCTCGAGTCCACATATTCCCCTGTAAGAGAGGGAGGGTTGAATACCTTGAAAGATCCCAAACCCGTAGTTGTATTAACAATGTTGGTGAAGTGAAAAAAGTTGTAAATAAATCAATAGGTGCGTAATACACGGATCGGCTTTAGCGAAATAATCAGTAAACGAGAACAGAAAAAGTTGTTTGGGTAAAAAGTCATTTACCTCTCTTCAGTGCGAAAAAATGTCTTATTATTGAATTTTAAAAAATCCTTTAAATATTTGATATTGATTGCTGATGAATGTATTTCAATCGCTTCTTTCCATAAATGAAATATGTACATACAGAAACACTTTACTATGTTTATTATTTTTATCTGATGTCTGCTTTGTCCCGTAGTTTCATACTGTATTAACTGTGATAGTATAGGATTTTGATTTAACCCAGGGTTTTGATATAAGGTTTTTGGACACATGACACTACACATTGTCCTTATATATAACCTTAAAGATATTTTGATATTAAAGCTATATTATTATACAATGTCATTCAAATTTATCAAATGATTTTTGAGTGAAAGAGTAACAAATAATCATTCATACACACTTCTATAATATTAGCAGGAATTAACGGTATAATATCAAATTAAATATAAAAAGAAAAGCTAAAAACAGTACTTCGTAAATTTAAATATTGCGATATCTATTAGAGTATTTTGACGTGCTACAAATGCTGTTCACTAATGCGTATGTGATGACTTTATCAGCCCATGCATGATAGTCACTTGCTGGATCTAGATCTCACCCACATCCCCGTTGACCTCCTTTCAAGCGGACTGGCGTGCGACTGACTTATTAGCATGCTCTCATATCTGCTGGTTATCTAACATTTTACAGGACAAAATTGTATCTACAAATTGAAACCAACGACCTCAGTGCTTAAGAGCCTCCGAGTATTCAAACGCACTACGACTTTCATTACCACTCAGAACTACGCAGCATGGTCACATAGTTCAGTTTTAGCTCAACACATCACGAACACCATGCTCGACTAAAACCTAAAAGTTCGAGATGATATGATATAAACTCAGTTAAGCGAACTAGTCGAAGTCGTGACAAAGATGCAACGGATTCTGAGTATTCATAACGACATATGACATTTCTGAATTTAGTTACCTTGTCAAATCAAAGCGTCAAGCAGGTACATATTAAGTTGTGAGTTGAGTTCTTCGCTCAGTCGATCCGATTAACTTAACATCATGCGTTCTTATGAAAGCGAAGCAAGTCAGTTATTTATTTGATCATAGTCATCTATTATTAGCTGAGATCTATTGTGAGATGCAAATTGACTATTCATCTCGAAAACGATTTTTGGAGGTATTTTTCGGTGTAACACCAGTGATGCTGTTTGATATTTTGAAGAGTTCGAAAGCGTAAAGAATAATACTATGAAGTTGGATGTGTAAAGTATTTGAAGATTTATTCGTCGGATTTCAAGTAACGATTTTTAACATAACATAGCAGTTTTAATTTAACGAACCAATAACTGTTTAATTTATTTACGTATATAGCCACAATTATTATTAGTCTGCAAGATTTCCTTTATTTGATGAAGATGCAAAATATTAATACTATTCTACTACTTCATAAAACAACGGTTTATTAGAGGACTCTATATCAAAAACTATCAGAAGGATATCAAGTCAGATTTTTTGCCTTCTTTCAATTTAATTTGACCTATTTTATAGTGACTTCTAAAAAGTTCTTTTTCTTAAAAAATGATTTGCTTTCCATTTCATTGGATAATTAAAGTAGTAAAAGTAGCTCTACCAAGGCGTTCGACAGTGGAGAGACAGAGTACACTCCTTAAATTATTGGCGCCGACAAACGAGAGAACCTGAATGCCGGGATATGGGCCTGGCTGGGCAACACGTACTGCTGTTCACTAACTTATCCATGTGTCCTGGCGAAAAAAGGTTTAATTCGTGAATTCAACCACCCAAAGATAAAGTTTCGATAGAAGGTAACGCAATATCCAAATTCAATTGACAGAGATTAATAGTCATAAAATTATAACCATAGATTATTGTTATTTGACACTCAAATGAAAATGTTATGTTTCTTTATTGTATAAATTTAAATTTAGAAGCTTCCGTTATGCCTCCGTGAGCCACTTTTTGTATAATAGTATTCTATTGCAAAAAATCATGGCATGTTAACATTGTTGTAATGGTGGTAGGCATTTCGGTTACTAATTTTTTAATTTAAATTTATAAACTTAATATGCATTTATTAGGTTGTGTATATTAACGCTACAATGTTTTTATATCTACTATCAAGTTGCCTAAAAGAATATTTGAACAGACATACCGATATCCTTTGAAAAAAGAGACCACTGCATTTGTAACATTACCTGAAAATAAAATACACATGTTAGTCATTTGAAAGATTTTCTAAAAAGGAGCAGTGTGGTCAATGATTTGCAAACGGAAGTAAGATAAGGTAAGTTAGTAAGGTACTAAAAGAATCTCAAAAAGACTACGTTTAAGTTTAGTTCAGAAATATTTTTAAGGACTGAAGGTTGTTGTAACGATAACTGGGCTTCTCACTTACCCGTTGATTACTAGTTTTGTAGTTAATGTAAAAAAATATCAATTTCTAATAAATATTTGACTACTGTATGAATATGTGAAAAATCTTATCAGAATGGGTTATATATCCAATGAGATTAATGTAAACTTCACTGACATACATCCGAACTGGATACATCATTACACATACAATGTGATAGTTTTTTTTTTTACAAAGTTTTACTTGACTAAACAGCTTTAGCAAAATTATTTCTTTTATTTACGCGATTATTATACATATCAAATCCACTAATTTACGGATTTTTCGCGTTACTTAAATATATTTATTCCCGATGTTTCGGATTCTTTTCAGCATCCATGATCACGGGCAGACTTAGTTGGTATATGTCTGTATCTCTATGTTTTCGAATAACCGTCAGTTTTTATTTAAAAAATTGACATATCTTTAGATTTCATAATTTTTAATGTTGGTTTGACAAAAAATATTTATGTTGTCCTTCGGTTTTGTAGTTTTTTATACTCTGCGTTTAATTTTTGAAATTATTGGATCCCAGGAAGGTGCCAAATACCAACCATCTTCTCTATTAAAATTTGGATATTTTTTAATTTGTATTGCTTCCCGAATCATCCTTGGTATAAATCGATGTTCATTAGCCAGTATTTTTTGCTTTAGCAAATCTATATAATTATTCTGGAAATTTGAGACATATTCTTTTTGAACTATTTTTGATGACAACAATGATAACGTTTAGTAAAGTCACTGCCTCTAAAGTATTAAAATATTTTTGAAATACGAATAAAATATTTTATACTTTCTTAAAGATAGTAATCGTATACAATATCGCTTAAGGTGTCAAATAGTGCTTGTAACGTAAAACTTTCACACACCTAATAGCAAACCCATCGAAATTAGATGCATCCATCAATGTCCCTTCCAGCGGTTGGTACGCGTGGAATTTTATACGTTCAACATTTGGGTTTACGCCCATCCATACAAATACTTACGCCCAATGATTCGGAACCATTTCAATATTTACCTTGTTGTTTCCATTTTTTTTTCAAAGCGAATGGGGAGCTTTCATCAAACGCCGCCATGATTTAGGCGAGAAAGTAAACAGGTCGTGTAATTGCTTCTTGTTTGTACGCCTCAACGGATGTATAATTTGGCCTCGGCGTAAAAAAAAATAACACGAACCAATCGCGGGACCCCATTCGAAAGCGTTCGGTGGCGCCCCGTTTATTGCGTTTTAATTTTGGGCCAAATTTCCAAAGGCTAATTGAAATACGCTTTGCGGATTGTGTAAGTGAAAATATTGTAATAGGACGATGTTCTTGAGTGAATTTTGTTTATTAAATATTCATTTGTTTGTCGTTTTTCGATATTAATTCTATTTGATGTTTTAATTTCTTTCAGAATATTAATAAAGTTTATTGACTCGTCGGTTTCGGACACTTTCTTCACTTTTAATATGTACTGTGTATTGAATAATAGTTTTTCGTTTCGTTTGTCCGAATAAAACTATTTTGCGGAGTTACTCACGGTATTACAATATAAATATAAAATATCGGTTTGTTTGTACAGTTTTTCTTAGTCTCTCAATGTCTGTAAATATAATAGAACTGCGGAAAATTAAATGGGAGTCTATTAATAACGAAAATAAAAAAATAACAAAATATGTTCAAAATTGTGAGATTTAGTCTAAAGCCTATCTGTACGAATATTTTGACAAAGTACAGCGACATAATTACTTATAGGGAGGGACTTTTCAGCCGAATTACATTAACCTGTAAGGTGTAACGAGGAAAATTGCCTTATAAAAATTAATATAATGAAATATTTGGACGGGATACCGTCCTTAGCCTGCGACTCTCCTAAAGTAATCTGTGTGGATAATCTCGCACCGAGATGACAGGGATATAATTCAATTTCTCTACTCGAAAAGTTTCAACTAAAAGTTGGCAAGTACACGTTTAAAGGGATAGGAATTGCCCTATTAAATTGTGAAATTCCAAAGTTATTACCATACGTAATTACAACTAGAGACTGTTTGTTTGCTTTTTTGTGTCCCAATTTATGTAATATATTATTGCACCTATACGCCTCATATGTACATTCGCTGCTGTTTATTTTCGAATAGGATGCTTTGATTCTTGCTAGATTACATTAACAAAACGCACAACGTTTTCATCTAATGGCCATGTCACTAATGTAAAAGAAATAAGTTATGGAAACTCTTTACTATAAAAACAGCATAAAACTATATACTTATAAACTTATCTGTGCCTTCCAACGTTACCATCCGCACCAACACTAAATGGACTAGTAGAAAATGTCTCTATTATTAAGATCGCCTTGGTATCTACGTGCATAAAATTTATATAAATAAATTCGCCTAGAAAGTCCTCGATAATATTGCTGATTGTCTGTTTTTATATGTGTTTTAAAAACAGAAAAAACAGTACTAGCCTGAGAATAATTATTTCACGTTTCGATAAATCCAGTTCCTTATCCACAAGCTACAAAACTAAGTATATTCATACGTTTAGACTATTTAATTGCTTTTTCGTGGCCTTAAATTAGTTTAAAAGTAATCTAAGACTCAAGATCATCTCGCACAGGTTCATAACGTGTCATAAATTCTTTTGACATATCAATTACGTGTTAAACCCAAAAGCTCCTGCGTTAATTTAATGAGGAACGACACGCGTGATCGTTTGCCCGTAATAAACATTGTTTATACACCAACGCAGTGTCATAACGATATTAATAAAGGCCAATTTGCGTACAATTGTTTTGTCTCGACGTTTCCGCCGCTTAGGCGAAATTCATTATATGTATGTATGTATATTGTTCATAAATGGGAAATGATGCCGCGTTGCATGCTATTTATCTTTGGGCTACTTTTTTACAAAGTCCCGTGAGCAGAATAAGTGATCCGTATATATACTGTTTTGAAAAATAGAAATGCAATTTCAATATAGGAATAGTGATCACAAATCAGTTGGTTTTGCTGCGTTACATTATTTGCTTGTCAATATCACTGAAACGATTAATTGATTGATTGAATTATTAAAATTATAGCACATACATTGGTCTTTTCTATTCGCAAAAATGTCTTCCGATAAAAAAATATGATTTTAGAGCCGAATCATATAAAAATAATTTTGATTTTACAATTTAATTAATTGCACTGTACTATATACCATTCAGTGTTCGAGTAATATAGGAAGCTTTAGAATACTGGTAAGCGCTTTTAAAACTGGGGTTCATGGATTCAAATCATGCGGAGACTCAACTTTGTTTTAGGCCTGCCTCTGAAGTAAGATGAATTATGCGCTGTAATAAATTACTTCTACGCTTGATATCTTGTTAAAAAAGGAGGTCATTTGTCCTGTGTAGATACCTGATTTAGAAAAAACTGAAGAGAATTAATCAGAATAACACTGATGGAGTTATTATAAACTTCGTAGATTCGAAAACAATTTGTGCTAAAAAAAAGTAAAGTCAAATACTTTCAAAATTCGAAAAATTACCTAACATGAATTTCATCGCGCCGTTTCTGTCAGAGCAGGCGATAAACCGACGCAACTATTATGCAAATGAATTTAACTAAAACCCACTAATTAGGTACAACGTTACGTCAAAGAGTATGGGACCACAGCCGTCGCTTAAACGCGACATCGAGAGCCACTCCGATGTTGATGTTTAATTAACTTTTTATAGGCTATGTGGTACGTGCGGCGTCTATGTTAATTCATTTTGTTCGCGCCGTTTTATAGTTGTCATTACAGGGTTGACAGCTGTCAGGAATGTTTTACTTTTTTTTTTATTAGGCAAAAAGGCAAAACATTTCGACAGTCCACCCTACTAATGTTCAACAGAAAAATTTCGGTACAGTTTACGTTAGCTGTAGTTGTTTTACTTTATGGTAGAGATTTTATTAAATAAAATGACTTTACGGATTTTATCGCGTTTATTTAACATTTATAATTTCCGACGTTTCGAACACTTTCCAGCGGCCGTTGTCACGGGGTAGATTGAGATGTCATGCGTTGTATGTTACCAGTGCTGAAGCGGGGTTTCCAGATCTAAATTGTAATTAATTATTTTGAGTCTGTACTCAGACCTATACAAAATGAACTGGTTTTTTCATTACAGCCAGCAGTGGTATTATGCTTGGGTTTAAATTTTAATTTATTAATTATGAGGTCCCAAGCAGGTGGTCGAACCCAACCATCTTCTCTATTGGAATTTGGATGTTTTCTAATCTCAATAGCCTCCTTGGTAGGAATCGGTGTTCTTTATCGAGGATTCGTGGTCGACCAAATCTGATGTAATGATCACACACTGCCGACTTGTTGGGTCTTTTATGCTTAAGGTAGAGTTTTTTATGCTTTTATTTTCAAAGAAGTAACAGCATTATTAAAATAATTTTTAAAAATCGTTGGGTAAAACTGCAAAAATATTTTTATTAGATATTATTTAAAACTCAACTTCACAAATCAAATCATAATCACATGTACAAGTTCACTATTGTATGAATTTCGTTTTGAAATCGACAACCCTAGAATCACAACTAATTAAACACAATGCTGCGTTCGACGTATGGCGTGCTAGCGTGTCAAGCGACACCGCCACCGCGAAGTTATAGCGACAATGCTTCAATTAACCGCATTTAAAGTGCTCCGTAAAACCGCTGCACCTCGTGAACTGAATGAATGTTAGACCACGGGGCTTTTACTTTAATATTATCAGCAAATGTCGATGTTCATCATCATCATCAGCCTGTGTTAGTAGAGTTTTTGAAATGTATCGCAACACGCTATTCCAATGCGGGTTGGTGGGTGGATCGACTTTTTACATGCCCATCCGACGCATGGATCATCTTACTTTTCAGACAATTGGGTGATCGGCCCTTATTGTTCTAACTAACCAGAAAATAACGATAGCATAAAGTTGATTTGAACTCGCGACCTCCGGCTTATAAAGCAAGGGCCAATACCGCTAGGCCGCGGAGGTAGTTACGATGTTGGGCCTCGGTAAATAATAAACAAATTTACTTTAAGGCCCCTTCATACATTTACGTCTTCAGCGCTAATTGCTTGCGGTGAAATTGGAATTAAGATTCGCTCGTTCAGCACGAGTGGGGAATATGGTTAACGAACGTTTGTGAAATTCAAATATCGCTACTGGCTTTAGCATAATGCAAATATACAATGATGTGTTCTGTATTTATATTAGTTGCAATGTTTTTAAATTAAGTAGTTTGTTTGATAGTGCAGTGGTCTTCAATTATTTTCTTAATTTTTATCAGGATCCAGTGTTTCTAAAAAAATATGAATATAAAAATAAATTGTTCTTTTATAATTATTGTACTTTGCAAATGTGAATTTGAGATTCACATGGCTTAATGTTAGTTGAAAAATTCTGGTTTTCTACTAACCAGAATTTTGTTCAACTCTGATAATCTTTTTCAATTATCTTAGCAAACAGTATAAAAAGAACCATCGTTTTCATGTGTAAATACACAGATTTGTATACTGTTTATATAATGAATTCATATAACAGAAATATATGCTACACTCTAGATGGGCCACCATTTCAGCAAGTTTCACTCATGTTATCACAAAACTTATAATATGTATGTCACATAACAAAGAAAATCTCTTAAGTCGAGAACAAAGAATGTACGTCGTTTGTTAAAAAATAGTTTGACAGAGAGACTGGTATTCTGATATGCTTCCGGTCCCAGTGGGATCGACCTCGGTGGAACGGAATGCATATATCTTGCGAATAACTACGCACTTGGTTTTTGTGCACTTTCCCCGTGACAGGGTCGCGGTGAAGAGGCGTACAATTGGGACTGTTCAATTCTTTTCGTGTCGTGGCTGTCAGTATTTTTGCGCCGTTGTGTATTTTAGTCAATGTGCTACGGCGTAGAGGCTCGTAACAATCTACGCTGTAGGAGATCAATCGAAAGTGTCGTAAGTTATATTTTATATTTATTCACATTAATGCATTTGATTAAGTACACAATAACCAAGTAGTTGTTAGGTTCAATTTTTAATTACTTTTTGTCCCTAACAATCCTGTTAAATACGTTCCAATAGTTAATTGAATTAAAATGAAAAGAAATAGAATTCAGAATACTCATAACTTTAGTGTGTATTCTGAATTCTATTCATTTCGTCACTAACATTTATAATAAACTTAAATAAATAAACATTTTAAGCTTTCGTTAGCTTCTTTATAACAAGTAATATTGCAAAATTTTAGGAATTTTAAATCATTTAAATACCATACATAAAAATTCAATAATTTTTTCGCTTAAGTTAACTTTAAACATATAAAATTATTTCATTGTTGCTTTATATTTATAATGTTATAAAAGCCATCTGAACCAGCTTTGAGATATATTATAACTTAATGCATTTTTAAACCATTATCATAGGTATCAAAACTAAAGTGGTTCACTTTGTTAAAAATATCAAAATAGGTGTATGTTTTATTGATTCAAAAATAATCTGCTGGTGAGAAAACGGATGATTTTTTTTAAAGTTCCTTAGAGAAAAGACACACAAATACGACGAAATATTTAACGAGCTGTTAATGAAATTGTCATTGTTTAAATTAAATTTTATACTTTTATTAAACATACTAACATAAGATACTTCGACGAGAGTTCCATCGTGACCTGTCAAAACTTCGTAACGAGCTGAAAAAGGATTTCCGTTTGTTACATAGCGAACAAGTGCGGGCAAATTCTCAAATTTCCTGTGGACGCGGGCCCACGTGTATCTTTATTATGTTATTTGTACCGGTATTGGGCAATCACGCCCGTGTCCGACGTACACACGTCGTTCGCAACTTGTAAAATTCGTGTGACGGATTGCCAATAATTTCAATTTTAGGAATGCGACAAATGCAATTTTGTTTTATACGCAAACTTCCGGCGCGTGTTTCCAATTTCGATGAAATGTTTCACTGGGTTTGTCATGCAAACATGTTGTTACGAGTTCATGAATATGGTATGTGCTTAAGTTATTAAATTGTTTATTAGTTCGATGTGATTCGATCATGACTTTTATTACAAATATAAAATGATGCATGACGTCCGGGGAAAATAAGACAACTTATAGGGATGATATTTTTATGCAACATTGTATAATCAAATGGAAAAATGTTGTTCTTTAACAGATTTAAGTACTGGTCTTTAATAACGCCTTTATACTTAATTTATTAAATTTTAAGTGGTTAGGCATTACGGAAGATGAATAAAAAACATCCATCATTTTCATACATGGAAAATTGATATCAGACAAGAGTGAACCCTGTATTGAACTGATTGTTTTCGTTTATGACGTTATATGACGGGAAATGAACTGGAGATGTGTTTTGGAAACGTACTTGAACGTACTAAAACGCGCTTTAACGGATTTTCTCTACTATTCATGCTACCTGTGCCTGGATACAAAGATGTGTTGAAAAATATTATTTTTGAATAAGTGGAGAAAAAATGATAAATAACTTTTCGTAGTGTGGTGAGTGATGAACAAGTGAGGACGTACCTAACAGGGCTTTCTTATTGATCTTGAGTAATACGCCGTGCTTGAAGTGGTATTAGGCTTAATTAATCAAAGTCATGGATGTAAGTCTCGATTACGCAATATTTACTCTTGCCGCAAATTATTGAATCCGGAACACTGCTATATAGCTGCGGCATATAGCCGCCAAGCTGTCAATACCAATGTAGTTACGGTAACAACTTCATAGAAAAATATTTAAATTAACGATCTAATGGGAACATGTCACATATTATAAATATTTTACCGATTTAATTATTATATAACAAGACGATTTGAATACATTAGTTAATACTAGTTACTTTTAGTAATGTATATATATGTTTAAATTGATATATGTACATGATAAAAATATTAAATGGTTTGAATGTGTGTACGGGAAAATAAACTAATAAATCACATTTTAATTTTATATTGACTTTGGTGTTACAGTATTATGGATGCAAATACGGGGTCAATGTAAATAAATAAACTAAAAAGATTTCTAGTCTATACATTATTAGTAAGTTTTAAAAGTTTACGGTATCGTACTAAAAAGTACTGGACTATAATCTAGTACCTTCTTTAACTTACTAAACTATAGTTCAGTAGACTTTAGGGCTGATAAATATTTGTACCGACATCGTTCAAGCCTTCGTACATAATGAGCCCGCGTTCGCTCATTTAACTCGGATTTATGTGACCACAGGCCATCCGTTGGGTTGGTAATGCAATAAAAACTTCTTCTACCCCTCATTATGTATCGAAATACGTGTGGAATATACTGGCTTGTATTCTTTACTAGTAATATAAACGCATCCATCTTACTTCAGTTTGTTGAACCGAATAGTTCGTTTTTAATAATATATTACAGTTACTACTGGATCTTATAGTTAAAACAGACAAGAATGTGAGTTAATGAGAATAATATTTCAAACAATATATATTTCATAACTTAACCATAACTAAAGTTAACAATCCTTTTAAATAAGTTCTCGCTTCTTCTTGAGTATCGATTAATATTACTTTTAAATTTGAATTACGTTGATTTTACCCGTTATAACAAAGTGGTAAAGGTTACCCGAATGCTTGGAATTAGTTAAATCGGAAATGTTAGGAACAAACTTTTTAAATAACATAAAACCCAGTATATATAGTATATATCTGTAATGTTTAACATAATTGTAGGGAAAATTCCATTAAAACGTTTGTTCAAATCAAAGTAAATAAGTCATTGAAAGCATAAACACGACGGCAATCAAAGGGAGTGAAATTAAGTGGCAAGCAATTATTATTGTTACAACACAAACTGAACGTGAACAGTAATAAAACACGAAGGCACGAGATTTAGACTATTAAAATTACTGTGTATTTGCCTCTAACAAGCAAGGGAGCACTATTTAATACAGCGAAAACACTAATGAGTTTGTTTGAAGTGAAACTGGATCCACACTTTGTGGCGCTGCCATGTTGTTACTTGAGAACGCGAAATCTCATTTATATGAAATTAGTTTCGAAAATATATACGAGTATCTGTTCGGGGGACTTTGCCGGCTCCCCCAGCTGTTTTGATTAGAAACAGCGAGACTGTTATTCGAAAGTGATACGTACGCAACTTCGCTAACAAAATATTCCCGATTGGAAAGTTCTCGGTAAATAAAGGGGGTAAAGATAAACCAAATACACAGCTTGGATTCACCAAAAACTAATTTCGGATTTACTAGGGTTTAATGAATTTAAAACGTATAATGATTACTTCTACTGCTGTTTGAAAATAATCAGTTAGAGATTTTGAATGAACCTATTAAATATAATAGGCCTTTATAAGGTAAAAAATAAAATAATATATTATTGGACTGCCTAAATCATTAATTATATGCGACTGTTTGTTTGGTGTTATTAGTTAATTATGAAACAATTATGTACAGATTGGTGTCTTTGATAAAAAAAAAATTGTCCATTGACCGTCCGTCCGTGAACTGGCATTTAACAAGAAAACTTATGAAGAAATATCGTAAATGATTAATGAATAGTATACAAGTTTTATTAAAGGTCCACTATGTTATTATACTGTCGATGTATCTGAATAACATAGCTACAACAAAAGCGCAGATCGGGTAATATTATAGATATATTCTTCTTGAAACTTGTAAGCGCATCTTTTACTGCAAAACAAAGGTACGAGACCAGCATTTACCTAATTCTCTAAGAGCATACATTTAAAAACGGCTTTAAACATCCATTTATCCGTGACGGCAGACAACAGACGCGAGGTAACTGAATCATTTCGTTCCCCGTAAACCCCCATCTCGCAACATGTACCCGGCAAATCGCATTCTGTACGTAGCGCGTATTAGTATGGAAAGCATTTTAAAGCTGTCCCACTCCAGCTCAATATCTACGGGCGCACCGCTCGGGAACAAAACGGATCAGCTGGTTTTGTACGCGTCTGTACCTTGATGTACGTTATATGGATACGCACAAGTATTTCACTGATTGTTAAGCGAAGTAAGAATTGTTAAATCCAGTCTGGTAAACTTTTCTCAACGCCGAACGTGGCGTGATACTTTAATAGAAATTGGATGACTCTTAAAAAATTATATGTTAAAGAACATGAACTATTCAAGGATATAAATATTAAGAACAGAATAATATATAATGGATTTGTCACATGTGTCTGGTGTTATTTTTTGCAATTATTAAGACAGTTACTAGTAGTTTATAAAATAGTATATTATAATATAATTTAATATATTAGCATAATATAATATAATATAATATAATATAATATAATATACATACTTTCGTAGAGTTTTTAATTTAGTTTTATAATGCTGTTTCTAATAATCATTAATTGATGATTTTTTTTACGCGCTCTTTAAAACATAATTCATATATTTTGATAAAACAACTTATTCAGAATTTCTTACTCCACGGCAAAGACAGCTTGTTCGGAACGACGTGAGCACCTTATTTTTCGCACATTACTCTTCGCAATTGTTCGAAATACGGAGCAGCCATCATCGCTCGGACTTATTTTTGAATTTACTTTTAGCTGTAAACCTCTTTAGTCCTGCTCTGTTAATCCGTACGATGGAAACTTCAAGTTTGAATCGATTTTTTTGTTTAGCGTCCTATGCTTTGTCATTGGCTTTCGAATATAGCATAGATGTGATAGCTTTAAATAATATTATAATAGGAAATGATAAAAATATTAATCTACAGTTATCAGATTAACAATATTCTACTTTTTATATCATTATCGGTCCCGTGACCAAGAACCCTGGGAATGGTTTGAAACGTTGGGTATAATTTAAAACAATTGAAAATTCGACGAAATCCGTAAAAATAGTGATGTTTATCAAGTATAGTATTCGCTTAAGCAACAGAAATGACAGTATCCTACATATATTTGTTCGAAATAAATTGAATTTAACTAAAATAATCAAATACAATAAACCATTATTTACAAAGTAGTAATTAAGAATAATTTTGATTAATTAAATAATTAAGATCAATTTGATCTCTGTAATTAGTTATTAAACCATATAAATATTAACTGGTAGTAGTAATTGATTTACAAATTTTTGATACTTTGCAATCGACTACCGTGGTAATTTACAAATCTATTCTTCATAATAAAACGTAACAAAATACGATCCGTGAACTTATAATGAACATTACGAACCAGACGGGGGAATTCATAATTATGTATTCATACTTTACGACTACCGCTACACGTGCGATTTCAACTGAAAATTCACAAACTCGCTTGAACAATTCCATCCAGATTTCCGCGTGATTAGCCCACTATTGGCTTAATCGGGATCGCGCACACGGGCCCGCACCTATTTCGGCTTGTTCCTATTCAACGCGCATACCAGCCGCGGAGTCTAAATAGGTACGCGATATTTGGTCGGATTCGTGACGTGTTTGCTGATTTCGTAGCACCGTGCTACGCCGTAGCCGTCCGTTTGTTGATGTTCGTAGTGTGGATCCGCTTGTATTTAATTTAGATTATTCGTAACTCTTTATTAATAATTGATTTGGTAACAACTAGCTGTGAATCGCAACATCGTCCACGTGGAATTATATAAAAAATGTTTACGTATTTTTTTTTCTCAAAAAAGTAGCCTACGATATTATTAGCCAATTTAGAAATTAGCCAGGACAAACAGACAGACAGACTTAAATGATATGTATGCAAAAACTATTTTTATATGTACCGGTTATATATCATAATTTAAAAACAGTTATTTCATCTTACAAACAGACATTCCAATTTTAATGTTGGTACAAATTACGTCTGTTAATAAATCTTTAATTGTTAATAGTCGTAATTTTTATTTAATTAAATTTATTTTAACAAATTAATTGTAATATTTAAAGCTAAAAAATACGATAAATCTGAAGACCGAGCTAATGGCAGTAGATACTCCTATAACTCTGTACTGTAGTAATTACTTTTGGTATTATTATTTTTTTACTAGCATTATTAGTATTATTTTTCCTTTCTTTCATTTTAACTACGTTGACTCTTATTTTTGTCATCACCTATCCATCTCTGTAGACTAGATACTCTATAGATTACGAATGTTAATTTACGATTCA
Organism: Lamproptera curius; assembly: GCA_029286875.1. Classification (NCBI taxonomy): domain Eukaryota; kingdom Metazoa; phylum Arthropoda; class Insecta; order Lepidoptera; family Papilionidae; genus Lamproptera; species Lamproptera curius. Next base: position 648,949 of record JAGSMT010000155.1, read on the forward strand.
AAGATCTGAAGGACCACATCAGAAATTATATGATCCGACAGGGTTCTCTGTCACCGATATAGCCACTAGATTAGTAAGCTGAAGTGCAGTGGGCCGGTCATATAAGCCGCAGAACTGAAGACTGCTGGAGTCAAAAAATTCTGGAGTAGAGACCAAGCCCCGGCAAAGGTACTGTGAGACAGTGGCCGGTAAGGATGTATAAGAATAGCCAAAGATCGGAAGCGTGGCGTGCATTAGCGAGGTCTATGTCCAGCAGTTGACTGACACAGGCAAATTATGATGATGATGATAATGAAAAATAATCCAATAATTAATTATTATAAAAAAAAATTAATCTAACCGTAATAAAAAATATTCTCTAGGGTAAAAACTATACATCCGTTGGGTAAAGAAAGCTTTAAACTCTTTAGAAATTTTACAAAAGCGGATTATTTGACACAGTGAAGCGGGCTCGCTATGGATTATGACTTTTTATATGTAACATAATAAAAATATTACAGACAAACTGGTATAGCTTTTTCAGTAGAGTTTAATATTTTATGTATGAATATTAAACGTTAAAAGCAGTAAAGATTTAATACTCCTATAGTTGGTAAAATAATGTAGAGCATCGGTTGTAATAAAAAGCTTATTACGTAGATCTATAATAATACCATAGCAAAAAAGTTTTACAACAAATTATTTATGTGTAGTAAAACAAATCACCAAATAAATAACAGATATAAAGTTTATTATCTTTACTGAAATACTCCACTTCGTTTTCAAACATTTGTTTCATTAAACGTTTAACGTTACAGCTCTATCGAATAAAAAGTATGTCTATATCAATTCGATAATCTTTTTACAGGCGATAAGACTCTCCCAAATCTCCTCATGGTGTAACATTTCGACACGCAAAGACATAACCCGAAACACGGCTGAAGCGACGGGCGTAAAAGTTAAACCGGAGTTCCGGAATTCTCGATTAACTTAAAAAAACACTCGTTGACTCAAAAGTATTCGGGTATCAGAGATCTGAAGGGATCAGTAGACAAACTCGAAGGAGCATGTTAACGTCTGAACGTACGGTGCGAGTGACGAGGGAAGAGCAGTCACTATAAAATGTCTTCTTATTTCAGCGTTTGTGCGTCGTAATAAAGTTATAGACAACAGATTTCATGAGCTAAGTGAGTAACTTAGCTTTCATTTTAAACCAACTTTACGATGGACATCCATATTACAATCTTAGCTGGTGAAATGTTCAGCTTACTATTGGTGGAACGTTACATATAGATTATATTCTAACGATTGTTTCAAATTAAGCCTTTGACGCCTTTCTGCAAAGTTAAAAATCTTAAATGGCTCTAGTGTACAAAAAATCCTACAATCTATACTTGTTTGGTCAGTGTATATTTTTCGAACCGTTATAGCTTATGAGTATACTTGTTTGTTCAGTCAGTTTTTCGAACCGCTACCGCTTATGACTTGGGGTCGTGTATTAAGAGTGTCATTTTATTAAGACCCTCGATAGGATCGCGATCGGTTCGAGATAGCTGACATGTGTCGCGTGCGTGTCTCCGCCGATGTGCTGCTGAGAGCGGGATCATGACGTCGTTACTTCTTTTTAACGCCGCCCTTAAAAGTAAATCGTTTCGTGACATCACTCTTTAACCGACTTATGAGTCGTTTGAAATGTTTTCGCTTTGAACTTTACATCTATGTAATAAGAGATTCAAATTATTTGTACTAATGGACTGTCGTAGTGTTATGTATTATTTTAACTTATTAACTGCGGCTGATTATCCAGAAGAAGCACAAGTTTAGAACTTTTAAATAAATAAAAATGAGAGTCAAATATGCAAATGATATATTTACAAAGTTAGGTTACTAACGAAACGTATGCAAAAAATATGCAAACGTTTATTACGTATAGGTGACGCTGTCGCTTGAATACTGCATTTTTATCCAAAATAATACAACAGTATTTAAATATAAATGTACATATAGAGAATGTACGCTTTTACGTCATGTCAAGCTGGTGCTTCTAGTTATGTCGGTATAATCTCATCCGTCACAATTCTGACTGATTATTTCATATTAAAACAATGTACAACGCAATAGGTTCAATGCCCTGTTTAAAAATGTTGTAGATAAATAATAGATGCAATGGTGGTTTTATAATTTTTTTTAATATATTGTTACATTCTGAAATAGACGTACAATTTTCTGGCTGATGTCCATAATCATTTTGATACTGTTTTTTCTTATACCAGCCAGTATATGCTAATAATTAAGAGTCAAAATAGAAAATGTATCTTCATAGAAAACAATGTTCATACGGGGGAGGTTTTTATCGTCTCCCGCATACATTCAGTAGCAGATTGAGGGTTAAGATTTGCTCATTTATATTCCGCTTGCTCGCAACTGTGCGAGGTAACCCGAAGTCTGCCCATCGCCAAAGGTTTTGGGCGTCGAAAGATCTTAAGTGCCCCTAGATTCTATTAGAGCATCGCCTCTTCACGTTTACTGATCCCTTTAATTCAGAACAACCACCGAGGTGTGTAAATGTTCTGATCTCGTACGAATTCTTAAGTTAACTTCTTTATGTTAAATGGCCCGTGCTTGTCTTGTTAAAGGTACAATGAGGCTATTAACGTAAAGAATAATAAGAATTTGTACATTGACATTGTTTATCGACATTGGAAATAACGTTTACTCACACTTTAGGATTTAAGCTCACTGTTTTGCACATTATGTATATAAACGGTATAAAAAAGTTCCATATTTGCGCGTAACTTGAAATGGTTCAAAATAATCAATTTATATTTTGCTAACTTGCCATAATAATAATTTCATTTTGAACAGTTATAATTATAAGGTTATTTCCTTGCACAATAATCAACTTGCGAAAAAACCATCCATGCAAAACTTGTAAAATAATTAGGCATTTAATATCCTTGAATTACTATGACCACGTCTTAAGAAATCGATCCGTTTATTTGTTTTTCGGCATTTAACCCAATAACAAACTGAACACATAACAAACAACAACAAATCACATACGACGTTGAAAGTATATAAATGTGGCCACAAAACGCTACAATTCTCCCCGGATATGATTGCGCACTCGCGAAGGTGCTTCATAAAAAAAACTTCTAATACACTTAGTTTGTTTTTGTTTCGTAAATTATTATCGAGTTTACGTGCGGATTCGCGAAATGGGGAGAGTTGTTCGGGAACACTTGGTAGGGGAGCGGAGCGTGCATTTATCAAAAAAACTGTTCGTAACGCGCCAAGTCACGTCCGGCCTCGCTGAAATTAGGGAAACATGTGAGTCTGATTGAAAGATGAGGATGTCAAAAAATCCACCGAAGTTTTCGGTTTGGGAGCGTAAAATATACGTATCTATAGAGTTTTAAATTGAAATAACTCTTGCAAAGAATAATAAATAATTTGCATCAAATTATTTATTATTAAGTGATATAAGATTTAAAGTAGTAATATAAAATTATATTGAGGCATGACGACGGTGACAGCAAGACTTGTCAAGGATTCTAAAATTTGTTGTTTTTTTTTCATCTAGTAAATCGCAATGAAGTTGGATACTATGTTCATCTAGCTCGTTTATGATTTTTCATCATCACCTGCCTGCGTTAGTCCACTGCTTGACATAGGCCTTCCCTTTTCCATTAGGGGGTTTTTGGACCGTATCCCACCACGCTGGTCCAATGCGGCTTGGCGGTGGACCGATTTCCGATCCGACGCATCGATCATCTCACTTTTCAAACAATTTGGTGATCAGGCCAATTTGCCCTAACCAACTAGGAAACAATAATAAAAATCTGTTGTGTTCCCGCAGGATTCGAACCGAAGACCTCCAGTTTCCAAAGCCCTTACCACTAGGCTTCGGAGGCAGTTGATTTTTCATTTTTCATACCTCTTGTTATTATTAGAAGCATGTTCTTTAGCTTTCGCCGTAATCACAAAAAGAAAAATGTAAAATAACGTAATTTAAAATATAAGGTTTCATAGTCGAGACATTTCTAAATAGCGACAAATTAATAAAGAAATAAAGCAGTTTTAGTTTCCTTACAAACACGACAAACCACCCTTAAACAATACTTTAAAACTATAGTCAATGCTTTTATACACATTACACACGAAATCACGACATTAAGAAGAACAAATAACCCATCGATCTTCAGTTCTCGGGAGCGTGTACGATTATATGTATAAAAGCCTCCAACTAAGTTCCCTCTCAAACGGGCCAAATAAAAACCGGGAACTTTTTACATCAAAACTTTATTTTCGTAGCCAGCGCTGATTCGTACGTGAGTCGTACTATTATTCGGGCTGATTACCGTATCTCGGATATACCTATTTACTCGTTCTCGTATTACGGAGAAGTTGCATTTATTTCAATCCGTTGATTGGTTCCTTGATTACTTTACGTCTGTTTTAAGTTTCGTTCGTATTTATACATAGATATATTTCAATACGTATTTAATGTTAGTTTTTTATGTATTAGTATATTTAGTGGTTCGAAGATTGTAATACCTTTACCGTGGATCGATCTGGTACGTAGTTTCCGCTGGAGGTTCTTATACTGCTCTCTTCCACTTCGAAGGGCTGCGTGGTTAATGTGAATATGTATGACGTCACATTCCTTATGGACAGGGCTTATCGCTTTCTTTAAGATAAACGTTCCGATTTTCACATCACCGCATGAAGTATAGAAAACAGTCTGTGTAATAATATGATTATTTCTTGTGTTTTCGTTCGGATGCTGCAGAGATTTTATTGCGCAGGGTGCAAATATTTTGTATTCGACGTTAGGGACTCTTTCAAACGTCAGTAACAAATATAGTTTAAAAAAGTGGATTCAATTCATAGTTTTAAACTGTGTTGTTTATTTGTTTATTTTTGCCTGCTATATATAGCAGAGTCTAATCAAAAACTTGAGGTTGGGGAAATCTATAAGAAAACGCCATTAAGACAAAGAACTGAAAAAAGTGGATTTAATCTGTGTGGAAATAATAGTTGTAAGAGCCAAAGAATAAACATGTAATTTGTTTTTTCATCGACTCCATAGGCAATTTTTCAATACTTACTTTAAAAAACATTTAACATTATGAAAATGTACGTCTATTACAATAAAGTACTAACTAACATTATTTTCTATCCTTTAATGAAACTAAAAGCGCTGAATGTCGCAATTAAAGCCGCTGCAAAAAACCTTTCAGTGAAGTAATTATTTATCCGAAAGAAAGCAAGGAAAAACGGCAGCCGATAGCGAAGCCATTTACGAGTGTTTTGTTGGTCTTTAACTTTAGTTAAGATGCAGCGTTTTCGTTTTAAATTCTTTTACACTTAAACAAACTTGTTTCATTTTGAATCTGTTCAACTGATTACTTGTGCTAGAAAAAAATTGATCGAAAATGTAACGAAATAATTACTCGTAAAACTGTTACGTGATAGTTATAGAAAAGACGTGTGTACAATTATTTACTTTGTATCTTAAAAAGAGTATTAAGTAATAAAGATAATGTTTTATAAAGCATATTCAATCTTTAATTTTGAATTATATCTGCGATGATTAAAATCGGGACATAAGTTTATTATTTATTTAGTCATATAAATCAATATATCTTACTAGTGACCTCCAAAGTGGTCTACACATTTCGATCCACTCCACAAACTTAGTGACCTACGAAATGGACACTGGGCGGGCGGGGTAAGTAGTGCGTCACAATGGGCGGTATTCTAACGGTCGCGTCGCATCGGACGGGCATTGTGTAAAAGTCGCATCGCTAATGGATTAGCGGATTCGGGCCGTCAGTGGACGTGGCTGGATGATGCAGGGTCGGAAATTGGACGGAATTGAGGCGTCACCTCGTATTTCTTTATTTTCCGTGCGTTATGGCATGACTCTATCACGGACTGGTTTTTTAAGGCGCGACTGTCATCTATGTCGTTTTATTTATTGTGTCATGCAGATATGTATATTACCACAAGGAGATTATAAAAAAAATATTTAACGATGATCGCTTCCAACCCCACTCATCTAACTATTCGGTCTGGACCGAAGAGATATCAGACCACTTTGTAATATAGAACTTTAAGCTGACCAAGAGTATATATGCAAATTATCACCTTTTACGATCAATTTTAGATACTTCCAAGCAAGGTTATCGGTTGAATCTTTATAATCTTGTTTTTTTTTTATAAATATAAATTGTATTTCAGTTCACAACTAATTTTAGTTAACTTTATTTCACAGTATTAATTATGTTATTAAATTTAAAGTATTCATTTATTATCGTCCACTACATCAATCGTTTAATTATTAACAACCGTTACAATTTTTTAAAACAATATGTTTGGGTATTTTTATTCAAAGCCTAACCTTTATTCAAAATCAGGTAAGTCCCCCCTTTGTTACTGGAGGTTTACCAAAGAAACGAAATTTAACATTGTTATAACACAATAAGATTACTAAGTATTAGCTTTTGTGCATTTGTACCACATGACTATGCAATATTGACATAATCCCGAAGTTGGGGTTGAGTACGTCATTAGTCAAAATACAGCCCGATTATTGGGGGATGTAGTAATGCTTTTCATTTTCGTCGCTTAATGAGCGTTTTAACGTAAATCCACCTTTTTTAATACGCTCCGCTGGATATTAACCTTTGTCCTGACTCTTTACGGATGAATCGATGGCTTTGTTTTTCACGTGGTGAATTTAATTGTGAGAGAATACCTTTGCTTTTTAACTATTTAATACCAGTGCAGGGTTTTTTAACAATCTACATGTATTATGATATACATTTTATATGATTAGTATATCTATAATTAGTCATGTATATTAATTAGTTTCACACCAAAAAAGTACAAATAGTTTAGTACTAATATAATAAGAAGAAACTTAATTTTTTTGAATTTTTGCATTAAAATATGTATTACTCTTGTAACAAAAGAGTCGTAACTTATTTCGTTTGCTACTGAAACCACAAAATTAGAAGACGTTATAATGACGACAATGAGTGAATTGCTTTAATTGAATTGATTGTATAAATATAATCATAGCTCTCCTTGCGAACAGCAATGAGAATCTATAATTTCCGGCATATCACAATAACCGGAGACAACTCTACGCAGAGTTAACGTCGTTATCGAGAGGGTTCTAATTGGCAGAAGTTCCACTCGGTGAAGGTAGAGTACGGGTGGAAGTAACGGGTGAATTTCCAAGTGGTCACTGCCGTCATGGTTGGTCGTTTTTAAAATGTATTGTGAATACGCAGTAGTTTTTCTAGATGTATGTTAAAATTTTTCCCATGATTATTCAAGTGATAGATGTGATTGTAATCGTTTTAAATTAAAATATCCGATATCTTTCTTAACAATACTTTGATATTACGAGTAAACTACAGTTAAGATGTAACGTGAAAATATGGATAAAACATTTTAATTTGAAGTATCTACACTACTAAAAAAAACTTGTTTAATTATCTGTATAAAACGATAAAATTAGTATTTTTTAGTTTTACAGAATTTTTTGTTATATTATTACATTTTACTCAAAGACTTAACTCTACTACTACACAGATAATTGTTTTATTAATGTCTTTTTCCGCAATAAAATGTCCTTATTATAAAAGCTGTACATTAAGAATGTTATGTTTACACAACCGTAGACTGTGAACGTTTTCTTTTAATTCATACTCACCTTTTGTTGCCATAAAGGGAGGCTGAGCACAAAAATACTATAAAAGCTCTTTAATATTTGACGTAATAACATTTACCGGCCAAAATGGGCACCTACGGCATTACTACCACTTGTCACGTATATTTCGCCTCAACGAACACTTAACAGAGCAACTTTAGGATAATTTGATTGCGTCGCCTCTTCGATAATGGAAGTATACCGAAATTCAGGTACGTGTAAACAGCCTCCGCTGAAACAAAGGGCCGCGCGAAAACAAAGGGATACACAGTAGCCATAACCTTGCGTCGCTCGTGTGATATCGCGATAAAAAATAATTACAAGGACTCACTGCTACGCGAAAGGTCGCGGGAGCTACGGCGTAGGCAACAGAATAAACGGAAAGCGGCTAACGTACATCGCTCTCATTAGCCGCTTATTACAATCTCCCTAGCTCGTTCAACCGTCCGCGGTAATTTGAATTTCAACCCCTCGCAGGTTCCAATGTCGAAAAAAGAAGAGCAGCGAGTGTTCGAATTTTAAACGGTTATTGTTTCCTTTTTATGTTAATGGCCGGCATCGAAATTTGGCGGGACCGACGTTCGGATATTGGCACAGATCGTGTAACTCCTGCGACTTCATTTCGGATGGAGTCACCGAGGGTTTTAGCATTGTTATTATCCTTGTTGCTTTTGTCGAGTCGCGATTGTTTTTCTGAATTTGCGAAAACTTTTCTGGTTTCTTTTTGCTTACTTTGTGAATTCGGAATGGTTTAAAGTTAATGGTTTTGGATCTAACATGAGACTTATAATCGTGCGCTTGATGAAAGAAGAAAAATCTATATGGCACGCTTCGTTAAGACACTTTAAGAGGCTTGAAAGCGATTATCAGGTCTGATACGTTGCTCGGCAACTCTATATTACTTTAAAGCGCTCGCTTCCTCCTTCCGGAAATGGGGCCCTTTTTAATTATTGCTCGTTCTCATTATAACGCAAGACGATTTTTATTTTTTGTCAATTTCGAAAGATGAAACGTGAAATGTTTCGTAAAAATCTTTTACAGTCATTAACATGTGCTAGATATTTTAAGCTGAAAATAATTAATCGTTGTTTAAGTATTACAAGATCTTCTGAATATATTAGAATTTTCATCGTGAAATATGAGGGCAGGGCATTAAGCGGTACAATTTATATTGAGTCATTAATATTACCATAAAATCTTGATTAGTTCAGTCATGTCTTTAATGTTGTTTAACAAAAAATTTATGATATGTCGGCATAAAGAAACATATTTATACCTGTATCAGTATTAGTTATAAATGTTTAATCTTTTTATGTTAGTATTTTTTTCATAAAAAATCATTGATCCTAGGTCGTGTAAATATAATTGTAGTAACTAAGCTTTTCTCAGACTAATATTGAAGCCTATTTTGCTTGCGTAAAAAATCAGCTCTTTATACTTAGTTTCTAAAAAATAAATACTTTGAAAACTTTTTTTTTAATTATTTACGTAATTCGTAAAGTTTAACTAAACATCAAGTAGAGGATATACAATTATAAGTACGTTTGTTTTCAGTTAAATTCTAATTCATGTCGAATTATTCACAAAAAAAAGCGCCATTCCGACACTCGAACGAGGCAAACATTTGTCGAACCCATCGATCGTGCTTAACGAACGTCTAGGAGCCGGTCTAACAATACACTCCAATACTATCACGGGCCGAAAACAAATATAAAGCAAGGGCGAACGTTCACGTGAAATCTCGCATCATTATTTTTAATGGCACCCGACGCTGTCCACGACTCGCTAGGGCGGAACGGAGACGTCGTTTTGTAAACAAAACGGGTTTTAAAACACGGTCCGGTGTCACGCATGACGGGACGGTAGAGCGTTCGGAAGGTTTTAATGTTCCCATTCACGCGCCGGCGGGCTTCAGAATGGCCGGCTTTATTCTTATCCGTTGCAGAGATTCATCGACTCTTTGTGCCACGCGTCCGCGTTGGTGTGTGCTCGACGATTTTAATGTGATTTTTACGCGTAACTCATAGCTATGTTAAAAATATATCTATATAAATAATGAGGAAGAACATTTCGCTACTGCCGGCGTCAATAAGCGGTAAAGAATAAAGTCGACGTATAAGTTTAGATAGGTATACTCCGAAGGCTATATAGCTTGAACTGATCGGACGTACAAATCGTACTTCTAAGCTTTAATTTGAAAACTGTTTTCACAAGTGACACTTTTTGAATAAAAACGTGTTAATTGTGCATTCGAAAAATGCAAGCAAGCTTCTAAAGTAGCAATCGTGTGAAGTGCAAACTGTTGCTCCCCTAGTCGTAGTTAGTGTTACAAGTTCGCTTTTGGAATTGCTGTGCGTAGCGGAACTACTGTGATTTTTCAGTTAATGGATTTCCAGCCGAGTGGCAATTGTGAAACTAGAGTAACATTTTGTTAATTCTTTCGAGAGAAAGCTGATTAAAATTAAGAGAGCTTAATACGATAAATAATATCAATATAATACTTGAAGCGCAGTTAGTATTAACGCGTAAGGGTTTAAAAAGATGACAATAATATAGTTACTCACAAAAAAAATGGTTAGTTAAAGGTCATGATGGATTTTTTCACTAATCAAGATGCAACCTGTCAGTAAAACTAAGTTTAATTCTGAAGGGGAGATTATAAAACGTATCATGATTCATTTAACCAAAAACAACAGAACTAGATAATTGTAAAAGGCTAGGCAGGGTAAGAAGAAGAATGATAATGGTTTTAAAATAAAACTGACAATAAAATCACGTGAACACAATAAATACTCAGAACACACCTATATTAAGTAAAATTATATGGATATTGTTTTATTAGTACTAAATAAGAAAAGTAAGTCTACGCAGAATCAGTCAGAGATCATTAGCGAGGCGCTACGTAGCGCTAACTAGTTCTGTAGTTCACGTGACAGGCAGGCAGTTTCGTATGACTCGTTTGTCTGTCTCACTCACGTTTACTGGCGACATTAATTCGTTAGGATTTGACGTATTTGGGTGCTTTGTTCCATTAGCGAGGGGATGTATCAGTTTCATGTGAGCGAGAACTCTTATTTGAAAGCTCGACAATAGAGCTTTTATTTACTAGCATTAGAAAATAGTTTCAAAGTTGTCATTGCGATATACTAGGAAGTATCGTGTAGAGTAAGTATTATTACATTTAGAACACATGTTTTTAAAAACATGGCTGTTTATATAAACGTATATATAAATGTTCAATGGTTAGAAGCTTTAGATGCAAAAATTTGGTGAAAATATTCAAGTTGACGTATTATATAAAAAAAGGGATATATACGTATAGATAAAAAAGGGCGTAGTGCAGTGTTTTGACTATATATATATATATAAATATATATATAATACGTTCGATGAACGCTTCCAATAAGCTAGCTATTCCCTGTAGGTAAGCCTATAAACTTAAGATGCCGTCCGGCGAGTCGAACGTGAACGTAAAAACAAATAAATAGGATAAGGACGCCTCCTTTGTTTTCTTAAGGCACCGGACACGCGGTAGTTGTTCCTAGCCTTGTTTACGTGTCCTGAATTTATTAAAATTTCTCCTTTATCCCACTTTATTTGGCGGCGGTCTATACTAAACTTAATTAATTTCAACCACCCTCGAAACGGGCGCTTATTCGGGAGTGTTTTTACTGAATTCAAACGATGCCACTGCTACCATGCGCTTCCCATGTCGGGTCCCATTTGTTTAGAGCGCCGTTACAAATAGATTTCGATTTGTTTTCGAGACGATAACATTTTTCGATGGGCGAAACGGATAAGAAAAGGTTGAATTGAATTGATATGCCCTTTGGTGAAAACATTAATGGAAGCTTTTGGTAAGATTAAAATCATTGTAAACTGTTGAGTGTTAAACTCCTATCTTTTTTATTGTAATTGATATGTTCATATATAACAAACAAAATATACTTTATGACCCCAGTTTTATTCTAAACATTACAATTAAGAAACGTATCGTATTTTTGGCTAATATAAGGAATTAGTACGTAGAGATAACATAATCCAGATAAAATAAATAAATAAAACGTGGCTAATTTTCTGTTAATGGTGCTTATAAATAAAGGTTATCCGCTTGATTACGTAACTAATTGCCTTCTAGACCTTTATCTTTAAGTTAAACTGCGTGACAATCAGTTGTCAATACAGAAAGGCGATGTAGGTCAACTGTATTGTTATACAAATTGTTTAATTTTACTGCTCTTCAACTAACAACTGATCTGACAATGATATTTTTTAGCGCGATTTCAAGTTCTATGTATTAAGGACCCATAATTCTAAATACATAAGTTATAGGTAAGTAAAGTAAACAAAAACATTTTATTTTACCTCAACCTTTGCGTTATTAATTCATCTAGAAATTACAATATTAATCAGGTTGTTCGTTTCTCGCCAATATGTATACTAATTGTTGTACAGCTTTTATTTTTGCAATAGGGTATCACTTACTAAAGCTTGCCTCTTTTATTTTATAGAATCATAAAGTTTTAAATAAAAATCATAGATTATATTGTTAACCGCACTTTTGTCTCTGGCCATTATATATAATAAAAAAACACATTGACGGTGTTACTATTCACCTGACACGTTTCATTTGTCATCTCATTCTCAATTTGAAATTGGAATATGAAACAGGACGACAATGGAAATTAGCTTTTCTTTCTATTGTCAGAACCCGCTACCAATTTTGAATGTGTCAGGAATTCTCTCAAATAAGGTGGAAAAGTCTGCGTGGGAGTTAAGTCCCTTTGGATTGATAGGCCCGAGGGCGGCCTTAGGTGGTAATAATGTCATTTGGTGGCCCAAGTTATGACAGCCTGTTTGTGAGAGATATTTTTATCATTTGTTGTTGTGTTTTGTTTAGAAATTTTACTTGGAATCATAATGTTATGTCAGGCGACAAATTGTTATCTCGCTAAGTGTCGTAGTAATTAAATTTAGCAGTGTGAACGGTTTTTAAAAATGGTTTTAGATATGTAACGCAAATAGTTTTTTTACTCGCTTTACGACTAAACTAAAGCCATAAAATTTAATGAAATTATAATTTTATTACCAGTAGCTTGAATAATTCAGTTGATGGTTGGTCGATATAGATCTGGATTGATAAGTGAAATCAAAAGCATTTTTTAATCTTTTCTTAATACCTAAATAAACTTCCTTATAAAAGACCCAAAACCTTCTAATTAAAGTAATACAAACATATTAAGTATTCATCATCATCATCATCAGCCTTTGATAGTCCACTGCTGGACATAGGCCTCCCTAATACACCTTATCCATTAGGGGTTTTTGGACCGTATCCCACCACGCTGGTCCAATGCGGGTTGGTGGGTGGACCGACTTTACATGCCCATCCGACGCATGGATCATCTTACTTTTCAGACAAATGGGTGATCGGCCCAAATTGCCTAACCAACTAGGAAACAACAATGAAAATTTGTTGAGTCCCTCGCAGGATTCGAACCCACGACCTCCGGATTCTAAGCACACGCCTATACCACTAGGCTCGGAGGCAGATTTACTACATACTGTAAGTGCATTTAATATTGTTAAAAGAACATATTAATTTTATTGTTTCATTGTAGAACATAAGTTAAATAATATTATGTATTAACAGTATTTTTCCCTATGCATATTCCTGGAGCAAATTGTAACCAATTTCCAATAGTTTAGAATACTCGCACAATAGTTTTATCATTACCTAGCTGTTGCGCGAGACTTCATCCGCATGGTAACACAAAAATATCATTTAGATTGTTTTTTTTTAAAGTAGGTTTTGTTACTCCCTATCTTTCTGAGAAAGTCCCGTGAAAGTCGTACCCGCATTCCCTAGATAAGCCAGAACATACAGACAGACAGACTGACAGACACAAATATGAGAGAATATTATATGTATCGATTATATATCAAAATGTAATAATTTAAAAATGCTTATTTTAACGTTACAAACAGACACATTACTTTTATTTATTTAAAGGAATATGATCAAAGTTTAAACTACATTTTAAAACATTTTAATTGTGTTTTATATGTGTTGATGAGATTTATTTACTCTCTCATCATTGCCGGAGTAATTCATAAGCGATAGCGGGTACACTCAACCGCTTACATGTAACGTTTGGGACGCGACGGTGACAAGTCATCATTTCGGCTCGTTGTCGTCACATTGTCGTGGGGTTAATGAACAGGGATAGCATTTTGCACGTAGCAACACCCCGCCCCGCTTATGACGCGGTAAACTGAACTGTGAGCAGTAAATATAAGCGTTGAGTTCCGCCTCATTCATCCAGAAAGAGCACATTATCGAAACAAAGTGTTTTACTAGCGTTCGCGTGGATTTTATTCAATTAAATATATAGTAATATTATTTGGCAAAAAGATTTTATGTTTGGGTGTATGGAATATTTTACTTTTGTAAAGCTACATTTACCTCGAATAACATATGCGACTTTTTATCCCAGGAAGATCTATTTGAATACATCATAATAACTAGGACGGATCCTGAATATGTCGCCGTAAATAAATATGCTACACTTTCTTAATTTGAAATATTAATTTGCAAGTCAATCGACCTACAAAATGTATAATATTCAATATAATATTGACAAGTCTCACGGGAAACTCAAATTGAGAGACATTTTTAGTTTTGTGGAATTTATCGTCATTTAAAGCAGCATTTTAAAATATCATAGAAAATCATCAAGATTTTTTTTGTTGCAATTTATTCATAACTAAAAAGTTAAACAATTTAAAAATCTTAATAATTTATGATATTCTAAGCTAATAGATAATCTACAGATCAAATCAACTATCAAACTAGGTTTAATACATTAGTATTTTCACTTTCTTCCATACACATTTTAATCTTAATTTTGATGATAATAAAGAAGTGAACTAAAAGCGAAATTTTACATAATAATCTGAGTCATGGACCGTTCCCAAATTAAGATTTAAAAATTATACGCCTCCGTGCCTAAGTAACTAGCTGCAGTAGCCATTGGTATGGGCGTGTGCTTTAGAATAGAGGTCTGGGTCGAATCCTGCGGAACAACAATTTTTTCATTTTTGTTTCCTAAAAGTTAAAACTTTAAATTTGCAATCACCAATTAATTGAAAATGATGAATGCATACGTCGGATGGCATTATAAATCGTTCACACCATACCGAATTTGACAGCGTGGTGGGATACGTGTTCAAACCCTTGATGATAAGAGAGTGTACTTAGGGAAGTGTTCCAGCATCAAACTGGCTTGATGATTGATGATGATGTAAAATCTATAAAATACCAGGACGTTCACGGCCCTATTCAATACATCGGTTTTGAGTCTCATCTAGCGTTAACAGAATAAATCCCATCTCAGCGGCATAATTAACTACAGCGAACGGTTCCTTACGCAAACAATGCGTTTATCAGACATCAAGCCCTTACAGCCGGGAGGAGTATCAAAGTGGCGATTAATTCACGTCCCTGAAGCGTTACGTTACCGTCGAGTCACCGTGACTGTGTCGTGACGCGTCACTTTATGAGCAAAGTCACCGTTCCGGCGTGATGTATTTAAAACACCGATACATTGATACCGACAGCTGATACTCGCGGCGCGTTGAAAGTGATGATTCACTTATGACATCGTTGACAGTGATGATGGTAATTATGTTTTATCATTTACAAAAAGAGTTTACTAATTGCGGTTTTCAAGTTAAGGTAGTAATGATGCAGATAGACTATTTGAACAGCGCATGTTTTCTATTTAAACTTGCAATTATATTTTACTTTACATCGTCATCATTCGCCTGTGTATAAACACTGCTGGACATGAGTCTACACACGCCTATCCATTAGGGGTTTGTAGGATGATCCACTTACCATGTGACAGGAGTTGGTGTTATTTCATACTTATTAAGTTATCATTTCTTTATAAAGATGAGAGAAAATATGAAACGTTTTTTGAGTTACTACATATATGCATACTTCAGATATCAGTTAAGTCACCTGACTGGCCAACAATTATCCATAAGTTGACCTTTAAATCCAGAGCCGAAGTTAGTTAGCGATATAATTACCCTAATAGTCATTTCATATAAATAGTAACCTTTAGAAATTAGTTTATGAATTTAAATGCCGTAAAATTTAATAAGGCTAATGGTACTAAAAGTACCATTATACTCAGCGTTACCGAGACTCGTCGATAACGTCCTCAGTCGCATAATCATATTAACAAATGAACTGTTAGCAATTAACTATTAACATTATCGAAGGCGTGCGACGAACATGACATATGTACGTCGATTGTTCACCCTAGTCGGAACGAGCGTCAATAGACGCCCAGTTGACCTTACACTACCTCTGGATATCATTAATGCTACGACAAGATAATGCAGTATGCTGACCTCTTGAGGCCTCGGATGGCGTACCTTTGAGCTACGTGATTGTACTACGGAGGCGTTATCATCGTAGCTCAATTTACCTCGGATTCACGGTGACGTCACAATACTGCCTTATTGGTCCTAGGCGTCTCGTGGTTACTAGCCGTTCATTGGAATTTGAATACGACGATGTATTATCGAGTGTTGCTCATTACAGATGTCAGGTGCGACAGCAACTGACTTTTGAAATGGAGAAATGGTCTCGATGTCATGTATGTGATTCGAATACTTAAGTATTATATATGTATTTACTTATAGTCAATGATTATTTGAAATGGAGAATGTTTTTATGAATGTCATTATTGTCATACATATAACTTTCTTTATAAATATAACATTAATGGTTTTAGTGTAATATAATAATAGGATATTATGATAGAAAGATTTTTAGGCAAATGTTGAATAAAAAACAATACCAAAGCCAAGTCTCAAAGTCGCATAAATAGTTTTGCATACTTAATATTTTTTTGTTATTTAATACGTTATTTTACATTATAAGTAATTTTAACTATACATTATCTTATCTCAATAATGAACTGTTTACACATTTTTAACCAGTTAATATTTACAAAACCTTGCGATTCGTCGCAAAACCCTTCATAAAAAACTATATGTAGAGTAACACTGGATAAAATAATTTACTCCTTCGAAGAAGATTGTATCATTACGGCGATATTACAGCAGTAATGACAGGTAATAAATCTTAACTGCGCCTACAATGAAGTTGCACGCCATGGGGCGCCTACAATGTTTTAAAGTACAAAGTGAGGCGTAATAGAGGCTTCGCGGGTATTATCAAGAAGTAAACCTTTAAACATAACGAATGATGATTTTACGGTTAAATAATTAATCGTATTATTTATCCTTTTTCGTATCTGGGTTACGTAATATTTTTATGTAACATTCACAATTGGTATTTACATTTTTTTAAACATAATATTTCATTTACTATTAGATTAAACAACGTCGACCTCAAACTAGCTTATCTCATTTCGGTCCTATGTTCTTTTTAGATGTTTTCGTAGATATTATTAAAGAAATAGTTTTATAATATAAAATCCATTTAAACACGTTACGCAAATAGTAATGACCGCCATATGTAATGTTTTAATGATATCTCAATAATCTACTTCCTACTTAAAAATAATACATTTAAGTAGAAAAAAGTTTCCTATAAAAACTTTTCTTTAAATTAAAATCACCTATGTATAAAATAAAATAACAACTTTGAGGAATGGGTCTACATAGTTTTTATACGAACACAACGCATAGAGCCCTACATAGAGTTTGACAACTGAAAAATATTTATCGATGGCGTATGCGCGAAAGCAATAACGGGGAGTTTCACTAATTCCATCGTTTAATTTCACTTAACATCGATCGGGGCGGGGACTTTATTAAATTCGTTTTTCATATCACGGGTACCAGATCATGAGTGGAATTCTTTTTCCACATAGTTGAGCATACCCCCGCTCCGGGGCTGGGCTTAATGTAACTAGAGTCGACTGAGCGTATTTACGCAAAATATGCTATGTAGGATGGAGCGATGGGATGGTCGATTTAGAGGGTGTTCGTTTGACTTTGTAATTCGAATAAGGTAGTGAAAAATTACTGTTGGAAAATGTTATTTTAGTAGCTTTCTTTGATGTTCATTCGAGTTACGATTTTAATTTTTTAAAAAATTGTTAACTATTTATTATTACTTTTCGCATATTGTATAAAATATTATTATTTTTAACTCAAACCTCGTTGTAGAGTTTAATTACATTACTGGTGGCCTATATTGATAATTTGAGGTATATAATGTTTTTAAATTAAAAAAATCGATTTTAGTATTTACAGCTTTTATAATTTCAAACCAACCATCATTCGTGGTATGCACTCAGAACGAGTTTGTATAATAATCGAGAAAACAAGCCTCGTTCCAATGCACTGGAAAGTTGAATCCGTCGAATTTATGAAGTGGCATAATTACGCGGCGCACGAGAAGTGACAGGCGTCCCAGTTTCCACCCTTGTCACGCCGTCGACGGCGGCTGTTTTGCGGCCGCGCGTGCTAGCCGGCGTGACAGCGTGTTACCGACGAAATTAATCAGAATAATACCTCAGCTTGTTTACGCGGACCCGCTAAGTGGGTCTAGACCATTTTTATGCTTGGCTTTTTAAAGCATTTTGAAGTTCATAAGCGTTGAAAAAAACCTGGTTTGAATGTAAAATTTTTCACTTTTGACTTTAAGTTTAATACTATATCGTATTGGTGCAGTATATGTAGACGAAACGGAATTTACGTGTTATTTAGATAAGTAAAGAGGGCTTAAAATATTGAAAACAATCAACATCTAAATAAAATTAATATTTAATAATGTTTTTAATCTGGAAATAAATACTAACTATATATTTCTCCGAAGTTCTTTAAACCCAAGACCTTCACCATTGTAAAAATTAAATAATTAACTATGACATAGATTACAATTTATTTTAAATCAAATGTTCACTAAAATTTAATTGCAAAAAATGTTTTTAATGTAACACAAAAGTGGGTGGGTGCTACAGAAACATATAGAACTGAGTAGGCGTTGCTTTGCACCAGTCCATTATTAATAAATCTTTGCATATTATGTGTTATCACATTTCAGAACAAAGATTTTTTATTTTATTGCATTATCATTGCTAATAACTGTTTGCTAATAACCGGATTAGTAAGCTGAAGTGGCAGTGGGCCGGTCATATAAGCCGCAGAACTGACCACCGCTGGAGTCGAAAAGTTCTGGAGTGGAGACCGAGGCTTGGCAAACGTAGTGTAGACGCCTGCAGGCAAGATGGAAGTGACGACATTCTGCAAAGTGGCGGTGTGGGCTGGATGAGAATAGCCGAAGATCGGAAGCGGTGGCGTGCATTTGAGGAGGCCTATGTCCAGCAGTGGACTAACACAGGCTGATGATGATGATGATGATGATAATGATGAATAAAAAATGTTTCAAGTATATAAGTGTTATAATATTATGGCCTTATTACATATATTCAACACTAGTTATTACTAGGCGAGTTGATCCATATGCTATAAGAGCAGACACCAACCATTTTTATGGGCCTACTATCTTTTTCCATATGAAGATTATATTTCCCGTTATAATACATCAAAATCGTTGTGCAATCCTTAATTAATCATCAAAATAGATGTACTCCAAAAATCTCCACAAAGTTATGTAAGCTTGTTAAAGTATGCAACAATTTCGCTTCAAAAATATTTCTTTAGAACATTTCTTATGAGTTGAATTTCCAAATAGTTTTTTGCACTACACTGCAAAAGCAACGATTATATAAATATTTGATATTATTGTTGGTTTAGATCTGAACTTAGCAAATTCGTGTGCGGTTTAATCTAACCGAATACGTGACGAGTTTCCGCAGTTTAATGAAAATAATTTAATTCTAAGCGCCGACAAAACGTGACATAAGGTTAAAACATTGTATTTCCAAATTATAATACAAACTGCAACGCTTTTAAAATTTTATTAAAATTGTAATATTTAATTTAATAAAGTATTCCTATCGATTGGACTGAAAAGCCTTGATCCGATACGCAGTAGTGCTCTTTTATTATCATGTAGTTTCATAATATCAACAAATGAAACTTTGAATAAAGGAAATATATTTTATAAGTTCACATATAGAGTTTTCGTTTTAAAATTCTGTCATAGAAAATGTACTTATGTTGTAAAATTTAAAATCGAAAGCTGGTCAATAAAATCTGTTACTACTTCCGCTACTGTAAAATAAATCATAAACTTAACCTAATCCGGTAGCTAGCTTTTGCTGCTTTTTCATAGCCTTTCAATATTTATTACAAATTGGCATGATGCAAAAGCGAAACGGTCCGGAGCTTAGCCCCGCCGAGGCCACTAGAGAATCAGAAAGCCGTGTATTCGAAATCGTAATAATGATTGTTACGGACGTACATTTAATACTTTGAACAACAGTCGAGTGCACGTTGGACGCTGCTTTTGCATGAGAATACAAAACAAAAAACTTTCGAGCAGTAAGTTTTTATTCGACTTTATAATTGTTATCGTAGTGTTCGTTGCATTTAGAGTAATATTAATGAAATCAAATTTTGTAAGGATGAGGAAGGAAGGAAACACTAAAATAATATAATGATTTCAAATCCACTAAATTACGGATTTTTCGCGTTACTTAAATATATTTATTCCCAATATATATACCAACTTAGTCTGCCCTTGATCATGGATGCTGGAAAGAATCCGAAACATCGGGAAAAAATATATTTAAGTAACGCGAAAAATCCGTAAATTGGTGGATTTGATATGTATAATAATCGCCTAAATAAAAAAAATTATGTAATGATAGACAATTTTAATACATTGTTTCACTTATGTGTTTGTCTCGTGCTTATTTTATAAATTTAGGGCCAGTATTTCAGTCCTGCGTAATATATCTATTAATTTTTACAATATATTAACTTCTTTGTAGCCTGGTAGTATGGGCTTGCGCTTCGAATCCTGCGGGAACTCAACAATTTTGGTGTTGTCGGTATAGTTTTGCGCACGTACAATTTCATTCCTGCTCCTTACCTCTCTCTGATCTAATTGGATATGTGTCCTATGTATTGTATTTGATCCTACATTTCTACACTGTAATACCCCACGGGATATAAAAGATGGACCTTGGTCGTGATTGACTCAAAGGCCGTTTTAAAGTGTTCATATAATCGAATCTCCATCGAAATCTTTAGTTACTTTGGTTGTCTTATACAATAGTTATTTGGGCTGCTTTTTCTAAGGCTTTAATGAATTTTAAAGCATTATGGAGTCAAGAATACGCAAGCTTTAGCTTGTTTCCGTAGCAACTAGCTGTTAGTTAGGTCTTACATTCGGCGATCGCTTGTCGGGAACAATTTCCCGTCTGTCACGTCAGGTGACCGCAGCCACGTCGGTCGCCACCGCAAATCCGCAAGGAAGTTCGCCGTTTAATTGACAAATCAATCGCATGTAAGCCTATTACTATTATAATGAGCGTATTATGCACAACATCTGCTTTGGAGGTCTTCAAGATTGACAATGATAATTAATAATGATGGCCTGTTTATTTTGTTATGATCATATGGAAAACATGATAGAAATAAAGAATAACTGTTTTTATTATAGGAACATTGTTCTTGCGGAATTTCATTAGGTATCGTATACTATTTGTAAACTTATAAAATAATATAAATAATGAATTCTTTTGTTTACGCGCGTACTACGCATTATTGAATGAAAGGACTTTTCACGGATTTTATCGATATATGGTATAGTATAAAACTTTATAAACAACTTAAAACGTATATACGAAAATGTAGA
Organism: Lamproptera curius; assembly: GCA_029286875.1. Classification (NCBI taxonomy): domain Eukaryota; kingdom Metazoa; phylum Arthropoda; class Insecta; order Lepidoptera; family Papilionidae; genus Lamproptera; species Lamproptera curius. The sequence goes on from JAGSMT010000155.1 coordinate 670,473, forward strand.
CTGATACTTATTGTTTTCACTATAACCTCTACCACTATTACCGGTTTATATATAAACTAAACTAAAATCACTGCGCAAATGCACGCACTACCGACGCAGGCAAAGTTAAATAACGAAATAATATCCCAAAATAACACAATAACAAATCGAATAGGAGCAGACGAGCTGTAAACACAACACAATCGAAACAATCGAGTCACAAATTCGATAAGATCGAATCGTGTCGCAAAAAAAAGGTAACGACTGAATAACGCCGTAATAATTTATCGGGCATACGATTCATGGAGCACCCGAAAAATTAAGCAGGCAAGGGATAGAATGATAATATTGAGTCTGGTCCAAGGCCATTGATTATTCAATTTTAAAAATATAAAAAATATGATTTACTAAAATATTACGGATTTTATCGCGTTTCATTAGTTTACTGACGTTTCAGATACTTTGCAGGATTCATGGTCACGGGAAACTGAGGTGTTGTTCGTTTTACCCGTATGTTGAAAGTTTTGTACCGTTAATGTAAGAAAGTATTTTAATATCGCTAGATAATTAGGCTTACTTTCTTAGATAATTTTTTGATCGTCAATTTATGTAAGTAGAATTTTTTTCACTTACAAAATCATAAATTGACTAAATAAATTTAAAGTTAGATATTGTTTTGTACTCGCGATCGTTTATTCATAAAAATGATGATGGTATATAAAAAATCTGATATTTGAAATTGTTATTAAGCTAAAGTTGTACAAAGAATCAATCATATGTATGTACATTGGTTCTTTATACGCAACATATATTTTAAAGAATGTCTCATTGTTATACGGATGTATAGAAAAGAAATTTAATCAACAGGAATATTTATATGTTCATTAAATCATTTAAAGCAATTTAAACCCGATAAATTGATATAATTTATGTAAACTATACATAGAAAACTCATTTCAGTGTTTTATTAAATTACGTTAGTATTTTATTTACGATATTATATTACGTTCCAAGGTATTCAACCTTGCGCAAATTGTTAACGCAAACATGTATAATTGTTTTGAGTAAAGCTTAACTGCCTCCGTAGCCAAGTGGTATGGTGTGCTTTAGAAACCGGAGGTCGTGGGTTCGAATCCTGCGGGGACGCAACAAATTTTCATTGTTGTTTCCTAGTTGGTTAGGGCAATTTGGGCCGATCACCCAATTGTCTGAAAAGTAAGATGATCCATGCGTCGGATGGGCATGTAAAATGTCGGTCCACCCACCAACCCGCATTGGACCAGCGTGGTGGGATACGGTCCAAACCCCTAATGGATAGGGGTGTATTAGGGAGGCCTATGTCCAGCAGTGGACTAAAACAGGCTGATGATGAAAGTTTAACACGTAGTGCATTTATTTCAGCGACAAAAAAATAATTTAAAAAGTTACGCAGCATTTTTTTGTTAAAAGACACATTAATCGTTCGACTATTGATCTATTTTTTAAATTGTCAATAACTCCTCGTTATCAATTATTTTAGAGTAATAACTGAATTATAATATACATGTATGTTATGTCAAATAATTTCCAGCCTTTACTAACGTTCATACATGTTAAAGTGATGTGTGCAATAAAAATGTGTTACGACTTAAATAGACTTTGACATTGTAGTCGTTGTAGTTTGACCTTTACGATTTACAACAGTCCAAGTGAAATGAGAGACCTTAAGTGCGATGTAACTGACCTTTTATTTTTCATTACGATACTAGAAAAATATCAAGTTAAAAGCGAACAATGAAAGGTAAGCACATGTATTTTATCATAACGATATACCTTTGATAAGAAAATTCTTTAATTCTTAGTTTAGATGTAGACCACTTTTAGATTATCTCACTTTACATCGATTAAGTGATCAGCCTAATTCTAACTTCCTTGTCTGTAAAGCCAATACATCTAGACCATGAAAGCGCTAATTTATGCAAATAAATAAGGTTAGGAGGAATGTATGTAACTTTATGATAATTGTTATATAATCGGTGCTCATAATAAAAAGATATTAATTTAAATTGTTGCGTCTGTTTGTTTGTTTGTTCTAGCTACTAACTGCAATGGCTGCTCTAATTTTAAAGAGAATTTCGGTAAACTTGGGAGCAAAATTGGAAGTGGGCGTAACCCAGGCTACCTTTGATTTTAGAAAAATATATATAATCTACCTAGTGGACAATAGCTGCTACTAACAAGAGTCAAGCTACTTAAATGTCAAGAAGCCTAAAAATAATGCTTCTAACCGTAATTGTATAACAATTACAAAACTAGGGCAACACATGATTCCGTCATCTCTCACGACCGTGTGTCAGACGCATGTCGCATTTCCATGTAACCTCGTTTCGCACAAAGGAACTTCGTTGTGTCACAAAGGACAATAATTTGGGCATCCCCCCCCCCCTGCCTACCGGTGATCGTCTCCTAAGGGCTGAAATCATGTCGTGGAGTTTTTCGATCGTGTGGATTTATTTTCAAGCGTGTGTCGACGAAATTCTCGCCGCGATTGTTTCGTAGAGGCCGGTATTAAATCCGACATAAGTCTCGAGTGTTTTGCGGCCGATTGGGGCCAGGTTATATGTTATGTGGCTTATGCGAATTGTATTTTTTCTAGTGGGATCTTTAAAAGATGTTGATGGTTGACTGTTTATACGTAAGTAATGTTTTGTTTCATCAGAAAATATTGTTATTTTTGGAAAAAATGTAACTTCAGACAAGCGTTCGCTTTTACATGAAAATACCGTTATATTTCTATAATTTAACTATTTTGTTTATTTAACTTAAATGCTTCAGTGAGAATCTCTCTTATTCTTGATTTTATAATGGTTACTGTCTTTTGCACCTTTTAATAAAACATATAATATACATATGTGTCATCTATAATAATCAGCTTCACGATATATATGTACGAAGAAAAATCTTTAATTGCATCCTTCTTTATTTTGTCAATTATAAATTAAAACATTAAATTTATTCATAAATTGATCTGTTGTAAAAGAAAACTATAAAGATAATAAATTATAATTTAAATAGTAAAATGAATGAGTCCAAATAGACTCGCCGCTCAGAAGGTTGAAGCGTTGAAAGTATATAAACCCTATTTCGCTTGTTTCACATCAACAATGGGATTATATAGGCTCAGGGAGTGTTAAGCGAAATTTTGCACAGCGAAAGGCCCAAGCTGGGTCTGTATTATGCGATTATATTGGATCAGTTCACGAAAAGCCTCAATTCTGATTTTACACAAAAACTGTAAACATCTGTGATTTTTACACAGAAGTTCAAGTCAGTAAAGATCGCGGTAATCTCTTATGAAAATTTCATAAGAACACATTTATGAAACCAATCTCCACATCCAATCTACGTAAGCTTACGCGACTTATGCTCGTGTATTCCTCGATCGCTACTTTGGGAGTGCTTAGCGTGCAAAAACACAATGACAGTATTATAGGATAGATGATAGAATTTCGTTAAAATTTATAAGGAACGTAATATGATGCCGATGAAAATATTTAAGTTAAAATTTATGATGTATAAGTATAATGTATAGCTTTTTAGTAGTGAAAGTAAATACTTTTTTAATGTATTTGATGGAAAAGAGATAGGACACAAGCTACGAATAATATCTTCAACATTTTAACATTCTCACTGTGCTCTGTACGTCTTCAGTCTCGTGTAGTTAGAACGCCAGTTAGAACTCACACTCTCTCAGACCGCAGACTATACGGCCCAAGAGCTCGTAAGCCAACGCGTGTTAAATTAGTGATATTTTACGAGCAGGCCGTCAGTCCTGCCGTAAAGCGGGTTAGCGGGTTTACGACACCTATAGCCGAATTTAGTCCCCTTTTGCGGTTAGAACGCCTGTGGCGATGAAACCTTTCTTTGTTTTTATTATAACAATCAGTCTGTCCTAGGCATTCTGCCGGACTAATGTATCGAACGTACTAACGAATCTTACGTTTTTTGACATCATCAAAATCCAACTTAGTGTATAGTTGGATTCTGATATAAATAGATCATTATGAATAAATAATATTTTAAGGTTAGAGAAATTACTATTAGAGTGATTTTAATGCTCTGTAACGATAAAGTCGATATGTGAATGTTGTAACTAACATAGGCCGTTTCATCTGACATACTTTCTCATAACTGTCACTGCATATATTTATCAAACCATCGTATCTTATAGTAAACCGTAACAACTTACGAGACGGAAAAAAGGGCTTAGAGTTTATCTTTAAGTTAATTATAGGAATAAATTTAATTACAAATCCTAAAAGCGGAATATAAAAGCTTAACACGTTTATTAATCAATAACATTTTATTGATGCCATTGCCAACGCGAATAATATTATGCTGCCTTAAAAATCTAAATTTAATTTGCTATCTCAAACACAAAGCGCCGAACGGTGGAACTGAAAAACCCCACGAAATTCATCATGAAAACGTCGCCGACCATAACGCGGTGCTCATAAAAAAGGCGAAATTATCCCCCGCCGCGGCGCCGCCCGTAATTAAAGCGAATTAACAATTTGCCGCGCCGTTCGGTACATCTGTACTTAATAACTTTATCGTACGGCGGAAATCGGCGGTCGTTTCGGGCGTAAAAAGCTTAATGCGTGCATAAAGACAGCGGCGTTTAGGCGGCTAACAAACCGAGCCGCTGTTGCCGAGTTTACGGGCTAAACTCAATTAAAAGCCGGCGAATCGGTGCGCGGGGAGGGGGGCCAAATTAAAGTTGCGTCACACCGAGATGCCTCGGCGCGTCTGCTATGACGTGACGCGAGTTACAGCCGGAATTGGCGTGGGCGGAATCCGCCCGCCCATCGCAGTTGCTGCACTATGCGAACTTTGCAAAACGTTTCGATTCCTCGCGGCAATTGACAGGCCTTGGTGCGCATTTTGGAGAAGGCTTTTTCATTTTTATCGTGATATCATAAAAGAAAATACATTTAAGAGAAACCATTTTTATAAGTGTCGCAATATTAGGATTTAATGATCGTATTATAATATATAATTAAATGAATAATATAAGAGTTAAGGTTAAATATCGTCATACGTTATCGATTATATTAAACTCGCATATTTTATGTTATGATATAGATACAATAAAGTCTTGCTTTGGCGTTAGCAGACCTGTTAGGAAGCGACAACGGAAGTTTGACAGATAGCTAGCGTCAACAGCAACAATATGTAGAATTATTCTTATCTAATAAGGTACTAGTTATTTCTTCGTAAAGTTTAAAATTTTTAGGTACATTTATACAACGATAATATAATATATAGTCTACTGATCAATATTTACCAAAAAGTCCCCTAAATACTTTTTACTTTTATCACCACTGTAAGTAACATTAAAAGTTTAATAACGTAGTTATATTTGAATACATAAACGGTTTGGATAGATCGAGGATACACTGAAATCTTTTTATTAAGGTCTGAGACAATTTAAATGCTCGCGTGTAAATCATTTATTTGCTTGTAGTATTAAATACTGCAATAAAGCAAATTTTGCTAAAAACTATTAATTTATGTTGAGTCTATAGGTTCCTAATTCGTTGATGTTAAAAGGACAGATGAATGTGTCACTCGCTTATATACCGTTTTGATGCAAGTATACGTCATGTACCTATACACTTAAAAATTATTTTATCAAGAAATTAACGTCAAAATAACACCAAATAATTGAAATTAACCAAATATTTTAAATTACTGTCTTTGTCGATGATAATGTTATGTTGATATCCTCAAAAATCCTATAGATCATCAAAATAATATCTTGTTTACTATATTAATTTATTTATATTTAATAGTTTATACCTGTATTCTGTTACATCCATCTCACTCATATAATTCGTGTGTTTAAGCTGTCATTTTGATTATACAGTACAAAGAATTAATATGTTTCAATCTATTGCATATATAACCCCTAGAACTGTAACGCAACTTTTATCTATCATTACTTTTAGTTTTAAGTCAAAATCTAAATTGTAATCTTCTGTAAACGTCATCGTAACGAAACAGCCATAGTGGCCTCGATTATTTCTTTTCAAAATCGACACAGCGCTAAACAATCGGCACGTACCTTTACTCGCTCCGTCGGGACCGCGCAGAATGGAGCACTCCTCTATTGTGCCGAACGGCGTGAACAGCTGGCGTACATCCTCTTCCGTCTGTTGTTTGCTGAGCATTCCAACGAACAGCTTCCGATCTGTTGCGGGAGAAACACGATCAGTTTTATTAGAAAATTCCACGCGCGGTACCACAATAAGCCTAGCGGTGGTGCGTGGAGCGGCGGACTTGATATCGAATTCCGTGCCAATTGCATAAACCCGACCCTCGGTCCTATTAGACGTGAATGAAGTAAAACGAAAAAAGAACACTTGGGGGAATCGAATAAAGTAGTGCGGTTTTGTAGATATGGCGAGTGCGTGACGGGCTTCCTAGCAACTGTTACATATATTGTCAGTGTTTCGTATGTCAAAGTTCTTGTGTTTTAATGTTTTTTTTAATTGTCTTTAATTATAACTGATAATTTTCCTGGCTACGGATAACGAATAATTTAAATGACATAAAGGCGTCAATACAGTCTAAAAAAGAAGACTTGGAAAACTGTCTAAAGAATTTACAACTTCGTTATCGAATTATAGAATAATAGCAAAAAAAGCATTATGAAATGTTAGAATCTTCTAATTAACCTAAAAAACTTTATTTATAGCCTTTTACACATCTAAGATAATATAATATACATTTTTGTTTTGTCTATTAAATATTCATCCTTCTCAAGAACAACATAAAGCAGTTAAGCCAGGTACTAAGAATCCAATGTATAATGACGTTTCGCGTTAAGAAAGGTATTAATTTATCCTCGACTAATATTAATTACACTATATTAAGAAGAAACTCTAAGTATCGTTTTGTTCTGTGTCAAAGTTAGTTCACAGCGCCGCCGCCCCGACACGCGACCCCGCGCCACCGTATATCCACTGGTGACGTCACAACAAATCAACCACAGCCTCTATGTAACACATATTACACACATTTTTAGTCAAAATGAAACAACGAACAAAATTCAAACCCAGACCAACACATAATTAGCACAATACACTAAATGGTGATGCTCAAACCAGAGGGTTCCGTAGGGGAGCGGGAGAAACGGAAACAATAAAAGTAACAAAACAAAAAGAAAACTGTGATGAATTTAAACGCACACAAAGGGAACCGGGTACTTGGAAAGTTGCTACGGAGCCCTCAAGGGATATAATTCAATTAGTTCGGGGCTTAAATGCTCTTATTTCGGCGACTTTTGCACGAGCAAAGTTTTTGACAGGTGGATATCAATAAACTTTACAAATGTCTGCTCATCAAAGAGGGTCAACTTGGCGCGTATTTTCTGCAGTAGGCTCTATACAAAAATCAAATAATTTAGTTCAAAATCAACGACAAAATAACATAAATCCACACTAATTAATTCTCGATAATGAATACGAAAATAAAATATGTCTTACAGCACGACGAATACTAAGTGCATAGTGAGCTTACAATAAAATTGTTCGATGTCGAATCCACCTTGATTTACAAAAGTGTGAACAATATATAAACTAATTCACAATACAGCAGAAAGCTTTTCATAATGTAACGTTTATTAAAAACCCTACATTATAGATTTCACATTTTATCGTACTAGATTTTATTCTTTATCATTTAAAATAATGGCTAAACTATACTTTTTAACATTACTTTTCATCTTCTATTATTTTAATTATTACAAAAACAAGAAAAAAATTTCAATGCTAAGCATTGAAAATTTTCTTAACGTAGTTTAACTGACAAGGAATTTAATTTAGTTTAAGAAACAATATCGAAAAATCTCATAACTTTTGTGAAAACATTTTAACTATTTACAAATAACTACAAAATTTAACGGATCACAGTCGAACTGAATAATGTGTATTATTTATTTAATTTATACGAATACTATACATTATTAATTTACCTATTAATATTCGTTTAAAAATGCTCAAAGTATATTACTAAAAAATAAATAGTAGAGTTTGAACACATAGAAGGCCCGCTCTGGTGGATTCGACGTGGAACGCTCTCACTTCGCGCGCTATTTGACAGACAGTGAATACAAAACAGCCTACGGCACGCACAACAAACTCTACCTGAGTACGCCTATTCGCGCCGCCTTCCCTCGCCCCCTGTAACACAAAAACAAGCTACACACGCTTACTCCACCGCACCACTTCTCAACTTATTGACACTGCTTAACTAACAGCGTTTATGTAAATTAACAAAGCCCTGAATTTCATAAACGTATGATAGCGCGTGTAAAGTACTTTAGAGCTCAGAGTTTGTTGAGTTATAAAGAGACGCTCTACATAGAGAAATTGTTTTATGATCGTCTTTCTATTAGATTTTTGTAGATAAACTTTCCAAATGAATTTGCCTGAATTGTGCAATATACAGTTATAAATCTAGTTTAGTACGTAAGTAAATAAAAAAAATATTTAGTTATTAAAAGAATGAATGTCAATCTTTTAAATTGTAAAACGTATTTTTAACTACATTGAAGTGTTTAGAAAACGTAACGTTAATTGAATAGATAATTTTAGATGAAGATATGAGCTATCAGATATGAAATATTTCTGTCCTGAATATCAGAGTTATCGTTCAATAAACGTTACAAATCCTTCCTTTATTTCTAGCAAAAAAAAGATAGTAACACACATTGTAGAATTCTGCTAGTTTGTACAAATGAAGATTTCAGAATACGTTAGTAATTAATTTTTATAAATGATGACTTAGAGGAAGATTAATTAGTACAGTATGTAAAGATTCATTTATAAGCCCCATCTAGAGTTTAATCGTTAGAAGAATGACATCACACAGAAAAATTCGCAATATCAGAAGTAATCAACTGAATAAAATAGAAAAAAGCGCTATTGTAGAATCCTGTGTAGTTTATGAAAATAAGTTTAGCTTAAACTTTAAGATATAATCATGTTGACAAATCTGATCCTGAAAATTTTTACGAACAATAAGATTGATTATTTTATAGTAATTATGTATAATGAAAAACTGAACAAAGTTAACGAAGGAAAATTGAACCTGAGAGGTTGGTAATAAAATATTCCTGAGGCAGGAGTTTCAGTCGCGTGCAGCTCAGAGAACAAGTTAATTCAGTTACGATTCGTGACAGTATAGTATGTAGAGCAAGGTGCGCGGTCTCTCTAAAAATACTCTGAACAACGAAGGCAACGCATATGTAGAGCTTTAAAAATAGAGCAAGAAAAAGCTTTTAAAAGGTCAAAGCTTATGCTTTATTTGCCGCGTATACGCTTTTTCAATGTCGGTCTATATCGATGCTTCAATAGAATATCTCGAGAGTTCATAGACATATAGTAAACAAAGAATGGAAAAAAATTGTAAAATACGTATTTTAAGTATCACATATTGTTTTTCACAGTTTTAATGTTCTTTTGTACCTTTTTTTTTGTACAGTTTAAAATATTAAATAAAACTATTTTTATTTGTACTTAAATAAATATAAGTCAAAAACAATGTAATTATTTTACTAAATATTTTCTAATTATTTTTTTATTGCAAACGAGAAGTCAGGCCACCTGCTGGAAAATGGTCACCGACACCTATGACCTACTTCTACTTCGCACTGGCTACGATATCCTTCAAACCGGAACACAATAGTACGGTAGAACCACCCCAGACGGCCCCTTGGAAAAAGGGGACATACCACCTCCAAAAAGTACTATTATTATTATTTAAAAAAATATACTATTCTTAATGTTTGTTATTAAAGTTCCACTACTTAAACTAATTATTATTTAGGTAAGCAATATATGGGTGTATCTCAATATGAATAATTTTTTATCTTGATTTTTATTCCCCATAAAAATTCAGAACTTAGGTATTTTAATGCCGTACATCACAAGGAAATTTTTCTTTACAAAACTATAAAAGTGCGATATACTTTACCGCCAAGTAATTATGCAGCAAGACGGGGAAATCGTACCGAGTTCACTGAAACAATTCAGGTCTTCAGTTCAGCGGCATAAAACATTTCAGACGGGAGACTTAATTAAAGTATTTCCGGCGTATTTCCGGCAAAGACGCGCAGCGGGACTCGGCCGAGACAAACGGCTCGCCCGAGGGACGTGGCACACACGTGCGCTACGTGCCCCGGAACATTGTTCGAAAATATTAGAACCGGTGGCGGCCGGTCATTAAATTCGGATTTATACCCGGCCAGTCGGATATCTCTCCCGCGCGACTCCGCTAATGACCGGCTAAATTGAGATAATTTCGCAGCAGAGCCGGCTAACGGCGGGCGCACATTCGGCGCGTCCGTTATGTCGCTCTGTACGCAATCAGATGTTGCGAGATTAGAATTGGCCTGATTTAGCCTCGGTTTGGCGAGATATCGCAGAAAGAGCTTGTGTTCCGATTAGCGCGCTCATTTGCATTTTTCTCTTATCTTAGAATAAACATGTATTGTTTCTTTCATAGATAGAATTTATTTAGACGATAACAGTAATTTTGTAGGCAACGATTCCGTAAAAATTAGGCCTTAAAAGTTATAGATAAAATTACTTTTAAAAATTTTAATGCCAATAAAATAATTCGTAAGAATGTCTATTGCTCGTTTTCAGCAAATATTTTTTTCTAAAATTTTGCAGAGCTTTCTTGAAATTAGCGAGTAACATCATTATTTCTACGACGCTGCTATACCGTACACTCATTAACACGAATGCCCACTACGTACTGTGGAATAAACTAATTAAGTCGCGAACGAGCCCCGACCTCTTTGGCCCGTTAAAGCAATTTAACGCCGACAACGAGGCAATAACGATTGCGTTCCGATTTTCGGTTACGTTTCGTGGGACCCATTCCATTATTAATAATTATCAACATCCCAAGATGGCTATATAGGCGAGCAGCGCTCCACCCTGTTTAAATTATCCATTTGTCTACGTTAGATTGTGGTTATAGCTTTATAACTATCATTACAATCATAATCGATGTGTGAACTGCGAAAAATATTGTCTAAAATTTATCCCTATCAGTTAACTTGCTCCAATGTAAACCACAAATCTGAACATTCATAAAGATTTAAAGATAAACGGAAATCTGTTTTAAGTTGGACAAAAGGACTCTGAGTATTTTTTCAATTATACTATAAAGCAATTTAATGTCGACAAAAACTGAACGGGTGAAGATATTCTACAAAAAATAAAATTATGCCAAGTTATTTACCAATACCACATAATAGAAACCGCATCTTGTCATCGTAGCTCATTTTGTCAAACACATTTTGATATGTTTTTTAAATACGCAGTAAATATACGACAGTTTTACTATATAACCTTTGTTTTTGAGATCGAAAATAAGTGTTCGAAAAAATTCGTGCCAAAACATATTTCTATCGATTCTATTTCACGCCAAACTGACTTTTCGTTACAATTTGAGTTACGTGCGAGTTGCCTCCCACGGGGCTATTGGTTAACTACATAAAATATGGACGTATATGTCTGGGAGAGTAAACAAAATGATGACATGATACTTCTATAAGTAATATCTAATCTAACTTCTATTACAATCTAGTTTGTATATACATAGACATATATGTAAGATCAGATTAAAAGTGGCACATTATTCTATATATCCTATTTATTGTATGTATAATAGTATGTATAAGATAGTAAAGTACCAAAAAAAGGTATAAACTATAGTAGATGACAAGAAATAGATATTTTTCTACTTGATAAATGTTTTACATGTTCATACCGTAAGTGCGTACACATACTTTTGTGAAATTTACGGAATATATAAAGAAAAATAAAAAATGTGTGATTAGGAAATGATGAGTTACCATCTTACAACCCAAAATATAATAATAAACATTAAAATTAAAGTAACAAAAATATTTAAGTTTTATTCAAAGTTACACGCATTTTGTACATACACATATGTATAAGCCGGTTGGCATTGTTTGTTTATACGAATATTCTTTTTTACGGATTCAATCAAGAGTTAAAAGTTTTAATTTGCTTAAGTGATTTAGTACTTTTATGTTTAATAACATTTTATTACTTGAAGGAACATACAGCCACAATTATGATATACATCTGAGTCTTAATTAGATATTAAAATAAAAAAATAATAATAATATGTAATGTATAATTATTTAAAATGGATATTTTGAAAAGTACACATGTAGTATCGTATTATAATATAAGCGCAAGTGAACTTATTTCAGAAAGTACATTGCGAGCGTTTTAAATTTAAATAAAACTCAATAAATATCGATTTCATTTTCAATTATCTTAGGAAAATTTCTTTAATAAAATGCCGTTTTATTATATTTTAATAATCAAATGTCTTTATATTGGCTTTGTGAAGTCGCTTTATTCATTAAAAATAATCACAAAATGCCGATAAAAACCGTCAACCGAATCACGCTAAAGTTATTCGTATATTTAAAGTCTCGTCTTTAATTTATCACATAAGCAATAACCCAGCACCTAATCATAAAAGAATATAAACTACAGGATAAGAAATACAGCATTATTTACACGTATGTACTGTTAAAGATGGGAGGAAAGAAATGTTTGATTTAATAATGTATCCCTGTGAGTGAGCACCACACCTTGGGCGCGGCAGGTCCACCGATCAATCATAACAACATATTGTTCGTCTGTACGGGATAACGTACACATCAGTTGTAACGTAAATTTATGAGGGTCCGAGCGATTATTGATGAATTTCATGCAACATTAGCGGACTGATTGGACATTGGGGCGTACGGTCGCCGTGGAATTTGTTTAATACCGAACCAAACTCCAGGGATATCGTATTTATTAATTATTAGCGTATTAACAAATGTTTCGAATTGTACCTATTCTAAATTATTAACTAAACATTTCAACATGTTTATAGTAGTTTATGATAAAAATGAATTTTGGTAAATGGATGACTATATCCGTGCAGTAGTTGGTTCAAGTTGGAGGCGAGTAGATGGGGATCGGCGCTCATTGCAGTCCAGCAGTGGACTGTAATATGTATGCATTGTTGCTTTTTAAGATATAAATTTAAGTAGAAATTTCATCTCTAATATATATTATAATTCTTATTTTTCTTTGTCATAAAATAGTAGTTTTATTTGCTTAGTATATATCATAACAAATATATATTTGCGGCTTAAGCAAGTAAATGCGGCTTACTTATGTTTTGTTCGGATGTTGCTTCGTAGCAAAATAGAGGTTTTGCGAGTCAACATCATAATAAACTTATTAAGGATAAGCGTGTTTGTCCGTTACGAGTATAATGACCTGTGTCATTCGAGGATTATTTAGATGTTTAGATTAGAAGTGATTTCGTCAGCAACTGGGACTATATTTATAAGTAAATGAGTAATTTTATCAAAAAATTAATACTATATTATAGTCATTTATATGCTCTTTTTGACTTTTAACATGTCTATCCGATGCAAGAATAATTTTGCTGTACAAGCAATCTGGTGATCGTCCAGCATTGCAGTTGGGAATTCACTTTTATTACAACCTACGCCCTGTCTTTGTAGGACAAAACCAAACTATGATATACAGTTACTAGCCGATATAAAACAACGGTAATAATAAATCACCTACTATTAATTTTAAACTGTTTAATACCAACGCTTAGCGGTATTTTTTTTAATTTCTTCGGTTTTACATCCAATCAGCGATGCGATAAAAGACTCAATCGAGCTTCCTCAACTGGCCGCAGCCCTGTAATTTGGTGGCACCTTTCGATTTTTCTTGCACCGTTCATTTCGCTCAATTAGAATGTCCCCGCGGTCTTAACGCTTTAAGACCTGTAAGACCTGCAGTTCATAACCGGCCATTCAGACGACGAGGGGGGCTTTTGAGTCGCACATAAATCGCTTCAAATTGCTCCAAGTCGGCTTCAGTGCGGCGGAGCGAAAATTTCAATGTACCGTTGATTCTATTAATTAACGATCGCGCTCGCTCTATCACGCCGACTTTGAATAGCCAATTACACTGATAATTGGAGGTTGCGCAGGTGTCTTGGGCACAAAGACGGACTGGGGCGTGCAAAGGCGGCGCGTTGCACCTTGTAATACATAGCTGTATGCAGATCACGTTCCGAACGTCGTATATTGTCGTATCAGTGTTGTGGATTGGCTTGGTTTATGCAAGAATAAGCACTACTGGTTCTGCTCCTAATCAAGCCTATTATGATTTACTTAAACTGATAAATTTCATTGTTTTATGAACAAAATTTATTCTTCTCGCCGCACAATCAGTGTGCATAGTCTCGAGTTCAGCGATGGTGCCTTATAAAGAAATATAGTGAAAAAATCAAGAAGCATTTTAAATGTATTTTAAGAAGATTGTAATAAATTAGTGTCAATATATTTGTTGTTGCTTTATAGGTCAAAAGATGTGTTAACAATAATATTATTATTATTTTTTTCAGAAAATGTTTATTCCATTTGCTTGAAAGATATCATCTCTACTCTTAATGTATGTTTGCGGCTAAAGCGAGTAAATACGGCTTAGTTATGTTTTGTTTGGATCTTGCGTCGTTGCGAAATACTAGGGAGTTTTTCGAGGCAACATCATAATAAAATTATTAAGGGTAAGCAGTATTATGGTGTTTTGTCCGTTACGAGTATAATAATATATATGAGGAAGGATTTGTACCTGCGTCTTTTGAGATTAATTCGGATACATTTTAGGAAAGCAGTATTTTTTTTACAAATAGATATATTTTTAAAAATTATACACCTTTTATTTATTATTATAAGATAAAAAGAAAAATAGTAGGGTAGAGCATACAATTTCCAGTGACACATCTATTAGAAAATGTATCAATTGGATAACTTTAACAAACTTTTAAGGCATTAATCAGTTAAAAGCAATCGCGAGGAGCTTATTGTAATATAACATTTAATAATACAAATAATTTGATTTTACATAGCATTTATTCCTATATATTTTACATTTCACAGAACTCTGTTTACCACCAGAAATAAGATAAGACGGATAAAAGTTAAACTGGAAGATTTTTAATGGTCATGAACAAATACTAGTTATCTATAAGTAATTACTTTTATTTACTTATTCAATAAAAATATACTATACTAATATAATAAAAAATATAACTCATGTCTCAATTTCGTTTGTGTTAAAATCAATTTGCTTGCAATTTTATTTAAATCAAATTTCACAGAGCCCCTACTAATTAAAGAATACGTTTGGAAAGTTTAAACATCAGAAGTAGCATGCTTTAAAAAATGTAGCCAAAGAAAATAGAGTTTCGACTTTCAGACTAACTTTGCAAAACTTCAGTTTGGTGTTACAGTCACAAACGAAGACTTCTTCTTGAGAACTATTTCAGAATTTATTCAGAGACATCGGTCTGTGCTTTCTCACGACATCACTGTACTTATATAAGTCGGAGTATTACTTAGTACTCAAATTTTTCAGTTACCCTGATTTAGATTCAGAAAACTTTACGATGAACACTTTAAATATAAGAAAAATATAAACTTACTCAGACGATGATGCCAACTATTTTTTATTGTAATGTCACATTGTATTTTACAATCGTACCTAAGGATACATATAACGATTTTGAAGGGACTTTTTGATACAATAAAAATTTAAGATTCCTTTATACTTAACGTATATTTGAACCACGTCTTCAAGGTTTATTTTTTTGTTTGTTTATTAGTTAACAACAATATTTTAAGACTTACTTATATTAGAATAAAATTAATTGAAGATAATAATTGAACATTTATAGTATAACAATCATTTACTAGATAAACATAGTTAACCAATTATTACATTAATACATTGATAGAAAAAAGGAAAAAAAAGTTTAAATTCATAAATTATTATAAGAAATTTAAATAACGTGTGAGAATGAAGTTTGAACGATAACATTATGAAAACGAGACGGATAATAAGCAAACAGTTTACAAGTGCGGATAAATGGTTCATCGTGTTGTTAATATAGACTAGGCGTGTGAAGTAATTGATACATTTCTACCACGGCCTCGCTAAATCTACAAGCAGGTTAATCTGCCGTAGAGGGCTTGTCGTGCATTATCACGCTTTCACGCTCAGTAGGAGTGTGTTCGCTATCATGTGAGCTCCACTGCGCAACCAAGACTCGTCAAGTTCGAAATGTTTGAACAAAACTATTAAGATTCTATGTTCGATCTCTGCTAATTTAAAAGATGAAACGGATCTACTGTAACGTACGTAACTATGAAATGTTTTGAACTTAAGTTTTAATTGTTTTGCAACCAAGTTATTAAAGAACAGATTAAATTAACAGTTTCAGTTTACAGGAATGATGCATAAACTATCTCACTGCAGAAACATTCTACTGGTATGGGCTATGTGAAACCGGAGGTCTGACAGGTCGGGTCGACTCAGACAACAAATTTTCATTGTTGATTCCTAGTTGGCTAGGCAACTTGCGCCGATCACCCAATTGTCTGAAAAGTAAGATGGTCCATGCGTCGGATGGGCATGTAAAAGTCGTCACCACCCGCATTGGACCAGCGTGGTGATACGTTCCAAAACCCCCTAATGGATAGGGGTGTATTAGGGGAAGCCTATGTCCAGCAGTGGAATGTCACAGGCTGATGATGATATCTCTACTCCTTTATAACAGAGAGATCTATGTCAAAGTGGTTTCGGCAAAGATATTTATTTCTCATACAAATTTAAAGGTTTCTACTATATCTCGTATCCATAGAGAATAACATTACCAACGAAACGTACCCCGACATTGTATTAGTTTATAATATGCTTCCCAGCTTCAACGTTCCGGCTTAATGTATCGCTATACGTTTTGTGCCGATGCTATTCGTACACGACGTTTAGTGCAGCCGCAAATTTGTTTCCGGAAACAAAGGACTGCTATCAGGCGATGGTTTCTCGCGAGATGTTCGATGCACTTGCCTAAACGAGGATACACGAACGGTCATATATTTAGTAGGTACATAAATTGTAATTAGTTTAAAGGAAATGCAAAAGTAAACTGAGTTAAATTAATGAAATATGTGGTATATTAGTCTTTTAGCTAATTTACATGGTATGAATGTCACAATTTTTATTTGAGGATGATTATATTGCAGTTTTTTTTGCTTACGTCAGCGTTATATTAATAATTGTTATCAATAAACAATACGTAGGTAATAAAACTAACTGTAAAGATGTACTATTAGATGCATAGTAAGAATTACTAATAATTTAACTCCTCGTTAACATTAAAAAAAATAGTATATACATTGTTAAGTTTAATTATTAATTTAATTAATAGATATGTGGATAAATTAAGCACAAAGCAAACTGCAACTTGACCTGTATTTAAACGAGTCACAATAATAGGTTAATTATGTATTACGACAATACAGCACACAAACACGTATATTCACAATTAAGATTGTATTGTTCCGATCCGAACTGGCAACTCTATTGTTTCAGGATAGCCCCCCCACCACCGACCGACCTGTCAACTACTCTCACATCCTATTCACCACAATTTTGGGTACATTAATCTGATAAGCGCTTGATGAGCGCTGAAAACCGTTTTAAAGCGGAAGGCGACGCGCCACCCTTTTTCAGTTGAACGTTAATTCGGAAAACTCATTTGCTTTTAGTTCACGACTTAATATAATTGATTCGGTAATGTGTACGAAATAATTTTGGCAACTTTGTTACGATTCAGTTAAGCGGTGGATGGGCTTTTGCGGGGAACGTTTTAATAAGGAAAGATGTAATTTTATTACACACAATTAGAATATTGCTTAACTACTACAAATTACTAGTAGAATAAAAGGTTTTTAGAATAGTACTGTGATTTATGAGATACAATAATTTAATAAGTTTTTCTCCTCTTACTGGCAATGTTTTATATCTTTGTGTGATGTGATGAAATTTCATCATCTGATAGATTGAATTACAATGAATCATAAAATGAAAATAATATTTTTACTAATCTCACACGCAGTCGAAAAAACAAACCTGGTTCGTTAGGTGAGATAAAGAGAAAGTCGAATAAATTTGAGGCAAAATGGGTGAAATACAAGTATGTGTTCATTTTGCCTGTAAAGAACATAAATAGGGAACACACTGACGTTCCTGACAATATACGGTATCATGGAAGATTGGGCTGTTGCCAAAATTGAGCTTATTTCATCTCGCTCACCGATGTACGATGTACATGTACCGGAAATAACGGTATTAAATACTCGAGATTAGTGAAACATTGTAACATTATTGTGTCGTTCGAATTAAGAATGTTTGATAACAACAACATAGTTGTTGGTTGTTGTCATTATAATTTCGTAGTGTTAGTGGCTCCAATAAATATAAATGGATTTATAACATATAATTTAGCAAGCTATAGAAAATGTAACGACAAAATAGTAAGATAATATTTAGTTGTAATTAAAAAAATATTGTCCTTGTAAGTATTTAAAAGATGTTCATAAATCCATGGCTGAATGGCAGGAAATAACTGAATAGACTAAACTACACAATATGTAGCGTAACCTCATTATATATTATATAATATTAGTTAAAAACATTTGTAGAAGCGCTCAAAACATAAGACGACTACAACACAAAGATTTACTACTACACATTAGTGTAAGCTGTGACGATAATTGCTATGCAAACTACAAATTAGTAACGACATTTACGCACGATATCGCGGAATCGTTGCTGAATTTACAACGGATCGTCCGCCGCTGAAAATTTAAATTCTGCCCTGTCGGCTCACGTCCGCTGTCAGAAGGCATAAATTCGATCTGTTTGCGAAATAATACGTGGCATTCGGTTAAATTAATGGCATTCGGGCAATTCGAGAGCCGCGGCCACGCTGGCCGTGCACGCTGCCAATTATGACTATCAAATGAGCCGGTCCTACACACGAGCCCTGCGGTACACCTGAGTTCTATGCGTGAAATTATTATTGACTGCAGCTGATATTCCGTGAATTTCAGCCATATATACATAGTACGTATACTTTGGCATGACAGACAAAATGTAGTTGAAATGTACTAGGTTCGAATCCAAAGATATTGAATAAAAGTGGTGAGGTTAGATAAATATATGTGTTTTCTATCATATCATGAATATGGGTAATTGCATTATTTGAGGATGGCAAGTGGTGCATCCTGGTGATAAAAAACGCAGCGTAACATACTTTAAAAATGGAATCTGGCAGTGTTCATTCATAACTTTACAACTCTACTTCAAAAATTTTGTATATTGCAACATAATAGTTAATAAATAAACACCGAAATATCTAAGAGTAACCAGACATGATATAGATCGCGTTTTTAAAAATTGTCACTTTGTACGAACGCTATTTTTCACTTTTTAAAACTATTTGAGAATAATTAAGTAAGACAGGACATTTCAGTCAAACCAACCGCAAATTAACATCGGCCTTAAAACATTCAGCAAATGAATTTCTTTCGGGGCGTCAGCTTACGATCTAGATAGGAATCCTCCATTAAAACGCACAAGCCAACTACAACCACCTAAACGTAAATTATTACATCGCTTTGTCCCACCGAACAATCCTTGAGCTTTTAATTGTTTACAATAAAAACTTTACAACGGCCAGATGTTGAACGGCCGTTTTTATAGATACGGACGGCCGTAAGTACTTTGGAACTACGTGAATATTTTAGGACGGATTCGATTTTTTCTTTTCAATTCTCTTTATGGTGCCCGTAAAGTTATGACAGTTTAAGTAAACTAATAAAATTTAACATTTTTAAAGCATATTCAATTTACTTACTAATTATGAGTAAAACACTGTACAAGTTTATAATAATATTTTATTGACAAGGTAGTAATTTTTTCTTAAAATAACAAGTTCTTAAAAGTCTTAATACTTTTGTAGCTTAGATTACCTAGCCCCGTTTGATAGTATTTTAATAATCTTGACAATTTAGCATTGTTTAATGTTCTAGTACAAATTTCACATTACTTTTCTAACAAATACAAATGTATGTAAGTGTATTTTTGTATATATAATATGTCTAATAGCAAAACACTCTTTCTATACGAGAAAACTCGTAGCCACCAATAATCAACTGGGAATTAAACGTGTATGCCTAACTATGACGTTGAGAAGGTAGCTAATTATCACTTGTCAAAACCTCTTGAGTAGAATAAATTATACTTTAAATTCGCACTATATCCTCACTCGTTAACCGTCAAAGTATTATGCTGGGAAATTTTCATCATACTATCATTAGGGAGTGTGAAGTTACGAAGGACTCTCATACCATATGTGTATCATATAGCTTTATCAAAATTAATCAATTAACATGAGTGTATTAAATGGCTCTATTATTCTAAATTATAAATTTATTAACATTATTTTATAATGACATTTTCCATGTGTAGTTGAGGTTGAACAAGACACCTTTTAGATATTATTTCAGCTGATTAATGTCAATCCAGGGCACAAAATTTTAAAATCTATGAAGCAGTCAGAGCATGTAAAATCTGCTTCTTTTGGCAACACAATTATAATTTTAAAGGACCATGCAACGTTTTAACTTAAGAGAGTGATAAAAAAAACGAAGCGTAAACGCTAAAAATGCGGAAGCTCAAGCTGGAAATACACAACATTTTACGAATTCAGTGCAATTTGTGAATTCCGAATGTAAAGTGTGCTTTACCGAGGCACTTCTGGTATCTTTCTTTACATTCTAAAGGAGCACCGTGAACGGGAGAGGCAGGGGGCTCTGGGCCGACACGAGGTGTCACTCCGATGTCCCCTCTACTGTACAGCCATTCGTCAATGTTTGTTTTGCTTATCTCTGTTTCGTTTTGTTTGTTGTTGTTGTTGGAAATTTGTCCGCGTTGTTGTTATCTTATCAGAGGTGGACGTGTTCGAAATACAATTTATTTAATTATTCAATTCGAATAATTTGAATGACTGCCCTCAAGATTTGAAACCGAGTCGAAGCGCAGTCACTGACTTGATGATAATCACAAAAATACGTTATAGTGGAAATATAATAGATACTACAAAACTTCATTCTTTTAGTTATTTATACTTTGTACTAACGGGGACAATAAATTTACGATTTTCATTTGAATCACACTGAAAAGTAAAATTTCCAATCATCCAATTTCCTTTTCCGGTTTGATCGAAATATCAGGTGTGGACCGAGTCGAATACTAATAGGTACTCGGGCGGATCGCTCCACGGCATAATGTGACTTATTTGGTTTAGCTAGCTGATAAATCGGTTCGGCACTGACGTAACAATAACGGGTGTTATCTGCGGCACCATTAAATTCAATAATGAATCAATGTTCTAACGGGTGCGGGTAATGACAAAGTTAATTCGGGTACGCGACCGAGCTATAACCGCCGGGATCGAATCCCGAGCCCCTGTTTAATCGCACCATTGATTGTTTAATGACATCGACACCGCCCGATTCCTATCTTGCCCGTTCTCGGGGTTTAATCACTTTATTTGTTCGCCCGACGTCGGAGGTTTGTGTGCGCGGCGTATATTCTTGGCGGTTGAATTTATGTTTGGTACTGATCGAGATGAGCATTGAAGACGATCTTGTTGTTGGGAGAAAATGATTCTATGTTTTCATTTATCTATAACAGGTATCGTCTATCGCCTGATAAATAATACTGTAGAGACAATTGAAAAATAATTCATAAAATTATTATTAAGATATTGAAACTTAAGTATCTTACAAAACTTGAAAATTAAATTCACATATGTATATAATTAATTAATTTATTTATGCGGATCATCATCAGCAGCCTGTGTTAGTCCACTGCTAGACATAGGCCTCCCCTAATGCACGCCTTCTCAATTTTAGGGGGTTTTGGAACGTTTCCTTTTACGTGCCCATCCACGCATAGATCAACTTACTTTTCAGACAATTGGTGATCGGCCCAAATTGCCCTAATCAACTAGTAAAAGCAATGAAAATTTGTTTGAGTCCCCAGGTTCGAACCCACAACCTCCGGTTTCTAAAGCATCACAGCCTTACAGGCAGTATCTGCGAATACTAAAATTACTAATTGCAACCGATTTTAGGTATTTCAAGTTAAGTTAATAAAGTCAAA
The DNA here is from genome assembly GCA_029286875.1 of Lamproptera curius. Taxonomy (NCBI): domain Eukaryota; kingdom Metazoa; phylum Arthropoda; class Insecta; order Lepidoptera; family Papilionidae; genus Lamproptera; species Lamproptera curius. Next base: position 692,645 of record JAGSMT010000155.1, read on the forward strand.
TGCATAAAAAGTTAGCACCGTTCATCGATGAGCTCAAAGGTTTTAGCATTTTCCATGCTTTTAGTGCTACAATATCAGCACTAAATGTCGGATGGCTTTGTAAAGGTCGACTTCAATTTATCACATGTCATACATACATACATAATAAATGGCTTTAAATAACTGCCTCAGTAGCATCGTAACAAAAGTGTGCGCTTTAAAAGCCAGAGGTCGTAAGTTAAGAATCTGTAAAACTTTATATTGTACTTTCTTACTTGTTTAATGCAATTTAGGCTGATAACCCGATTGCCTTAAAAGTGAGATGGTTAAAGCATTTCTGGATCGTTAATTCGCTTTATAAAAATGTATCATAGCATTCTAAAAATGCTTTAGTAGTAGAATGCTATAAGATTAGTTAGTTACTAGCGTCCGTATAGATTATTAAACAGTGAGCCACTGTCGCTGTTATTTACAATAAAATTCTCGCTACATAAAAAAAACCGTATCATGTACTTACATAATTTTTTGTCATTACAAAAAAGGCACCACATTTTTCGGCTCATAAATTAAACGAGCCCTTTGAAATGATCGCGTGAAGTCACGGGTTAAGGTAATGATAGAAGTTTCAACTGAATGTCAAGGAGAGCTAGACATTGGCTTCTGTGGTTTAATAAGATTATTTTTGATCTGCAGACTCCTCCCGACGGTCCAATTAAACTGTGATCAGATTAGGAATATCGACTGAAAAGTTTTAATGATTCAGACTATTATTGGTCCATTTGATTTGAGCTAGTTTTTGAGGTAGACGTAATTATTCTTCCTCGATTCATTAAATTTCCACAAATTATTTGTTTTAGTGACTAAAATATCATAAACATACGCTCCACAGATAATGAAGGTAATAATCTTTTGGTTCTAAGATAATTTTATGGTTTTCAATTAATACTTATATACGACACACATTTTATTATTATGACTCACTATTTGCTATATTGTATAAAATAACGCTGTCTTATTAATATATTATTATTAATATATTATTAATATTAGTATTTCTTCGCGAACTGCAGGACCTATCTTATATTGAGAATAAGTGTATATAATAAGTATATAAATATATTGTTCATGTTCATACATCATCATGATGATGATGTATAACATACTGTTCAGTATTTTTTTTTTAATTATAAATTTAGATTAAACGTAAAAGTATTAGAAAAAAATTGTATTTATACGTAAAATTAATTCTATTATTGACTTACCATTGTATCGGCATACTCATATTTACGCTTCAAATACGTAATTAATCCATAAACGCTACATTGAGTTAAATTTAACTCTAAAATGTATTACAAAGCAAGCCATCGCATCGAATATTAAAAGACTGTTATAAGCGATAAACTAAAATTATGATACAGTTAACGGCTTCATTAAATCTGGGCTAGTTTTACTATCATCACAATGTAAAAGAGATATAGCTCTGCCTGTCTGTTTAAAGCATCACTGTTAAGAAAAGATTCTAACACGCGAAGAATAATTGCGATACACTATCACCAAAGTATACGCAAAAAAATGCAGTTCAGTATTATACAACAACAAAAATGTTTCGTATCCTTAAGCGACAGTTTTATCTATGTACTGGTCGACAAACAATCAATCTATAAAAGACAAAATATAAAAAACAACAGTAGTAAATATACTAAATGTAGTTAAGTGAAATTAAGTTTATTTTTTTACCTCTTGAAAACAAAAACGTAGACGGAAGGATGTAATTTATTTTGTTGAATTCTGGTAATTTTGATATTTACCTATTAAACCTTCTCTGCACTTCCTCAATTTGTCCAAGACTAGAATAAGCGAAATCAGTCAGCCGTTCTCGAATTTTAACGAGACTAACGAACAGCAATTGATTATATATATATAAAGATTGATATCAATTATAATTATTATAGAGAGCAAACTGCTTAGTTAATATGGTTAGTTTTAGTTTAACAATATAAATCATTATTACATATTTATGTATTATAATTACATCTTTTAATAGTGTAAAAAATAACTTTTGCTTTAGATATAAGTCGTTAATATACGATTTTTTACATTGACTTAAAGTAAAAATTTAAGAAAAATTATTAAATAAAAATGTTTAATTCAATTATTTCAGTTCGATTATTAACCATAAAATGGAATATATCATAAACTTGACTTTGTCTTAAAAATAGAGAGAAATATATATATTCTCTATAATTATACACTTTTCAATCTTTAGTAATGACCTAAAAAATGTTAAGAGCATGATCATGCCGGATAAAAGACGTTCCTGAAGTAATGAAGAGAATTGGCAAAAACCTTGCCCCGAGAGTCTTTCGTGAGTTGAAGAAATAACTCAACACTTCGTCGGGTGGACTGTGCGCTTGCTCCTCTCTCGTGCGAGAGTCCCATCAGCAACGATACTTATTATTTATTAGCTGGCCACGAGTGCTGAAGTATGTTACATTCATAAGTCCAGCGGTATGTCGGCCTCGCTAATAAATAATTCAACGTATCAGGCCGCCAGACAGACTCTGGCAGCCGATGGAACGTCTTTCACCTTTAAGAAATAACGCGGCGTGTTATTCTGAATTACTTTAGGAGTTATTTCTGAATTTAATTTTGTTAATATTCAATGTCACTTAGGACAGTTGATAATTATATGGTAAAGCATACTTAATAACTGTGTGTCCTGAAATTAAAAATAATTTCAATATTTCAAACAACAAGGATGCGTTGAATGGGCATGTAAATGTCGGTCCACCCACTAACCCACAATGGACCTGCGTGGTGTGATACAGCCCAAAAACCCCTTAACGGAAAAGGCGTGTATTAGGGGAGGCCTATGTCTAGCAGTGGAGTAACACAGCCTGATGATGATGAAGATGATGAAACAACGAGGCATAGCAATAGTTGGAACTTATACTTTTCAGCAACTAAATTTTATTTCTACTTCACAATACATTTGTTACGTTTTTTTAAGAAATTATTGTTAACAGCTTGCATTTATGTTCAATCTGTTTAGACTCACGTTTACGGATACCAATATAATAATTTTTATTCTTAATCTTTTTAACTATATATTAAATGCTGATAAAAATTATAATACTTTATAAATATTGCGCTTCGTAACAACAGATAATACGGTATTTAATCGTCATAAGGCTTGTAAATTTTGTATCCTGTACGCACTGTAGTAAAGAGCGTACGCCCAGCGAAATTCAATTACGCAGCAAACCTTTTTCTCCTCCTAAGCTATTTACAGATTGGTAACAACAAGTTGCGTGCGTTTCACAAATGAAATTGTAATTGGGACATAAAATGGGGAACGCGGTATCGCATAAATGTCATGTCATCGTATTCATACCGTTTAAACGATATAATTTGTTTCCTTGTTGTAAAAGCGGTACTTTTATTCAGACATCCAAAATAGATTTGGAAGAACCCGTTAAAATAAACTTCGTTTAAATATTCTTCGTTTTTTTGTATAAAATTAGCATGTTTTTTATATTATTTGTAAAAATGTACTATATTTAAAAAAATAGTAATTTAAAGTAGTGTTGTGTACATACCTAATATTCAAATACACATAAATTTATGAAGCTTCTGTAATAGAAGACTTATGCCTAGCAGTGGATTAACACAGGCTGATGATGATGATGATGGTGTTAATGATGAGCCATCATTGCACCAATGTTTTAACAGAATTCACCTCATTAACCTAGTTGTTATTATTCAATAAAATCGTACTCAAAAGAACAAAAGTCAGTGGAATAAAATGTTCCAACATAGGTATACTCTAAAAGTTAACCAACCAACCTTACCTTATTTTAACGGAATGCTTTTAAATCTGGAAGTATGACAAAGGACTCCCTAATATCCCTCGGGTGCGGGGTTGCACTAACAAATGATACGTGCACTGTCGTGTCCGAACTTTTATATTTCAAGTTCGAAAGCCTTTCGACGGGTTATTTCGTCGCAGTGGCCAGCAAACCCCCGCAAGGAGCGTCAACGTTCGGCGTCACTTTTCCACCGGAAGTTACTTTAAAATATTTACGACTGGAAGTTGGCGAGAAGAAAAATTCGCAGAGTCGAGGTCTTAGCGCATCCCGAAGTCTGTCGGGGAGCGAACGGAAGTTTGATATTAGTGTGAGAGATAGGTAAGTTTTTATTACTGCCCCACATAGATTTATTTGTTTTGGTCCGAGTTTTAACAAAGTTCGTAGTTTCCATTGTGGATTCGTGACAGAAGCATTATGAGATATTAACGTCGCACTGCACTACTTTTGAAAACAGTTTTGTTGTCGAAGCCGGTAATATTTTAGCTGAACAGTTTTAAAATAAAATTTATTCTATTTAAAGATATTTTTGGTAGGTTTATGGAGAAGTTACTTATGTATGAAGTTAAGTTCAAGCAGATAGCTCTTTATTGTACTGTAGTAAACACACTTTTTAGGATTGTCATCGAAATTTCATTTTGGTAATAATGGAATCACGAATGATGAAATGGAAATAAAATTTGGAGGACTGAATTAGTAAAAAAAAAGTATATTTTCAGAATTTTTGTACTCGCCATTCAATTATAATTAAGCTGGTATTTTACTTTATATATAGTATCACCAAAATAAATCACATCTAAAGCTTTATATAACATGTAAATATGTATATAAATGTAACAATACCGTAGATAAGAGTTTTAAGCCTTTTTAAAGGATAGCCTCCCCGGACTTCCAGAAATACGTGGGGTTGCAGATTCATCCCATAGAGGGTGGTCCCGCTTACTTCACTTCCCGGACGAAATTCGAAAGTACAAATGCATCTACTTCACGACGCTCTTTTGTGCGGTAGGACCTCTCCGGACGGCGCGGGTCATTCATGCAAAGCAGCTGCGGTTTCTTGATTCTATCCAGTGGAATAGTTTTATTAGAAATAGTTCCACTGTTGTAGAATACTATATATTACTTTTCGGTTCACTTTATGTGTTTCATGCTGTATTGTGAATTTTACATTTTACGATAAAAAATATTTTCGTTATAATTTATTTTCTGCATTGCACTTATGCTTTTACAGTCGTTACCATTTAATTAATTAAAATAATTTAAATGCTCGTACGCTCGGGGCACGGTCCGAAACCTCCTAATGGATAGAGGTTTATTAGGGGAGGCCTATGTCCAGCAGTGGACTATCACAGGCTGATGATGATGAAAAGCTCTTAAATAATACGACATATATTGATCTCTAAAAATTATCTAATATGTGTTTGTGAATGTATGTATTTAAAAAGTGCAATATTAATTTTAACGAATTATTAACACTTTTGATCCGAAAATATTTGCACGCTGTATTCAATTAATTTAAAAGGAATTTAATTTGATTGAAGTCTTGACAAAAGTTTTATTGTACTTATTGAGAAAAAAACTACAAAATATTTTTTTTTACTTAAAATATTGACGAAATATAATTTTACTGCCAACAACGAAAAAAATATAGAAAGCATTTATAATTTTTATTTCACTGGGTTTTATAATAATTGTAGTTTTTGCATCAAAATGTTACTATATATTACTATATACCTCTTATAAAATCTGTTAATAACTACAACAACGATCTGTAATTATTCTATTTGCGAAATATTATATTATTAAAAAACATTATTTACGATTTTATCCGTTTATTTACATTTAAATTCGACGTTTCGAACACTTTCCAGCGGGAATGGTCACGGGTGAGTCTACCCTGAAATCCTAAAAAATTTTATTTACAAACGAGTCTGGTATCTTCCATGAGGCACTGGAAGTTTCATCTCTATTAATGAGTATTCACACTCAATCACCGAATATTATACTTTTTACAAAATTTTATTTTACCTTTTTTTTTTCTTTGTTTTTAATTGCATGCGTAGGCAGACGAACAGTGGGGGCCACCTGATGGAAAGTGGTCACCGACGCCCATAGACATTGGCAATACAGGTATAACCAACGCGCTGTCTACCGTGAGACATAGGATGTTAAGTCTCGGTTACCCAGTAAATACGCTGGCTACGGTGCCCTTCAAACGGAACACAGTAGTGTTTTCACACTACTGCTTTGCGGTTGAAATAGTCAGCACGGTAGTACCCACCCAGACGGTCTCCTGTAAAAAGGGGACCTACCACTTAAAAATATAATTGTACTGGATACTATACTTGAAACATTGTATATAGATCTGCTGCCTCCGAAAATTTATAGATTGAAATACTGATATTATAATGAGTTTGACAAGTATCCGTAGCCCATTCATGTCGAACTCTACTCTTGTTGGGCAGTATCACGCCTTAGAACTTCTTGTGCAAACATATTTGGTTACATTTCCGACATATTTGAATACAATTCCGTTTAAAATTGATTAAAACATATCCTTATTTATACAAAATTTCGTACGAGCTTATTTTAATTAAAATTTATGTGAGCATTTATGTACTCACATATATTTCGCGTAAAGTACATTTTTCTTATTGAGGTTGTGTTAGTAGCAAATAGTAAATTTGTTGAAGCGATTTCTTTTCTAGAAAATATTACACATTTATTTTAAAAGATTTTATAAATCGTTTTAAGCCTTAAATATGATTGTTAATCGTATTTAATAACGTAAAAAAGCTATTTTTCATAATAATAAAATTAACAAGATACTTTGTGTAAAAAGGAAATACGAACACAATGTACAATGAGCTTTATATTTTATGATTCTCCTTAATTTGTCACCCTAATAATTTAAGCATATAAACTTAACGTGATCATCTGAATAACCCACATGCCTAGGAATAAGTTCAGTGTACTGAAGTTGCTTATCCTTTACATCTTATAATTATATAGAAATTCCAATACAGCAATAAATCAAAACCGAAAGCATTTTAAATTGACGTGATCTTTACCGATTTGTATATGATTATGCTTAGTGGATAATTCGAATCTCACAAGAAATATATGCTGAACTGTCCAGTGGAAAGTGTCGTATAATTTCACACTACTACGCTACTGTTGGGGGCTGAATGTCGATTTATCATTGTCTGATGTTGCTACGGCCTTCATCGGATGGGCTTTTCAATTGATAACTTATTAGGACATTTAGATCATTTGCTGTAAAACTAAATGATTATAAATAAAACTTCTATAAATTGTAAGAGATCTGGTCTATCAGGGATTATTGTTTGTAAGCGGAGAATCGAGTTTGTATTATTTTTATGTTATTTCATTTACAATTCACGTAGTTCAAAAATTCATAGTATAGGTAAATGAATTATGATTTATTACTTTTTCTATTTGATGCAATAAATACGTTGCTTGTATTTATTTAACACTTTTTGTATATTTGAACATGATGAAGTGTTTTAAATTAAAAAAAACTTTAAATAGCAGCCTATATTACACGAGTTTCTTTTCTTTGTACATCAAAAACAAAAGACAAGGTAAATTACGTTTAAGTTCCACATAGTTGGAGAACAGCATCGTAATTAAGACTAATCCTTAGTTTTTAGGTTTTTAGCTGGCATCAATAAAAATAAACGAAAAAACAAAAAAAAAAGATTTATTTTGCAGAAAATTTATTTTAATGAATAAATAATTTTGCATAGTTAATAAATGGTTGTTATGAAACATTTCGTAACAACCGGAAACGGAACTTTTAAACCGTTAATAAGTTAACGCTTTGATGGGTTTCCGATTTATAAAGTGTTATTTAATGGGAAAGGACACGCGAATGTAATGAATAGTTGTCATTAAAACATCATTTATTATGCGGACAGTTCGTAATTTATTTTAATTGCGCCTTTCATCAAAATTAATTTTTGTGTCCGGTTTCTGGTAATGGTCATGCCGACTTTTATTTTATTATATTTAGTATTTGTTTGCTTTAAACACTGTATAATTTTGATGTCACTGATGCCCTACATATTTAAATATTGATATTTGTATTTGTAGTGGGAAATGCAGCAGAAAATGTTTTATGTCGCATCTGTACGCGTGGCCTTCACTTTTAGCAAAAAGTGTTGGTTACCTATTTCGTGAGAACGGATGCTTTCCTTCTGTGTTAAATGAAGTTTACTATAGACAAGAGTCTGGAAGCATAACTTCATAGTTAACAAAAAGACTGCCTAAAGTATTAACAAAGATAAATTCATTATTTTTAAGTTAGTTTCTTTGTGAAAAAAAATTAAGTTGAGGCTGTTTATGATGTTTCGGCAATATAAGTAAGCAGAAGATTGAATTTGTCAATGTAGTTATAGGTGTCCCTTCAAAAATAGCGATTGTCTACAAGAACATTATTATCAGGACTCCTAATTGAGTTAAAACAACGAAGCAAACAAAAGTAAAGCTTAACGATTGAGAACAATATAGCCAATTGTTTCTCACAAGAAAAGCAATGAGATAGGAATTTTATTCAAACCATTGAATGCCAATCAGGTGTACTTATCGTCAAACAATTTTATATCATCTGTGTGATAGATCAGAATTCAATTTCGTTGTTTATGTGCGCACCAATGAATAGAATGAAAGTGAATTTTGATTGATTAACTTGTAGAGTAACTCTGTGGTTGATTGCCTCTGGAAGCGACGCTTGGAGTCACTCGATGGGTAATTTGATCAATTTCAACCTTTATAACAATGAGGAAACAATATTATTGAAGCAATTTTAATATTGTTATATTTTATTGGAAATGTACAGTTGTGAATTTATTTGTTTATATCAATAATCATATTTCATTTATCATCATCAGCCTGTGATAGTCCACTGCTGGACATAGGCCTCCCCTAATACACCCCTATCCATTAGGCGGTTTTGGACCGTATCCCACCACGCTGGTCCAATGCGGGTTGGTGGGTGGGCCGATGGACCGACGGATACATGCCCATCCGACGCATGGATCATCTTACTTTTCAGACAATTGGGTGATCGGCCCAAATTGCCCAAACCAACTAGGAAACAACAATGAAAATTTGTTGAGTCCCCGCAGGATTCGAACCCACGACCTCCGGTTTCTAAAGCACACGCCCATACCACTAGGCTACGGAGGCAGCTATAATAATATTTATGAAATTTTTATTAGTCAGCATCGAAACTAGATCAAGTCATAATTAAGTAATACATAAAGCCCTTATTTGTACCATCTAATCCTGACAAAAAATCTAATTATTAGATATTGAGAACATTTTGCAGTTGCCTCTTATATTTTTTCATTTACTAATGTTTATATTGTTTAAAGACAGTGTGGTTTTAAACAAATACTCTATTTAAATAATTCATTTATGTGTGATTAAGATTAAAAAAATTCACTTTTAATTTCGTTTCAAAGTTCTAATTTACCAAAATTTCAGATCTATCGGTATCGAGGAAAACGTTTGATGTTTATAAGTGGCTCGTTCAATTAGCTTAAAGAAACGCTTAAAAGACAGTGATCGTATTTTAATTGCTATAGTGATTGAATATTCATGTAGTGTTGATTAAAGACTTTATGAAATTTATTACAAGTTTCGTTTGGGTCTTTTAAATGTACTTTCAAATGCGATTATTTTGTTAGGACCTAATTTCTAGAAACAGTTACTAGTATTTAATTCAATAATTTGGCGCTCTTTGAGCAGTTACAACGTGGGAAAGTACAATTAAATAACGAATAAAATCAATATATCTATATTAATAATCACGTCAAACTATTATATTTTAATTTACTATCACTAAAAACTAAAGAATCATAAATTATAGAGAGTTTATAACTATACAGTACCAATTAACTTGTTTAAAACATAGCTATATGAACACTTCAAGCATTAACGTTTATAATAACTCTTGTAGCTTTTATAAATCATTGATTAATAGTACATTAATAACTTATTAATATGATCCTAAGCAGCCTTTACGGTGATACGTGACAAATTTAAATAACTATTAAGCATGGTTGTAATAGTCGAGTGCCGCTACGTGCCGACGATGTTAATTGCTTGCAGCTATTTAATAACCATGGCCAGGGTACGTTTATGTCATGCCGTTCGGACTGACGTCAGCTCATAGTGATTTCTTATTCAGTGGACGCAAGACCATTGGACATGCATTTCCACTTGCTGCAGTACTGTGCTGCGGTAATTCGGATGTATGTCCTAACCTCTGTCCGGTTATTCGTGCAAGATCTTGTGCTGTTATCAAGAAATGCATCTATAAAAGTGAGATATGTTAATATATCATACGTAAATCATACATAATTACCAGTTAATTCAATATTTTAAACCGACTTGTTTATCTTAATAAAGAAATTATGTAATAAAATAACATTTTGTGATTGCATTCATAACAAAAACTATATAAAAACCAATAACAACTTCAGTAATCACAAAAAGTTACCTTTGTATTATTGCCAAGTTGAGGCTGATCAACGTCTTTTTGTCATTAATTATTATATTATTAATTATTATAATTATTAATCTTCAACATCCATTAATTTCGAAAAATCAGGCCTTTAACAAGTGCTCAGAAAAGTATTAATGAAGATAGATCACTATCATTTACGAGTGAAATATTTAAAAAAATCAAATTAAAAGCATTACATAATTACTATGTTTATGTTATATTATTAATAAAATAATTTTGAAAATCACAACAAATTCAAAAACCAACCAAGACGCAAAAGACCGAAAGCGCTACGAAGATCTACGAAGCGTAGCAAAAGGCTACGAGGCCGCACAACGGTGCGGAGGAAGCGCAACAAATCGTCAACGGCCCTTAAACGTTTTCTCGTCAACCGCAGGACGCCAACTTCCGGCGCTGAAACCGCAGCAATTCCATTTCGATCCCGCTCCAATACAATATTACTTTCCCGCTGCGAGCGGGATATAACCAATATCGAGTGCCACGGCTCTACTTGTACTTGGCCACGCTTTGAGAAGTCGCAAGAAGTCCAATATTCGGTCGGACTGAGAGAAAGTTATGTTGGCATAAATACTTGATATGAATGCACGACACACAAACTGTTCGATAATATGTATGGTTGAAATTTGTAATAAAGCACGTGTACAGTTTATAGGTAAAAATGTATCAATTCATTTTATTAAGACAAAATTTCGTAATTAATGAATTGACAATATTGCATTCTGTGTGATTTATTATTTGGTCTGCATAAAAATTTATTTGCTCCATAATAGTACAATTTTTTGAAGTGATTATTGAGATTAAGATACTTTTAATGTATATAAGAACCAATATATTATGAAGTAAACATTTTCACACGTTTGAAAATTATAAATAATCTTTCGTAATGGTAAATTTATTAAATTACACAAAGCAATGCCACGTAAGCAAGATAACATAATTAGATCTTCAAATAGAATCCCATTATTTGAAGTGATAAAACATTGCTTTCAAAAGAAAAATTGCAGGATATTAGAATTGAAATGCCTCGTTTTTCATTCATTTACTGAATTCATCCGCTTGGAAAGCTCTCTCCTCGGATGTTGCAATAATACGTCGTAATTCTTGTCTAGCAAATGGGCACATATTGTGTGCTTCTTAGATAATTTCATTTAAATCGTTGCATAAAAATTTTAAAATGTCTTTGACAAAACTTGTTATAAATAAGTACATTTATGTTACTGTGTTAAAAAAAATTCTTTTTTGGGGTACCGTTAATATTCGTAGTACAAAACTTGCCAGGTAAACTTTAATATATTGACTACTATACCACGGTTATTAAAGATGATGATATATTTTTTAAAATAAAACGAGTTTGACCACAAAAAAAATTAGAATAAAGGTAATTTATTATCGATGATAAACAAAATACCATCTTGAGTTGATGAGCATGAACCATCCGCCGTGACGGCAGTAAATGATTAATGGCATCGCAACCTCGTCCTCCAAACGCCCGAGGGATCGCGTGCCATACGACCGCGCTAAGTCAACTGCGGCCCGTTCACCAAAGACTTCGTAGCATGATGTTTACAACGCAATTCTAATGAGTGCCTACATCAATTAGTTATGTTTACCGGGGCAATTCGCCTGTGTAAACGCGCCTACGTGACGGCAGATAGGGGGTGTATTAAGAAATTAAATTATAGTGACGATGGCTCATCGGTGTGGATTGTAGGCTTTATGGTTGCGACGCGAAATTAAATTATAAAAGGGAAATTTCACCTTGATACTATACGTGTTACGGTCGAGTCACTTTATGAGCTGTCATGGCTATCTTTGACGCGGTTGTTTTACTTTATTAGTCTGATAATGGTGTGTACTTTCAAGTTGTTTTTTTAGTATAACATTAACAAATTACGTTGTGTAACAGTGCGCTGATGGTAAACATGAGACAGAGTTTACGTTAAATATCTACACCGCTAGGTGGAGGCTAGTCAAATTATCTCGACGTTAGAGCAAGCAATTAGATTACATGACCGTCGGCAATTTTAGTGTTGTTACTATATGATACACATATATACGTCCGTCAATCAAATTTCAAATAAGACTAGCCGACCGGACCAACGAGTATAATTAAACCGGCCTCGTCGAATGGAATATAGTGATGCGATGTAATTAAGTGAGTTGTCGATGCTCTATGAATAATAGAGCGCGGGGAGAGGGGATTTAGTCGAGTGCCTGCCGAATGTGGCTCGTAGAGTACTATTGCGTGAAGAGAGTGATTTGTCATGAAGTGATGTCAGTTCTTTTTTTATTTAACACGTGATTCGTGTTAATGGGCCATTTTTTTTTACAGTAAACTGGATACTGAGCTTGTAAACTTGTTAATGACAACCTATGTAATGTTTATATCACAATTTTTGTTTTCAAAAATATTTTGATAAGCGAATACAATATATAAATGGTGACAGATAGCTTTCAGGAAACATTTCATTATTATCAATAACAAAAAAGCAGTAATTATCAATAAGAAAATTAGTTCTTTTTTTCTTATTTACTACGCATTTAAGTGAGTTATAATTTAAACAATTGAACTTTGAAATCAGTCTAAAACAAATTCGTGACACTTAACCCTATATAATGACACAAACCACTCGTGATCCCTACTGATTTAACTTAAATGCCGTGAATGAAACAGATATTAATGCAGATCTTAATCACCGCGTCCCCTCACTAACTTATTCCATGTTTAAGTTTCTATAATTTCCTTAGGGGTTCGGTTGGGATCTATTTGACGATGGCCAACGACTAAATTATTAACCCGTCCCAGACCTGTGGGCCCGTTTTGTATAGTCACAGGTATTAACAGTTTTATGGGTCACATAAAGAGCTAGAAGATTGTTAAGTGGCAACTTGTTAATTGGGTTTGAACTGACAATAAAATAAACGAATTTTAAAAAGAATAACGCAACGTATCTGAAAATTTTTGCTTGAAATTTAAAAATGCCTGAAATAATTTATTTTTATAAATTTTAAATCCCAAAAAGTAAATTAATATTTACTGTATTCTTACCTATACCTAGTGCAATATTTCTATTAATAGACTGGTAAGTATTCTAATATTGTGTGATTTCTTTGTGCTACAAAATGTGTTAAGCTGGAGATGACGTTTTGGGTTTTAGACAATGTATAGATTGTTCATAAAATCGTCTAACACAATCTTTATCAGCAAGTGTTATGTAGTCAAACACGCGCAAAGCAATTAATTTTATCGTTACATTGATACGGAATTGTGTCAATATTGTTTAAACAAGTCAATTTGATATAGGTCAAACAGTTAAGAGCGCGTGAATGTGAAATGACTATCATAATTGACGAAATCAATATTTCAAGACGACCCATGCCCCTTGTCATTCGTTCTGACGTTTCGAATAACAGTTGCTACAATTCTTCAGCGTTATTCGATTTCGGGAACATGCAACATCAATATTTAATCTTTTAATGGTCACGATGGGCCCGCGAGAATTTTCCCCCTCACATAAAATATGTAACTCGCAGAGGAATATCGGGAATTGTGGATATTTTCGGCGTTTACGGATCCTTAATAATAAGATTCGTTACGCATTCAGTTAATATTATTGCTTTTAGGACTTATCCTATTACATGTTAGGGACATCTCATCTAATCCATACTATTTAATTTTAATACATGATTATTACTTTATGTATTGTATTTACGAAATTGTTAAAAATGAATAAGTAAAAAAATTGTGATATTTAATGTTATAAATAAATTAATAGCTTTTATATCTAAAGGCCTATTAGTTTAAGATTTGAACTTAGAAATGTAAATGCAATTGAAATGCGAATAAAATATTAATCTCACTTTAATCAGAAAAATTATGAAAAATTAAAATCATAAAATAATAATCCAAATTAAAACCTTCAACGTAATAAGCAAACCAAATAACTTAGTTTATAGAAAATACTCGTATGGGCGTGCAATTCATTACCTTCCTAATAATAACCGAAATCTGTTTATGACTTACTTTTTATGTAACTTGTTTTTAATTTAATTAACGGATTTTGGAGCGGTGGAAGGTGATTCGAACACGATATGTATCGATTACAATTGTATATTAAACGGGGTTGAATTGACATGGCTTAAATGCAAGTTAATTTGATTCAATAATGATTTTAATTAGTTAACATGGTTCTTGTGATATCGTTACCTCCTCTATTCTCGCTGTCCGCTGGTTTCACTTGTATTGCTCGGTTCATCTGAAACAGATAAAAATCAATATGAAAACCACATTCATACAGTACTAAAAAGTAATATCGTAAGTTGCTTTAAAAACATAAAAAGACGTAGACGCTGTAGTTAAGTATTAAAAAAAGCATTAAACTCTTTCAATGGTTAATGGTTATGATTTTTTTTATTTATTTATTTGATGAACATTTTAATAACATTTAGTTTAATGGCTAAACCTTACAGACATGACACAAATTATGAAGTAGAAGAAAGATTTTTCTAATAACACCTACGTAAAAACGTCCGAATTTCACCTCGGTTATAAGTACAATTAAAGTTATTAAATTAAGAATAACATGTTTAAATTTGAAATAACTTGGCAATGAGACTTTCGAAGACGATGCCAAGTATTTTACAAAAATGTAGACTGACCTCTTAGGGATAGTCCACTCAAAGTTGCATCGCGATACCATCCTGTTTTAAGGATGTGAAACATGTACTTATTACTGACGTCCGAGAGTTAAGAACAACAATAAATACGTTTCAAATTAGATTTATGGGTAAAGTTGGTGAAGTTTTGTTTTAAACTTTCGTGGTGAGCTTCATGCTTAAATTTTTTATCGTATTTTCGAAGATCGTGTACACATCGTAAGTTTTAATCGTTGTTATAAAGACTTAGTAGCTGATATTTTTATAATATGACTAAGGTCTATTACGCTCATCAGTCATATATAATAATCATATGTTACTGACAGACTGATATATTACTTTATGAACACACATTTATTACCTTAAATTTAATTATTGAATATATTAAATACAAATTTGTCTTTTATATTGTATCTTCATTTTATTAACTATCAGCTAAGCACAGTTAAGCATGTTAATTTTTATTAATGATAGAAAATTAATGTTAGCTTTTTTGTTTGCGGGAACCGAAGTATCATCGAGTTGCTTTTTTCTGACGAAATGCAATCGTGAAAAAATATTGCTCTCATAGTGCTATTTCAACTGCCTCCGTAGCCTAGAGGTAAGGGATTGTGGGTTCGAATCCTGCGGGGACTCAACAAATATTCACCGTTGTTTCCTAGTTGGTTGGGGCAATTTACGCTTTTATGTATACTATTTAAAAGAATAAACAATTAATAAGGTTTACACTATCATGTACACATATCCTTTGTGTTATTTTGCGGCGATTTTTAGTCACGCTAAATTTTTTCGCCTTTGTGACGGTTATAATGAATACGTGTAATAATTCGGTTTTTATTTAGTTTGAAATTTATGTATATCACAAATGCTATTAAAATACGTTTTAAATGTTGTTTTTGCTTTTGAAGCAATTAGTTAATACTAAAGTGTAAGGCAGTTAGTGATTTTACTAAAAAAATACTTTATTCAGTCAGGAATATTGTGACAATTCGGCTTATACCAACAGACCCACAAACATAATTTTGTACGGCTGAATAGGGCAATAATGACTCAATTTTACATACATTCGAGGTGCAAAGTCGGTTGGTCGTGGAATTAATTTCAGTGGAGCACAAAGCCTCGGTAAATAGTTTTCAGTACATGCTTAATATTTATACCTAAAGCTTGTGCTGCCTGACGCCCGCCCCGCCCACTGCAAGTCGCATATGTTGGCGTCTCACTCCCTCTTTTTCAGGCTGATAAATGAACCAAGTAATTTCGTTTCGCTCTACCTAAAGTCTTGCTGAATTGTTTCGTAAGCGAAGCTGGCTTTTTCGCCTGATCTTATTATGAAAATTTACCCCCATCCTTTTTTTTCAGGTCGTTTCAGATGCAATTTTTTTTCCTGTAAACTTTTCAACGTTAAAGTTTTCAGGTCGATAAAAGAGCTGTCTTAAATAAGTAGCCAGAAATAACAATTAAGAAAAGGACCGAAATATTTTGTTCAATAACATATAAATTTGCTTATTTGTTATTTTGGTGCACCTACTGCCATCTCTTCACCACAAGGTTGGCTGTAGACAATGCCATCGGCATTAAGTCCACCTTGTACAATGTTTTTGCATAAAGAATAAATAAATAAATAAATATAAAAGGATCGTTATTAATAATGAAAAAATAATTTCGCATCGCTTGAATAATTTTTTCTGTCTATGTTAAAAAAAATCGAAATTCACGAAAATTTATCTAAAAATCTAATAAGATGATTAAAATATAATATATTTAATCTCCATCAAACAGAAAAATCCATTAAGATCAAAACATGTAATCCACAAAAAGGTTCTCAGCTAAAGCAGCTGTCCAAGCTAAAAAAGTCTAAGTAAAACTAGTTTAGCCTATCCGTAAATAATGTATTAAAATGGGCTTCACTCTAGAAAAGATTTAGTACAAAAAGGTCCATTATATTTTATTACCTAAGCAGTAAGTAAATCAAAGAGAGCTTCTTTATTCATGTGTATTTAACGGTCGTTTAACTAAATGCAGGCAATTACCTTATTCACAACGGAGTTTTAAAAGAGTATTTAAAGAAGAAAGCGGGGTTTAGATCCAGGTTTTAAACTGGTGTAGTAGTTTAATTGCATATCTCAACTAATTGTTAGTTGAGAATTGATTAATGATATCATCAACTAATTGTTAGTGATGATATGCGTCATTACATTTAAACCTGGATCTAAACCGTTCAAACATTGATTAAAGATAAAAAAAATTAAATCGAAGACGATCATTACTTTTATTTTAATAAATGGCTAACCGAAGTACATTCTTAATTTGATAACATTATTTACTTTAAAACATTAACTCTGGTCTTTCATTAGACAGTTCCTTTAGCAATCTTCTGATCTACGATAACTAGCATTTTTTATCATTTAATAAAATAAAAATTATACTCTTATCAAAATGTAAATATACCTAGGACCATGAAAAAAACTTTTAAATTTGTTTTATTTTTATTGCCTACGAAGGACGAGCAGTCGGGCCAGCTGGTGGGAAGTAATCACCGACGCCCATAGACAACAGCAATACTAGTGGTATCACCAACGCGCTACCTACTGTGAGACATAGGATGTTAAGTCTCGTTTACCCAGTAAAAAAGCTGGCGACACTTCTGCTTTACGGCAGGCTATAGGCACCGCGGTGGTACCAACCAAGACGGTCCGCTATAAAAAGGGGACCTACCACCAATAAAATAATGGCTGATTCCTTCCGTTCTCAAGGCTTGTATCATATATTGTATCTACGGTTACTGCTTCATATAGTGGCAAGATTCTAAAACTCAATCATATTGTTTATTTTTATTTAAGTTCGCATGTGCTTATTCATTGTTAAACACGCTACCACCTTTCGGTTTCTCTTCGGTTCGGATTCCCGGTTCTTTTAGGTTCGGAATAGGACGCCTCAGATCTGTTAAGAACCGGCAAAACGTTTTTTGTAATAATTAAAAATATTTGTTAGAAAATTGAAATTACATTTTATATTTCATGTTCACGAAGGTATTAAAATTATCAACTTGTCATATTTTGTTATACACAAACAGTTAACGTTTACTCTTGTAAACTAATAGTGCTTAAACGTTTATTACCAACTTTAATAAAACTTACATCCGAGATAGGTTGTATGGGCACCAGACCGCCATTCAGTGACGCGCGACCGATTTTATAGGTCTCATTTAGTACGGCACTGACACAGATATCATAGGAATGGACATGCATTTATTGCATTTGGTAATATAAGTGTTTTTAAAGCTATAACTCTTTTGGCGCGTCAGGGAAAAATTATGAGAATAAACTTTTACGATGCGCGCGCAAACCGTCACGAAGAAACGACGTCCCGAATTTGGCTTTTGTTAACATTTTAGTTTGTTTTTATAAAATGTAGATGAACTTTATTATATTAGATAGCGCGGTATAATAAAACTTAAAATGTTTGTGTCGTTTTTTTTTTAAATGAAGAAAAGTCGAAAGATAACATTTTTAAAGATTCTATCTTGTTACGCAAAAGAGATATAACTTCTTACGTGTAAAGTACACCTCCAAGATACACACACTTTTTTAAAGTTTAACTCATAATTATATTCAATAAATGTTATTGGAAAGTCAGTCTTAATTCCTAAGGTTTTAAATAATTTCTTATGTACATTGATCTTTGCCAATAAGACTGTTTTATTTATCATATTTTTTTGTAAATCGCTACCATGGTTTAGCAACCGCCTCCTTGGTCTAGCGGTATTGGCCAGACATCAAAAAGTCGTGGGTTCGAATCCCGCGCGCTTGTTTTCTGGTTAGTTAGGACAATTGGGGCCGATCAACCAATAGTCTGAAAAGTAAGGATAATCTTACATTTCACAAAAGCGTCGGATGAGCATGTAAAAATTCGATCCACCTACCTACCCGCACTGGACCAGTTCGGTGGGATACGGTCCAAAAGCCCCCTAGCGTGAAGTAGGGGAGGCTTATGTCCAGCAGTAGACTAACACAGGTTGATGATGATGGATGCTGATCCATATATATTATAACTGCTACTTGTCCAGCGTACAACACTAACGAAAATGAGAAAATATATGTTTGTTATCTGATTGCATATTATATTTAAAACAATTATACACAAACACGATTGTCCCACTGGGATTATTATAATAATGCGTGCGGGACTCATTTAGGCCCGAAATTATTTTTAATATGTTTGTTTTGCAGGCATTGTTGGTTTTGAATTTATTGTTCACCGAATTATGTTAATTAGCGCTACAACAAATATAGTGTGTCAAACAAAGTGTTTATTAAGTTTCTCTTGAGTTTTAATAAAAAACCACTGGTAAATTAACTTATAATTTAAATTTATAAAAACTAAGTAATAATAAGATACATAGAAAACATTACATCAGTAGTTATAGCTTAGATCAAATTCAAAATTAATTCGGAGAAGAGCAGTAGTTCCCATTGTTAAAATATGAGTTCTTTAAAACTAACAAAATAAAATTCATATGAAGCTATAGACAATAATATGTTTTATAATAAATCAAAATTAATTATTCTAAAAAGTCAACAAAAAAATATTATCAGAACAGTTAAATTCGCCTTCCAATCAATAAAATTATACTCAACATGAAATCACTACAATAACCTAACAGATATAAAATTGCTTTAAAAATAGATACATCATACAAAGAAACGGTATACACGCCTCTTTGTATTGTAAAAAACAATTGAATGCATTAAATAGCGAATTTGATAATTAAACTGAAAACATCTCATGTCCCCAATAACAGTCCACGAGCGCGGGCGAAAGGGTATTATTAATCGTGAGAGAAATTTTTAGAGGAACCACTGTATTAGTACCTACCACTTGCATCTCGTACATTTCGCATTTACATAAAAGGTAGTTTCGCGGCTCCCTTTCATAATGGAACAAGAGTAGACCATAAACCATGTACCGCGTCTCTCAGCGATATATTATTTTCAGCGCACTCATTTTAATGGTGGATCTCTCCTCATTGTTACAAAGTTGAAAAGATGTGGCGAACTTTGTCCAAATCTCTTTATACCGTTTGTACGACGCGAACGTAAACTTAACGGTTTTATTCACTATTACAATTCACTATGGAGCAAGGTGATTTGTATGCAGTATGCAGCGTTCATTTCTTGAAAATATTTTCGTATAATTTTGATATAGTTGTCATAAATACGTATTATTTTAAATAATCTCCTTTTGTAAGTTTTCGATGCTTTTATGCAAGGGTTTTGATATTACGTAAAATTATAAAATATATTCCCGTCTAAAATTTAAATAGCACCATAATAAATTAATACAAAATAATTTTGTGATATAAATTTTGCCATACAATAACTTAATAATTGTTATATATCACGTGAGGAAAACTACGATAATAGTTATTACTAATAATAAATAAAGCTACAATATGTACACAAATATATTTAAGTGACAAATTTCGAATCAACTAAATTTATACTTTTAAAGTTAAAATTTCAAGGTGTAGATAAAATATGATATAAACACAAACATATTGTTGTTACTTGAAGCAAATATAAAGTTTTATGCCGCAACAGACATTCACGTTCTGAAACACAAGAAAAACCACCGTTGACTAAACTCAGACGCGCGCCGCGACACGTTCACCAATTACGAACATTCGTAGATTCCTATTCGTTCACGGTAGAATAATTTATCACTATTACTAAAGCACTACACTAATGTGGCTTAATAACGAGCGCTTTAGCATGAAACTTCGTACGCGAGCCCTTTAAACAACAAAACATTCTACCAAATGAATTATTTTGAAGATTAATCTCAATTCTTCAAGACTTAATAAACATAAGTTCGTTTGAGATTTATTTGAATTATCAATACCTTTATGCGTAAAATGAACTAATTAATAAAATACAGAAATGAAGGTGGCCGGTTAAGAACATTGACAGACGAACAACACTTCAGTCTGCCCGTGGATTCTGTCAAGTACCTGAAACTTGTGGAATATTATAAAAATAAACACAATTAAAAATCGTAGTCTTTTAGTCAATTCCATTGATCGTTCCTTTGACTACGTTACGTTCCTGTTTTCGTTATTTTGTGATTTAAATAATATAATGAATGGAACTTTGTATCTTGTGCCAGTTTAACTTGTATTAAACGCGTTGGCATCTCCCCAAGTAATGTTGAGAAAATTTTAGAAGAATCCGACATTGACTCCGTAATGTACAATGTTTAATCAGAATAGAATCAAAATATTCTAAAGTTGGTAATCTTGCACTTACAAAGACAAACTACTTTAATTGGATGCTTATATTCTGTCTTATTTAGTAAAATGCGTATGTACAAACAGATTAGAAAAAATACTTCCACGTTTCTTATTCTATCACAAGTCGGCAAATTACCACATAAAATATTTACCAAACTCGATAGCTAATGATTGAATGTTCCAAACATTATTAATTGTGTAAGCAGTAACGAAATATGAGCTGAAACAACTTTCGGAAAATACTTGTTGCTTTATAATAATAGATTTGGTAGAACTACGCCAAGTCAATCCTTCACAACACCTCATTTATGTCAGTGATTAATGGTTCGGGCATTTTTCAACTAGCCACTATAATAATCGTCAACAAGATTCTTTACTTTTATTATCCAAAAAAATATTGACATCGGGAATCGGGAATCGTGTTAGTCCACAGCTGGAAGTAGGCCTCCCCTACTGCACGCTTTTCCAGGGGGTTTCTGAACCGTATTGCACCACGCTGGTGCACTGCGGGTTAGGTGGTTAAATCGACTTTTACAGCCCTTCCGACACATGGATCATATTATTTGACATGTGATTAGCCCAAATTACTAACTAGGCAACAACACTGAAAATTTCCTGTTTCCCGCCGGATTCGAACCCATGATCTCCGGTTTCTAAAGCACACGCCCTTACCACTACGGAGGCAGTTTTAGAATCTTAGTTCCGGCAATATCATTTTTGTTGCTTATCCATTGACTATACTATATACTGAGCTTGATGTAGACACATCGACCTACACTTTACACCCGTAAAAATAAATAATACTCGTAAACTACAGTATAGGTAAGCGTATGTTTTGACTGTCAATACAAGTAATATTTATGGACGTTGGGGGACGGAGCGTGAAGCAGAATGGCCGTTAGAAGCTGTCAGTTCACGTTAGATAAACAGCCCACGTGGTCATGGCTGTCGCAACGATGACAGTCTACTGTCAGTCTGACACCGTTGCTTAGCAACGGTGGCATCAACATGTCAAAAAGAATTATCGTCGCCGGCGGGCGTAATTATGAGTCCCCTTTATAGACCATATCGGAAATACACGAGGGCTAATGGACGTGAAAATAAAAGCGCCACTGCCACAGATTATTTATGAAAAACGAAGCGTGAAAAGTCGTAAATTTTACGAAGCTTTTCGTTATAGTGTGTTGGGTGTTAAACTGTTAATATTTATTATGGTGGAAAATATTAAGTATAATTAAGATAAGAACAAACAAATACGATAAAAGTTTTAGTGTATTTCTACTAATAGCAATGACACGTGTAAAAATAAGGAAATTACTTATTATTTATACGCGTATATCAAAAAGTATGACAATAGTTTATACTATAGTATTAACTGGCTTAAACGAAATGATTTACTTTCTTATTGTAGTGTATTACTCGCTGTGCTATGATAAATTATCTGTCTTTATCAACATTTTCATCTTAAATAAAAATATTTGAACACAATTGATAAATGGAAAAAAATAAACCGCCGTTCAATCGCCTGATCACACAAGATACAGTAAAGTATTCCGCCTCCAAAGTCAAACAGGCAAAATTAACACGTAATATTAAATTAATAAAGTTCACAGGTCGTTGCGGTCGTGAGCGGGAAATTTCCGAAACAAATTATTAGCTTTTGTTGGAAAGTAAAACCGATCATAAATTACGAATCCGTGGCCAATCCAGAATCAAAACAGAATTTATTAAGTTCGTAATTTGATAAAATAACTGGCCCCGGGCCACGGGACCCGTCGGGTTTTGTGAGCTGAAAGAATTTGAGACAAAGGGCGACTTTACCGCTAGACTGGAAACTGTGGTCTGATTATGAATATAAAAAAGCACGAGTCGACGCGGCAGTCGAGTTTCATGAATACAAGAATGGAGAAAAAATATTTCGAGTGATGTTAAAAAAGTTAGCGCGGAACGTTACGAAAACACTCGACATATAGAAGGCTCGAGGGAAAATTAAGGGGTAGTTATGATTGTTCAGTGAATTGTAACATTTATGAACCGCGAGTAATTTCACCAATAGTTCGAAAGTTATGACGGACATGTCATCAGATTTAAGTCTTTACGCTTTAATTTGTGGATGTCTTAGTTAAAATATATTATCTGTTATATCCATTGTTTTTAATTCATTAATCTACGACAATTTTATATTAAAATTTAGAAGATTACAAATACTTTTAATGCAAACCCGAAACGCACGAAGTGAATCATATATATCTCAATCTTTTTAAAGTAATAAAGGAAAAAGATATTTAAATTTTTAGATTAATTTCTTTTACAAAGTTATTTAAAATTTATGTTGCACCTTATTGCTCTTGAAATGTTGAACACATTTATAACTAAATAGCAAATGCACAGAATCGAAGCACGTAACAATTCGTTTCTTATTGTAATTTTTAGTGTTAGAATCAAATTAAATACAATAAGTTTACTTTATACTGCAGTATAGTGCTAATTTCAAAGAAACATTTTTTTTGTTATTTTTGCCGGTTTATGTTTTTGTATCAGTTTAAAATCCCATTTCAAATCAAATTGTTACCATATAAGATGTTTTAGAGCCTACTTTAAATGTTTTATTATTTGTACCACTACAGTACAAGATAGGAAGGAAAAGATTAAAAATAAACGCCTGTACAACATCTCAGCATGCACACTAACTTTACACTACTATATATTTATCCAACATGCGTTCTTGTCTAAAAAGTATTAAAAAATAAAAACGCATATGACATTTAATAAAAAATCCTATAAATATTGAGCACGACGCAAACACTATATATAATGAACTTATACAGTATAAAAACATAAAGTTAGAAGGCACTTATTTATATAATAATTAAACAGATCATGTAAAGACCGCCCCTCCTTATTAACTTTTAAAACTACACTTAATGAAGGAGGTACAACTTCACCAACAGCCAATGCATTTTTACTTCTTCTTTTTATGTAGCTTACAATTTTCTCATAGAATAAGTGAATAATGTAACTGAAATATTTTTCAAACTTAACCATGAACTTTTGTTTCAGCAACCCCTTGCCTTAAAACTTCAAAGTGGTCGCACACTAGAGAGTAATGGTGCGTAGGAAACGCAGGACCCCATAGGCTAACTGGTGGCATGATAAAAACTTTTTATGTACCGCTTACGACTGAACCGACAGTTTTGGGGCCCCGGAACGATAACCATATCACAATATTGGCCGTTACCAAGCCGAAGCGTTTTGCGATCGCGTTAAGTTTTAAGTTATCGCTTACGACGCTGGTAACGGTTCTTAGCGTTATTACTTTCTTTTATATCGTTATTGGACGTATCGTTCTTTTACAATTTCTTTATGATGTATATCATACGTAATTTTAATCAATAAATATTCGTTACTTTATACACTTTTGTTAGTAGTTAAAACATTAAATTTCGATGGTATTATAAAAAATAATAAATAATTTTAAAAATATGTTTAATTTAATCAAAACTAATAAAAAATAATATAAAATTAATAGCGTAATAAATTTAAACAAGTACAATTAAAAAAACCGAAAGAAAAATCGGCAACTGTATTAATTGTTAATTTTATTTTTAACTTAATTTTTACTAAAATATAATAAATATCCTAAATGAGAACTTCTAACTTAACGGATAATTTATTTTCATAGATAACTACATAATAACTTAACTCAATTAATTGCAATAAAAAAAGACACTTAGAAGTAAAGACAAGTTTGCAATAAATGGGATCCAAATAAAATAAAACGATAATTTCGGTTTTTAAACCAATTTATTAAACATAAAAATAATTTTTAAAAACATAACAAGTACTTTTCGCTATTAGGGTGATTTGATAAGTTAGAAAGTTAAAAATATTTTTAATAGGCAGCTTTTATTTTATATCATCAAAGAATGATAAGCATTTAAATTTAAATGCGCGCAATTTTAACAATATACATAATTCAAAAAGTTTTTAGTTTATTTATCGCACCGAAGTATCTCATCTTAGCTTTACTATTTGCGCCATAGTTTTCTTCGTTAACACAATAATAAACTCAATAAAACAGCAGGCTCTCTCTGTAAACAAAGGAAAAAAAAACAATAAAACAAAAGTAAAAGTATTTGCGAAGAAAACAAAAAAAAAATAATACGCGTCGCTGTTCCTTACTAAAACTTGGACAAATACTCACAATAATCGGCGGCGGGTATTCAACTTTCGCCGAACGCAAAATATCTACGAGATGAACCATATGGACAGATAGTTAAGTCCCAATACGTTGAAAATTGAACAGTTACGGGAGTAGCGAGCGCGCGTACTTCGAACGGCTGAACGGTACACGTCCTGCCCACGCGGCGTCTGGAGTGCGACTGGAGTTGGCGCTAAGGCACGCACGGTAGGGGGAGTACGCACTCACGCAGGGCGCACAGCCAATGGGGTGCGTGCGCCGCGCGCACCCCCGCAACCCGAGCGCCGCCCCGCGGGCCCCGTCACCTCACAATCGATGCCCTATATTGCATTAATTATTTAGGAAACACGCAATGAGATAACGCGAGGTGGCAGATAAGGGATGCGTCCGAAGACTCATCATCTCCGATTTTTCCGAACACCTCACCTCAAAAGCTCCGCTTCCGCGCGACGACGTGAGAGCGCATTACTCACGCTGTCACGTCGTTCGCCGAATCTCGCGGTGATTGTTTTTTTTTCTCGCCCGCAGTCCATTATTTACGAACACGCTCGGAGGCTTCATTGTAAACATGTTTTCGTCCGGCTTGAACGTTCGATTGTTTCTTAAAGACTGTAGCGCGATTGTAGAGTTGCAGGGGTGACGTGTAGAGCGGTGGACGGTGAAAGATAGAGTCGATTATGAAGAGTGAAAGCTGCGCTTAGTATAAGCGATCTTTCAACTTGCGTCGTGACAATAAATGTGAGAGTTCATTTCGCTATAGCCTTATAAAATTATTCTTGTTTAACATTTTTGAAAAGTATTCAAAAAATTAGCCTTAAATGGAAATCGCATAGAAAAATATTCGATTATGTCCGTATTCCGTAAAGTTATCAATAAACTAAATGAGACGGCGCATTCAAATGGAAATATTGCAATTATATTGAACTCATCGCTCACGGCGTATAAATAGACTACTTTTTCTTATAAGAGGAGAACTTTACTACTTTCATCATTATGAAAAATATTTATTCAGGAAATGGCTTCAATTCATGGTAGTTTAGTGTGTTGTTTATAAAATAAGTTTACGTAAGAATTGTAAAAGTAGCAATTACTTTGTGATTTAATATATTTTTTTATAATAAGTTCTTATAAATTAAATAACCTCTGTAACTTAACAGTATTGCTACAGAGGTTATTTAATTGGCTTGTAATTTCTAAATCCGTCGTCGTAGGTTCAAATCCTTTGAAGACTTAAAAACTTTTTTTCGTGCTTTCTAATTAGGGTTTGCCATAAGGTTGATAACACCACTGCCTGTGAAGTAGGATGTTCAATACATCGGCATGTAAAATGACGGTTTTGCGCCTTATTTCGCACCGGAATTGACAGTTTTTTGTCCCATTGCACTATGAGAGAAAAAAAACTGTTTATGAAGCATAATAAATTACTTTAATTAGGCTAATTTAATTAAAACTTTAATAACATTAGTGTTTTATTTTATATTGCGTATTTCGGCAAAGAAAATATATTTAAAAGAGTGATGAGGCTTAAGTACAAAGTAGAATGTGCTGCATTATTGGATTTCAGGGTACATTAAACAATCATATACGCAATTGCAATAAATTTAATATGAAAATACCGTAATTTAACATATAAAAGGATTACATTGCAATATGCTGCCTGCTGTGGGTAAAAGCAAATATTATCTAAATCCTTTATATTATGTTATAAACAAAAGTTTTATGGTATTTTAACTATTTTGTAAGTTTTTCAACTTCAGCTTGCTTTGGTTTGACTTTTAAAGATTTGATTGGCCAAATTTAAGTTTCAGTCACTACGCTGAACTTATTTGTTATAGAAAATAATTGTGTGGTTTAAAATAACATGTACTTGCCAAGATGACTGTATTTACTAACCGAAATATAATTTCAGAGTCAAGTCAAAATACTTTATTTAATATGTAAGCATTACACTATCTTATTGATTGTCAAATAAACTACCACCGGTTCGGGAATCGAAGCCTCCGACCTGAAAAGTAACCGGCATAAGAAACTCAGCTAGGCTGAATCTAAATACCTTTGTTACCGAATAATACTGCCGTATGTAATTCAACATATTACCAACAATATACGATACAGTTCTGCATTTCATTACTTAACATTAACTTATGCGTACGATGGGTCATCATGCCTCATGTGCTTAGCAATAATTCCAGGCACGTGCCCTCGTCGCAGGTGACACTAAGCCGTTGAGCAGAACGGGATCTTGAATGTTAAGCGTTCATCATTAGAAGACGTCCGTTATTAGCATTCACTGACTTATACACAATTGTATGTAAGTTTAAGCTTACTTAAAATCTTGTTGTATGTTGAAAACTATTTTTTTAGTCACTACCTTCTTAGAAAACATTGAAATTTTAAATAAAAACAGTTTAATTAATTTTAAAGTATTTTATTACCGTACGTGTCATCATAAAGAGCATATCGTAGAATTTTTTTTATTGCCTACGCAGGCAGGCGAGCAGTCGGGCCATTTGATGAGAAGTGGTCACCGACGCCCATAGACATCAACAATACTGGTATCACCAACGCGCCGCCTGCCGTGAGACATGAGATGTTAAGTATCGTTTACCCACTAAACTGGCGACGGTGCCCTTACAACCGGAACACAGTTACTTTTGTGGCAGAAATAGGCACCGCGGTGGTATCAACCCAGACGGTCCCCTGTAAAAGGTACCAACAGTAATATTTAATTTTGAATTCAAATAGTTATTAAAGTTATCACCTGTACTTACACATTTTGGGGTTACAAAATAGAAAATGCATTATGTTTTTTTTTTAAATGAAACATGACCCTCAAAGAACCTTACGGTTAAACGAGAAAATTTTGAAAATGTATTATGAATACCTAAAATTACATTTAAAAAATCACATAGTTCGGATCGAAACTAACTGGAATAAGTAATATGCTACAAATGCATTTTACCATACACTCCCGGAAACGATATAAATTTGACGGTCGAACAGAGATCTCGTAGCAGGGGAAGCCGAGTCAAAGCCTTTGTAAGTAGCTTTCAAACAAACTGTTGTCGAACAACGAACTCCCATCGAGGTGAACTGGACCTATGTGATTAACACTTATTCCTTTCTACTTAAGCCGTTCTGTAAAAACCTGTTTCACTCCGCCACTCCACTCCAGTTAATTATTTCTCGAACTTAACAATGTTAGTTTATCCGTTAAAGTTCGTTCGTTAATTAGTTATTTGCGATTGTGGACGAAAAATGTAACTACGGTATCTTTTACTATGTTTATTCTTATTAATTCTTATTCAGTAGAAAATAATCAAACCTTCGACTATTCTAAATATAATCTTGTAAAGAAGGTAAAACGAAAGAAATCAGTAAAATATCTAATTAACCAAATGAATTTACAGTGAAATATAAAACATAATAAATTCAAACATTTTGTCACTCTACAAACGACTAAACTCACGTGAAATCGGTATTGGTGCCGACTAGTTTTAGACCTATCAGCGGTCCTTCATCAGGACGAGTGGAAAAACTTCACGGTCGATTCCCGTCTCGCACGTTTTTTTAATTGATGATAAGTCATATAATATAATACAAAACTGTTGCGTGTACGAAAAAATATCATTTGCAAACATACTATCATGTCTGCTTTACTAGTAACTCACTAAAATCATTTATTGTTACACAACATGAATATTCATCCTTATGATAAGTTACCCAAGAAAACGTTATTGAAAGGGTTTGAGCCGTAAATTATTGAAAGGGTTTGTCTGGTAAAATATTATCAATTATTAGTATACTTTCAGTAGTACTCTTTTCATAGTTATTGTTTTATGTCATGTTTAAAGAGGCAAAGGAGAGGAAGGGTCACCTAATATTAAGTAATTGCGGCCGGAGCAAGTGTCCATTCAGAATACTCGTGACATTCCAATCCTTTGACATTTCGTCTTTGTTTAATTTACTCTCCAAACGAAATTGGATGAAATAACTATTTAAGTCTGACCTTTTTGTATTATTTATTGTTAGGACGCGAATAATCATGAAGGATGAAAATATTTTTACAGATAAATAACAGTTAGGTAAAGCGAATAATCCGCTCAATTATTTCTAGACTTTTACTTCCGTATTTTTATAAATCTTTAATCTGTATGCAAGTAGCAATTGTTACGAGAATTAATAAGTGAAACATACAGCATTTTTGTCTAAAATTTTTACTATTAAATCTATATCGATAAATTATGCAGTTAATGTATCTAAATTAAGGGCCAATCATAGATTATGAACTAAAGACATAATTACTTCAGTCATCAGTGATTCAGTTAATTACAAGGTATTCTATGACGAGCAATCTCCACGATTAACTTACGTGAACAAAACAATGAAATAAACCATAAGCAAATAAATATAACGCCCACCTTGTTTTCAGAGTGAGCCAGAAAGGCGGTCCTTTGGAAGGCTTCCAAGCATAGAGAACTAGCGCGAAATGGACAGACAGGTGCTGGAGTGATAAATACGCTAGTAAAATGTTGAATGCTCGTCGCGTATGGATAAAAATTGGATACCTTGGTTAATGAAAAACATAAAAAGTAGAGCGGGGGAAAATAAAACGAAGTATGATGTTTGTGCTTATTAATTAAAACCGATTTACTTTACCGATTATGTCCACAATTTTTTACGCTTTTTTTAGTAAATATAAACTATAAGGATATAGAAAATCTTATTACTTAAAATAAGTGTTGTATTAAATATCCGTTTACAAATTCTATAAATCTATCCTATCAAATTTTGCTCGAAATCAGCAATAGTTTTTACACAAAATTAAATAATATCGAATGCTAATATTAACGATTTGTAAATATGTTTAGATTTTATTTAAAAAACTGGAATATCTTGCTATAAAAATGTTATAAATACACTTAATTAAAGTTATTACTAAACCAATGTGTAGAACAAATTCAGAATCTAATTAACAGGCAATATCGTGGCGTGGTCGTGTCGTATGAATAAATTCGGACTGTTGAGATACGGAGAGCGTTTGGTGTCCCGGAGTTATATTTTATTCATTGCGTGATCAAATGAAAAGGAATGTGATCGAGTTTGAAAATATAAAGTTGATGGTAATTGATGCGAATGAATAATTTATAGTTATCTGTGGATTTGGTTTGTTATTTTGTTTGTTATAAGATAAAACATTTTTGAGGTGTTTGGCGTCAGTTTTTACGCTTATTGTGTTATGAAACAATCTGAAGCATAGCTGTGAGTGAGAGACTACTGGTGAACTCTTGATGGTTTTAGGCATTTTTTATCAGGCTAATAGATGTAATGGTAAGCAATTGTTGCGGGTTACTTATTGTCAGAAAATTATAAGACAATAATGGACTGATGAATAATATAATCGATTTTCTGAATGCCGGATTCTTATTTATCTGTCAAATGGAGTGTGTTTGTGGGTTTGAATGGTATTAATTATATTTTTTTACGCAAATACTTATTTAAATTATGTATCGTTGGAATACAAATCCACTTCTGTTACTGACAAACGATTTTTGTTATAATATGTTAAAGAAATATTTTTTCATAATAATATTAGGATAATTTATTTTTGCATTTATTAGTGTCATACTGTATAGTTTATTTAAATGTAATCATTCAAATTTTATTCCTATAAAACCACGTTTTTTTTATAGATATAAAAATATTTATTTATATATATTTTTATATTACATAAATAGGAAATATTTATTAAGATCATGGTAAATATTACAATTTCATGCCTACTAATGTATACTTGTAACTAGATTTTCCATAAAAATGAACACTGGATACTGTTCAAGTCAACGCTTGACTTTGAGAGTTAATCTGAGTAGATTGACATTCCTTATAATGGTAATTAATTTTGATATTACCTAATAGTAAATTAAACAAATGTTGCACACATACTTATGCTTTGAAATCAAAACGATAGTAATCAACCAATATTTCTTATTTTTGAAAAGAAGTTTAACAACGGCTATTTTTCCTCAATATGCACATCACCAGCCTGTGATAGTCCACTGCTGGATCATAGGCTCCCGATCAACCTTTCCAATAAGGGTTTCGACCATCCCACCACGCTGGTCCAATGCGGTTGGTGTGGACCGATCTTTACATGCCCATCCGACGCATGGATCATTTATTCAGACAATTGGGGATCGTGCCCAAATTGTCCTAACCAACTAGGAAACAACAATGAAAATTTGTTAACTCCTGCAGGATTGAACCCACGACCTCCTAGTTTCTAAGGCACACGCCTATACCACTAGGCTACGGAAGGCGGTGTCATATTTATATTTTATATTTTTATTTAGTTTTGTTAAATAGGTGTCTAAGTTACTACAAGTCACATCAACTATCTTCCACTGAAAGTCCAGCCATTCTAAACATTAGCTAGAATAAACGGACAGACAGACAAAAATTATTAGGAATGTCGATTTGTTGCTTTATTAAGTTGTCATATTTATCGGTTATATGTAACTATGTAATCATTCAAATGTTTATTTTGGAGGTACAAACACACACTACGGTTTTATTTATTTGTATAGATTTATAATAAAAAATATTTATTATATATATTTATTATATTACATAAATAGGAAGTATTTATTAACGTTATTAAATATTATCAATTTTTATTGCTTGTGAGCTATTTATATTGTAACTAAGGAATTTCCGCTCAAAGTGACACTGAAAGTGCTTCGGGTTCCACAGTCAATCTATGATATTGAGGTTAATTTGGTGTAATTGACAATTTCCTTTTATAGTGTAATTAAAATTTTTAGTGGAAGTAAAATGTACCATAATTAGTAAATTTTTACAACAATATGTTTTATTTTTAACATAAACTGTATGTTTTTGAAGTAATCAAAACATAAAATCAATACCAGATATTTTTCTTATTTTTTGTTTAAAATTTGAAAATTAATTTTAATAACAACAATGAAAATTTAAAAAACATTTTATATTTATCAAATCCACAAATTTATGGATTTTTCGCGTTACTTAAATATATTCAGATTCCTTTCAGCATTCATGATGTACCCGTGATCATGAATGCTGAAAAGTATCTGAAACGTCGGGAATAAATATATTTAAGTAACGCGAAAAATCCGTAAATTTGAGGATTTGATATGTATAATAATCGCGTAAATAAAGATATAATAAGATTTTATATATTTTTCTTTAAATCTGATGCACCACACGATAATATCGTATAACAATAAACCCAAACGTAAGCAGATGTATCCTTAAGAGTTTTACGTTCACTATTTTTATGTCATGCAGCAGTAGTCTTACGTTCTTTATCTAATTGCATATTAAATACTTAGGTACATATATGTATGTATATACAAAAGATAAAACATTATTACTGAACATTATATAATACTTGTTTATTAAAAACAAACATAAACACACACAACTTGCGACAAGTTTCGGCAAAAATGTCATCTGACAAAAGAACGTGATGAAACATTAATAGAACTATCAGAAAAAGCCATAAAAACCCGTCGTAAAAATCATATTGTGTCTACGCGAAGGAATATACATGACACCGTCTCAGTTATTGATAGCGTATTATGTTCTTATAAATTTTAATAAAGCCCGCAAAGGCACCGGGGACCATAAAAAGGTAGGAACAAGGCAAAAAATGATACGCATTACTCACAGAGCTCTGGCTTAATACAGAAACAAGCGCGCTCCCTTTAATATCGGTGCAAGGAAGAGGACGTTATTCAGAGGGACCCCTCTAATTTGAGGGGGTCACTAGCATCCCCCAGTTTACAATTTGATTGACCCCGTGCCCTACTACGGATTTATAGCCGTTTTACTGCGAATCTTTCGGAACAGCTGAGTGTGCAACGTAATAGTTAAACTGTATATATAATTTACGTTGGATGAAATTTACGAAGTTTTTATAATATTTATAAGAAAATATGTCTTGAAAGTTTCTATTTACATATAACAATAAAATTTCGATTTTTTTTCATTAAACAGACTAAAAGTTTGTTGTGAGAAATATGCAAATACTGGGTACCCTATATATTATACATTTTTGCGTCTTTGCATGCGTAAATAAATTTAAATGTCAATGAATAGATTTTTTTCTACAAACCTTACATGATACGAAAATCTTTATAAATATACATAACAATTTATATAGTCATTTTTAAAATCAAAATGATAATAAAGTACGCTTTACTTTATTACCATCTCAGACTGTTTCATTTAATTCGCAATAAAACAAATAGTAGGGCCTAAAAATTCGCCGCTGCAAGAATTAGTTGGGACGCTTTAAGTGGCTTCGAATAAGGTGCCTGAAGGTTTTATGGCGGAGGTAAAAGGAGGTACGCGCAGGTTTTATGTGGATTTGAAGAAATTACCTTTCGCAGGAGTCGTCGCTACAAAACGGGCGAACTTTTGCTGACAAGTCTATACCGCCGAGTAAAAATTACCTACGGTTCATAAAACGTTAACTTAAGCCTTCTTTTATCTTTAAACTTATTTACTTTTTGCCCGCTGAGGTTTTCTTCTGATGTAGTTGCTTACGTTTTATATGTAGTATAAAAGTGAAGTAGATTAAATTTTCATTTGATGTATATGTTTGTTATATTTACGTGATTACAGTAAATGGTCACGGGGCACACTACTTTTATCTTCGTTAAAATTCATGACAAATATATCATCATTTGCAAAGTTAGCTTTGGAAGTATATATTTTTCAAAAAGATATTATTTTTAGCAAAACATCATAAAGGTGTTAATGAATACTGTTCCGTGTAGATGTAAAAAGATTTTATTACCTCTCACGGGCGATATTCCGGGGAAAATTGCTCGCTTCTTTGATCGTGTTTGGGGTATATACATCGAAGGCCATTAAAACTTTTTTCTATAGCAGCCAAAGTTATAACAAGCTCCATGATCGACGGATAGGTTCTTTCAGTTAACGAGTCTGCGGAGTGATGACACCTTGCGATAGGTTACGTCGACATTCCGCTCGACTTTTTCCCGTAAAATTGATCTACTGTTTAATGAAATAAGATTAGTGTCGATTCTTTTTAAAGATAAGTGAAGTTACGGACGGATTTGATTCCGTGGCTACATTTGTGGAAGAATTAAGTTTTATTTAAAATCATAACTAAGTCGTAGACATATGTGGCTTGTAATGTGTTAAATATCATCACATCGATTTAGTCAAAAGCCTTTTTGGATATACTTATATTACAATTTTAAATAGAAGTTGTAATACACTTGTCAGACACACAAAGGTATGCATGTAAATAGGATCTGACTTTCATTAAAACGTATAATGTGTGCATAGAAGCTGCTAAATAGACAAATGAATAGTGTGACGTCACACTAGAGCATTGGCACACATATTTTCTAGGTCGTTATAGTGAATAATTCATCGGAAGGACACACATTAAGGGGTTTTAATGGCTTCACTCGCAATTCGTGCGAACCAAGTGGCACTCAAAGGCTAGTGTAATTAGCAGAACTTAAATATTGGTCCAACTTTTGAGATGACGCAAAAGTTTAAATTAGTTTGTTTAATACAAGAAGAGGAATCGATTCGGAAAGTTCTTAGCATAGGTTAATTAGTTTGTCGAGTTCTGTCGATGCTCCGTGAAATATTTCAAAGCGTTTACGGATGCTGTATATACCCTTATGGAGGGCGCTGTTCTGTTTGTCAAAGCCTTTTGAAATGCGCTAGAGTTGTCTATGATATTAGAAATCAGAGTTCGACTGTTCACATTAGCTATCTCTCATTATCACCGATATGATTGTATATATTTTGGTTTAGTGTACTATATATAATATATATTGATCCATCAGAATATAATACATACTTGTGTATACATACAATAAATTTTCCAATTTATTAAGGCTCTGGTATTGTTACATTTTTGCTATTAATACTTGCGATGCAAAAAATATAATAAACATCCGGAAATTTTTAATTATAATTTTAATTATTTTTTATAAATTTCTCATAACAGATTTGTATCATAGCTCGGTAAAACCGAACAAATGTGGTTTCTCGCAAGGAGGCTGCTCGTGTGCAGCCTTTCACACCTTAATTCACGTTAATTTTAATAAGACACCTATCTCTAATTCTATACGTTTACCGATGTAATATAGCCATAAAATTACTTCCACGGTCATAAAATTTGCCGCCGCTCTCTTTCGTTAGCTGGCCGTGAACAGATTCCTAACGCTCGTAGCGCTTTCGTAGCATGATCGTAGCTTCAGCAATATGATCTGTCAAATATACTTTGCTTGCTACGTATAGCGCTGTCTCAAGTTTCAATTTTCTTTTGTACCTACACCTTTAACTTCAAAATGATGTTGATAATATTTTTATGATAATAAAAGATATTACAATGATTGATATACTTGTAATTATTGATAACAAGTATAATAATATTTATTATTATTATCAGTAGTGCAGAATAAAACAATCAGTTTTAAAGACTAAAAATGCATTTTAAAATCATAAAAACTAGGCAAGTTTTATCAAAATCGAGCTGTGAACAAATTTAATGCCAACGCGATAATGATTGCAGTATAATTTTATGAAAACCTTTTTTCTTCTTAAGCTAACATAAATAAAAACAATATTTATAATATCCCACGCATATTCATCACATTTATAAGGACTAGTTCAGTATGCAATATAAATGTTATTCATAAAATAAATTTGAAAAGCTCCATGTGGAAGGAGCTTTATGCGAGAATATAAAAAGGCGTCCGTCCTAGCGCAGTGTCTGGTTGCTTTTGAAGAATCGCGCAACTTATTATAGCGACGTGTACGAATGTCGCAGTTTCTTTTTTTTATAAAAGCACATCTCCGCCGGAACGGGCTGCCAGTTGGAATTCAAAAAGGAGGATAGCACCTTTTTGCACTGACTGCCTTTTCAATGAGACGGCCGCGTTTCCGAAATTTGAGGCAACATTTAAATATATTATTTAAGTAAAGGCGCGAGGTTGTTTTAACTAATATTTTTTTTTGTAAATAAATGTTGTGTACTAGTTGCTAAGATAAATAATTCATTTTAGTTTAAGCATTATTTTAGAATTTAAATTTTATGCTTTCTATTCAGGTGTTTTTATTACAGGGAACTAACCTTGAAACTGCTATTGTGCCTGTTCTGCGTTTAAAAATTACCGTTTTACCATTTAATGTGTGTTGTAGCTAGTGTATGTACCAGAAGACGGAAAAATAGTATTAAATGAGATGCATTACTAATCATGATAGTAAAGATATAATTTTAATACTAATTGAAGCGGTGAAATAAAGAAATAAATACATTGAAACTGTTTATATCTTTTACCATCTCTTTATCTCTCAGTCATTACATTTGTTAACCAAAACTGTAAGATTCTCAATCCGGAAACGTCAACCGCAAAACCGTTGCCATGACTTCCGGTATAGACTTCTAATTAAATTTGTCTTTATGCGCATACTGGGGGATCAATTCCACTTTGTGGATCTTGAGGCGTTGCCATGGCAACCCGTCGAATTATTACTATGCAGCATTCAAATTGATTCTGCTACAATGCTTACATAGTTCATCAATCGGTGCTTGAAAATGTTATTACAATAAATATGCGAATTGCGCTCCCCGGGGGCCTCGTTTGCGTTAGCTAACCAGTAAATTTAAATGTTGTTTAATGATATCGCTTAACTTTGAATAGCATATGTTTAAATTGTGTTATGGATCATCTACTCGTAAATATTTCTGAAAATCACAGATCCACAGTATGGACTTAAAGACTTAAGAAATTTACATACGGCATATCAGGCAGGCAGGCAGGCAGATGAGCAATCGGGCCACCTGATGAAAAGTGGTCACCAACGCCCAAAGACATCGGCAATATCAGTGGTATCACCAATACGTTGCGACCCGTGAGACATAGGATGTTGAGTCTCTTTAACCCCGTATATACGATGGCTACAGTACCTTTCAAACCGGAACACAATAGTGTTTTCACACTACTGCTTTGCGGCAGAAATAGGCACCACGTTAGTGTAC
Source organism: Lamproptera curius (assembly GCA_029286875.1). Taxonomy (NCBI): domain Eukaryota; kingdom Metazoa; phylum Arthropoda; class Insecta; order Lepidoptera; family Papilionidae; genus Lamproptera; species Lamproptera curius. The sequence goes on from JAGSMT010000155.1 coordinate 730,268, forward strand.
ACCCAGATGGTCTCCTTTAAAAAGGGCACCTACCACCTATGATTGATATTTAGTTTTAAAACGAAGATAGTTAATACTTTATTAAACTATAAAATGCGTATCGCCTCTATGAAATCGAGAAAGAATGCATAAAGAAAATTTCTTGAAGCAAGGCGACGAGAGTTATTAGAAATACGGTGCAATCCATTATATCCAACACGTGGCGCCCTTAATAATATTAAATATTTCTCAAAGATAAAGTGAACGAATGAAACGAATGAGATCGGTTGAAAGCACGTAAGCCGATGAGTTTCGCCTCAACTAATTACGACTACTGAACCATATTAACTTCTCGTTATAACACATTAATTATCTAATTAACAATCGCCTAATTGATAATTACGCGATGGCAGCTTATCTTCGAATGTAATTCGCTTTTGAATGATGACGGGGGGAGTGTTAATATGCGTTTATTATGTAACGCCTAAGATGGATAACGTTATTAGATCTCATATAATCTTATAAGCACGGAAACAAATACGTTACGGTGTTATGTAATGTATTTCTAAGTTGACGAAGTGATATATAAGCAAACCTCTATATAATAAAATAAATAAAATTTTAAATATTTTATGCTGCAAAAGCGTTTTACAGAAAATTGTTATTAGTTTTGTTGTGCTTATGTATAAAGTTATGAATTTTTTGCAAACATTTCATAAACCTAGTCGTTCAAACAATGTAATAACATTGTCATATTAAATTTTTATTAAGTTTTACTATTAAGGATCATTACGTGTATCGCACTGAAAAAAGTCGGGCCAAAAGGAATCTTAATTTTTCGCTCTGTTCCTGCTTGTCGAAGTTTCAGTTGTCCTTGGACAGAGAGCGCGTCTGTCCTTTTAACGGGTGGCTAACAGGCATAATTGGGATTTTCTCCAACTGCATGGGCCGTATTAGGGGGACAGCAGTCCAGTGTCACACCGGACCGCGCCTGTTCAATCGAAAATGAAACCAATTACGAAAGTAGTGTAATTTGAAAGCCGTAAGCGTTTTGAACGCAAAAGGTTTGGATTGTAAAGTAGTAAAGAATGAACTTTTATTGTATGCGTCATTGAAATATTAATGGTCTTTTGATTTAGACCAAGTAACACATTAAGTTCGCTAACTTAGTGAATGAAAAACATACATTTTCCTTTTACTCAAGGCGACGTTAATAAAGACGTAATTTTTAAACAATTAATTTTAAACACGTGCAGTCAAGTAATGTTCGTTCTCGCATTGACACAACCGTATAACGGCAGAAATAGAGGTTATATAAATAATACGAAAGTAAACTTTTTGTACGTTTTCATTTAGATCCGCTATATGCTTATTAATTAGGTCACGTTTTCACCTTACCGCCTAGGAAGCATCAATCTTAAAAAAAATTGCCAATCTATTGTTTACAAAATACAAAACTTGCGTTGCTGGAAAGACGTAATTTTTTTTGTACGACTTATTTTATACCAATGTTATTTCACTTTAGGCTTAAATAAACGCGTTTTCAAATAAACCAACGAAAGGTCTAGTAAAACCAAAATGTTATCTTTAAAACGATTAAAAAATATTTGAATTAATTCCTTTAACTATGAGAACGATTTGTGAATTTCTTTTATATTTCGTGGATTTGAATGGTTTATTTATCTATTCTAATGTATTTTTGACCGAATTTCTAAAATAGTATCTCCTGTACTCAATTCGGAGCGTATGTTTTTGTCTATATATGTTGCCTCGTTGCTGCGCTCCTACGACAATTCATTATGTTTTTAATGATAGATACTAGCTTCAAATTATTTATTTTTAACAATTTTGTGATAAGAAGGTTATTAGATATTTGAAAAATAAAAAAAAATTACGGCTACACAATCACAACCTCGTGCGATCAAATTACAAACGCTTCCAAAACCGTAACAGATAGACATATAAAATATGTTTGACATAATCGTACCCTTTTTATTGGTCTGCAATAAAAAGTCCGCGATGGCATATATCTATGTTTTAATAATAACGCACAATAAGCATTTTAACGTAAACCTAATTGCAGTCACGCACATTTACAGCTTATTTCAGAAAATACAGTTTAGATTTACATAAAAGTAATTGCATTGAAAGCATTTTCATTCTATGTACATAAAACGTGTCATAGATGACATTTTGATGAAATGAATAATTTAAAAGTTATCAGAGATTTAAAATGCGGTGGCAGAAAACGCCACGCAATTTCGTACGGAGAGCACGTTGTTTCCTGCTTATATATGTTATATGCTGTAATATTGTTTGTTAAAGTTTCACTTGTTTATCATGATGAAGTCAAAAGTTTATCTGCGTAATTCAATCCTGTTATCACATGTTCGCAAGGTTAAGTTTTGACTGTGCCACAGATGCTATAGAAGCGGCAAATATTTTAATTTCCTGACTTATGCACACTATGCGTTTATATACATCGCTCAGTTCTAGATATATAAACATGCAATCATATAAATAAAGTTTCCACGTTCCTATTGGTGATGTCTAACCAATAAGAAAACCCAACCTTGTGATGTCAATAGAGTTTGACATTAGACATTGATGTGATTCTTTGTCTTCTTTGGCTTTGAAATACTGTTATCTAGCTTTAGCAAAAATTTATTTAAGCCATTCTTATAATTCATACAGATAAATAGATACATAAAACTATTAGCTTAATGTTAATAAGAACAGATTATATAAATGATATAAAATGAGTTTGTATACAGTAGTGTCATATACAAGTATTATTAGATTATGTTGTAAATAACTTGGTATATGGTGGTAACATCGCAGTTAGTCATGCTGAAACAAAAAAAAAACACAGTGTGCTTGTAGCTCTCGGGTCGACCGGACCAGCCCGCTCGATCCGCTCCGCTACCTGCGCCATCCGCTTGGCCCACCCGTGGCCACGCCCTCCCCCCCGACGCCTACAAGTGGCAGAAGTAAGAAGACGCCGAGTCGCCGAGTCATCGTGTCACCGTGCAACAGTGCAGTGTTAGTGTCAGTGTGTGCCGGTAGTGTCAGTGTCGACGCGTTGGGCGTACGCGCCTGCGCGCAGATAGCTGTGTAGCCGTCCGGTCGGGTGAGTCGTTCCGATTTTGCCTATTTATTCAATTTTCCCCTTTACAGCGTTCAGACACAAAGGGATGTTTGCTATTTGGTCGCCCATTTTAATGGTTTATGGGCGGCGAGAAGCCAGCTCAGGTCGGATCTATAACTTCTTAGGGCGTCGGAAACAAGTGCACAACGTCGTGACCGGTGAGGCAACCTGACACCTGTCCCTCTGGTTAATTGTGAGGTATATCAATGGTGCATATGTAGTGACCTTTTATGTATATCAGTGCTACCCTGGCGGTCCTGACAACCTATCGTTTCTTAATTAAATTATCTGATTCTAGGATTGGCCTATTGTTCAAGTTTAGGTCTCTTACTAGAAATATGTCTATACTAAATCCTGCAAGTATTTGGCGTTTTGGATCGCCGTTTTAGCCAGTTTGGTTAAAATACGATACAGCTAGAAGGCGGTTTGCCCTACCTAAGTTGGTAGCCATCTTAACAGTTGCTTTGGTTTGTTCTGTTTCCGTTCTTATTTAAAATTACTAATTGGTCTAAAATTTCGGCGTGAGCGAAACAAGTTTATTTTTCAACTGGGCTGATTGCCAGTGCATTTATGGTCCAAATCGTATAACTTGACATGTTTACTTTTGTGCGATTGAAGTATTTCGAGTTAAGTCAACGGGTGGCGGACGGACGTAATTACCCCGGGCCCTTTGGTGACGTGATTTGCGCGGAGGGCAGGAGCAGGTTGTTGCTCGCGTGGGACCCCTGGTCGGTTCCCTTACATTGTTGCCGCAGCTAAGGACGCGACAGTTTTAATTTCAACTGGCTTTGTCCATGCACTAACTGCCGGTGCAGGTGGGGACAAAGCTCCTCGAACGCGGAATTCGCGGAGTTCGCGGAACGGAGGCAGATGGCCGGATTGTTTTGTGCTCTTGAGCAACCCCTGTAACTAGCCGGGTGACCTACGTTTCCCAATTTGCACGCGCAGCGTCGACCGAATCTTTTGCCGGGCACTCCGGAGTGCCTTGATGGCCGGCCATTTCACGCAACGCACGCGCGAAGCAGTTGCGCGTTGTTGTCCAGTGATGGCGGTTGTGACACCTGCGCGACGGGTCTTGCGTGGGTTTCAACCGGTTAATTTACAATTGTTCGTTAATATTGATTTTCCTCGGGGAAAGATCAAACTCGACATGGTAAGGTCCATTTGAAATTTATGGCGTGGGTGGTGCTCGGCACCTATGCACGGTATCCGCCGTTTGAGATCCCATTGACCTCGTCTAATTCAGGTTCCCGGAACTCCCTATACGACTCGAAGGAGTCGGTCTTCCGCAGGCGAAAGTGTGGCGCGATTTTACCCTGCGGGGTATTGGGTTAACGCGCGGAGTCATCAAGCCTACGTTGACCCCTATGCCTATTCGTGTATTAGCGGAACGAAACTGCGGATATTTTCGCCTTTGATACGTGAACGACTCAGTGATACCTGTCGAGATCACGCCGGGGTGGAGCCTTAGCCCGTTCCGGCCTATATCGTCCGCAGTGCTTTGGTGCGGCCTCAGCCGGGCTTTCGCGGGCGTCGGTCGGTGACGGGCGTGAAGGCAGGGCGGCTCTCAGGTCGCTCTCTTAAGGGGCGTTTGCCCTTTTCCGGATCCACGTGGTAAACCATCCGAGTCAGCTATGTTGGCGGCGTTTGTTGGCACGGTCGTGGGTTCGAAGTCCATTTTCGAGGCCGGGTTCGTCTTCGGCGTCTGACTGCGCCGAAAGATAATGACAAGGGACAGGTGGTAAGCTGGGCTCGTCGGTTGGGTGTCAGACAGCGACGGCGTGGGCGATTTTTCCGGTGTTAGCGGTATGGTGGCGGACGCCGGCTTTGCTCAAATAAGGCACGGTAACCAGCGTGGTTTGGCCCAATATTCCGGGCGGACTGCGGAAATAGTCATCTTGCCTCCGGTGTTGTGCGGGATCGAATCGTCCATTTGGCCATTGGGGCGACCCCGCCGGCACGGTGTAAGCTATTCTAACCCTCCCACCTGCGGGGTGTGTTTATTGGAATAATGTAAGCGCTTTAGGAGCACTAGGTGTGTCCAGCTGCCACCTAATGAAACAAGCACAAGTTAAATTTAAAAGATAAATGCCTCGTGGGCTTTGTGTGTATGTAACTACTTACAGTTAAGTCGGGAACCTGCCTGCGAGCACTCACTACTGAACGAAACACAGCACTACTAACACGGCAGCACTGTGACACCAACTAACTTTGTAACGCGTAAGCGAGAATAACCGAACTCATGCGGAACGCACGAGAAGGTCCGTACTGGCCGGCGGCTCAGAACGGAATAGCCTTGGACAGAGAGCGCGTCTGTCCTTTTAACGGGTGGCTAACAGGCATAATTGGGATTTTCTCCAACTGCATGGGCCGTATTAGGGGACAGCAGTCCAGTGTCACACCGGACCGCGCCTGTTCAATCGAAAATGAAACCAATTACGAAAGTAGTGTAATTTGAAAGCCGTAAGCGTTTTGAACGCAAAAGGTTTGGATTGTAAAGTAGTAAAGAATGAACTTTTATTGTATGCGTCATTGAAATATTAATGGTCTTTTGATTTAGACCAAGTAACACATTAAGTTCGCTAACTTAGTGAATGAAAAACATACATTTTCCTTTTACTCAAGGCGACGTTAATAAAGACGTAATTTTTAAACAATTAATTTTAAACACGTGCAGTCAAGTAATGTTCGTTATCGCATTGACACAACCGTTAAACGGCAGAAATAGAGGTTATATAAATAATACAGAAGTAAACTTTTTGTAAGTTTTCATATAGATCCGCTATATGCTTATTAATTAGGTCACTTTTTTACCTTACCGCCTAAGAAACATCAATCTTAAAAAAAAAATGCCAATCTATTGTTTACAAAAATACAAAACTTGCGTTGTTGGAAAGACGTAATTTTTTTGTAAGACTTATTTTATACCAACGTTATTTCACTTTAGGCTTAAATAAACGCGTTTTCAAATAAACCAACGAAAGGTCTAGTAAAACCAAAATGTTATCTTTAAAACGATTAAAAAATATTTGAATTAATTCCTTTAGCTATGAGAACGATTTGTGAATTTCTTTTTATATTTCGTGGATTTGAATGTTTTATTTATCTATCCTAATGTATTTTGACGAATTTCTAAAATAGTATCTCCTGTACTCAATTCGAGAGCGTACGTTATTTTTCTTTATATGTTGCCTCGTTGCTGCTCTCTACGACAATTCATTATGTTTTAATGATAGATACTAGCTTCCAATTATTTTTTTTACAATTTTGTGATAAGAAGGTTATTAGATATTTTAAAAATAAAAAAAAATAGCAGCTAAACAATCACAACCTCGTGCGATTTAATTACAACGCTACAAAACCGTAACGAGATAGACATAAAATATGTTTGATCGTCGGAAATATGAATCGATGCCTTTTATTGGTCTGCAATAAAAAGTCACGCGATAACATATTCTATGTTTAATAAGGCACAATAAGCATTTTAATGTAAACCTTTCTAACAATTGCAGTCACGCACATTTACAGCTTATTTCAGAAAATACAGTTTAGATTTACATAAAGTAATTGCATTGAAAGCATTTTTCATTCTATGTACAGTAAACGTGCCATAGACGACATTTTGATGAACTGAATATCTTAAAAGTTAGATTTAAAATACAGTGGCAAAAAACGCGACGCAATTTCGTTTCGAGACCACGTTGTTGCCTGCTTACATAGCGTAAAATAGTTATATGCTGTAATATTGTTTCGTTAAAGTTTCACTTGTTTATCATGATGAAGTCAAAAGTTTATCTGCGTAATTCAATCCTGTTATCACATGTTCGCAAGGTTAAGTTTTGACTGTGCCACAGTGCTGTAGAAGCGGCAAATATTTTAATTTCCTGACTTATGCACACTATGCGTTTTATATACATCGCTCAGTTCTAGACATATAAAACATGCAATTCATATAAATAAAGTTTCCACGTTCCTATTGGTGATGGCGGCTAGATTTTAATAACACGCGATGTCTAACCAATAAGAAACCCCAACTTTGTGATGTCAATAGAGTTTGACATAAGACGTTGATGTGATTCTATGTCTTCTTTGGCTTTGAAATATTGTTATCTAGCTTAAGCATAAATTTATTTAAGCCATTCTTATAATTCATACAGATAAATAGATAAATAAAATTATTAGGTTTATATTAATAAGAACAGATTATATAAATGATATAAAATGAGTTTGTATACAGTAGTGTCATATACAAGTATTATTATGATTATGTTGTAAATAACTTGGTATTTGGTGGTAACATCGCAGTTAGTCATGCTGCTTTGCTCCAATTGATTTTAAATTAACGTATTAATTAATCATGGCATGCGGTTAACCAATTAATAGACGACCACTTCAGTGGCATTGATTTTGATGCGTTAGGGTTGACTGGTTGGGTCTTTGAGCTATTTATAGTGATCCTAAATGAATTTTAGGATTTATTCGACTGTGACAAACCAGTATTACTGTGGTCATTTTAGAATACGAGAATATCAGTTGTTTTTTGTGATTAATTTTTTATTCAATTAATTAAATGAAATCGAATTAGTTATATAAACATTAATATGAGTAGTTATTTATGTTAATTTTAACCCTTTTTCATAAAATATCTGTGGGTTAAGTTTATTTCTAACTTTATTTTGCTGAATTGAAATTAATAGTATGCATGGCTTATAGCTGCTTTATAAGCGGATATAATTTTAAATATAATTTAAGTAGGCTTGCGACTCGCCCTGACTCCGCACAAGTGCTATACTGATATTTTTGAAATCTATGGAAAATTATAAAAAATTATCAGCGTTTCAGTACAATATTATCCATTAATTATACATTTAAACCTTCTCTTCAATCACTCTTTCTAATGAAAAAAAACGCATTAAAATCAGTAGTTTTTAAGATTTAAGCATGCATAGGGACAGAGTAATCGATTTTGTTTTATACTATGTAGTACAAACATAAATACAAGTATATTGAAGAGAGTTTTTTTACTATGGTGCCTATAGAGACAAGGCCTACAACTATTATAGGTATCCCCTATGCTATTACTGTATTGCAACGACAAAATAGACTTTCTAAATTTTACTGGTCAAAACATTGCGGACCGTAACACTGGGGTTTTTATTAATTCGCTTCTGGCAAAGGAAACAGTGCGAAAAAAAGGCACACTGTATCCATCACCCGGGAATATTCGCCGGTTCGCTTTTCAATGCTTCACAAATAATTCCGTATCCATTCGCGGTTCTCTAAAATAACCAACGAGATATACCGTCCGAAAACAGCGTTCGTTATCATTGGGCTGCGGTTGGGTGGAAAAAAAAGAGGCGAAAGCCGACGGCGTTAAGCCAAACATTCGGCCGTTTCAGCCGACTATAACACATCATAGTACGTAGTTATGTTGTGTTCTGCTTTGGGTTATAAAACAAAAGAATGAAAGACAGAACGCGTTCTTGTTTCTTCGCCATTGGTTATGCATAATCGTTCAGACTGATCTAGTGTTCATATGAATTTAAGAGGTCTTAAGGCAATAGACAACATTTTAGCAAGCTTAGCTGTTTTCGCTTACACCTTTGGAACATCTAGGGATTCGGGGCTTTAAACTGAACTATGCTTGAATAAATGTTTACTGCCTAAACCTAACTTTCATTAGCGAAAATAAATATATGCGTTCGTCTAGTTATTTTAACACACTTTCGTGGTAATTATCATTTCTTAAATTATTCCGATATATAAAATGCCACATGGAGCGTTTTAGGAATCTATAATATGCACGGATTACCTTTCGCTCGATTAAATCGTGTTATCAGCGCATATTTCCATTAAGCCACGTTTAACAATTAAGAAAATGACTTCAGCACAAAAATCTCTTGAGTCCAAACGACGGCATCTTGGTTTTAAGCAAAAATTTATACAAATACGTAGAAACAATATGTAGGCTATTTGCAAAAAACCAAATCTAACAACGCTAATTAAAATTCCAGCTTCTTTAATACATTAGCGTTCGATGCAACGCTTTGACGTTTCACAGACGATTCCTGGACATACTAAAATGATTTATCAAGCGAAACTGCGCCCACGGTACTCAGTATTAAATAAGATAGTCGGTGAATAGAATTTCGCCCGTAACAGTAAATGTGGCTTTAGCACAAGCCGTATTGTCCGGCGGCACTCACGCCAGTACCACCCTCATTGTCACTCCACGTATGCCATTATGCGTTGGAATCCCATTAGATGTCATGCCAGACAAAAACGTTTGATAATGTTTTTTGAATTATGCTTTAGAAAGTTTAAAGATAATAAACATGTCGGCATGTTGTCATATAATGTTGCAATGTTTGCTAGGATTTTTATGTGACCAGCCCACTGCCACTTCAGCTTATTGATCCGGTCCGGTCCTTCAGAGATACTCCAAGCATAGCCCTCTCCAAAGTAGCCCATGTGGGCTGGATGAGAATAGCCGAAGATTAGAAGTGGTGGCGTGCATTAGGGGAGGCGTTTGTCCAGCAGTGGACTGACACGGGCTGATGATGATGATATACATATTACAGACCATTTTGCCAAGCGGTTTGTCAAGATTTGTAGACGACTAGCTACATATGTAGACGATCATAGCTGTTCGTGACCCTAACTGTAGCGCCAGAGAGTGTCGGCTCGATTCCCGCCACGGGAAAAATATTGTGGGATGGACATTGTGTTTTCATCGTGTCTGGGTGTTTGTATTAATATTATATGTATTTATTTACAAAAGAATAGTTTGAGTGTTTATCAGTCATCTAGTCATCTATCTTTTTTTTTAAGTCAAGCTTTGTTTAGTTTGGGACTAGGTAGTGTCGTGTTATCAAATCTGTCAAAGCCCACTGTTGAGCATAGGCCTCCTCCATAAATTTATTTATTTTTTTAATTAATTATTTATTGAGTCTTTTTTATAACGATAATTTAACTACGTGCTTTCACTAACTTATAGACTTATTTTGCGATTACGTTATGTTATGAAGCTCGTTGTTATTAGATTTTTACCTATTTTGACTTAAAACTGTTTTAATTCACTGTCCATAATTGCCTTTTATATGTTTGATGCTATCTAAATATTATTTTCTTCGACATGTTAGAACGTTCGCAATATGATGCAAACCAAATAAACATGCAGTTTGCCAGTATAATTGCAGTCGACCTGTCCAGTAGTAGATTGCAATATTAATTGTACATAGCAACACCATAGCGTAGTTATTGCAAACGCAGAGGAGGACCGTCTGCATTAATCCTTGCGCTCAGCTGACCGTCACGTAGCGCTCTTAGTGTATTGTACGCATAATGCTCGCACAAGACTTGTCTGATATAATGCATAAGCTCATGACTTGCAATTTCTAGCACTGTTCAGTTGTATATTATGCGAATATCTTTTATGAAGTAAGTAATATTTGTTGGTATACTTTGTTTCATCAGATTTAAAACGTAACGGCAACTATATTTATAAATACGCTTTAGGAATATTTATCCAGGTGATTTATGTCTAATTAATAATTTTTGTTATCTGTGCAACTCATAGTAGTGAATGATATGATTTCTTATTAGCTGCTGAGAATATAATAGTGTGTCTCTTTTGTTTTATATACATCAACATAAACCATTGTGGTGGATTAATTAACCACTTAATCAATACTTAGTTTTTAACTGTGACCTTGTTCATTAACGACGCTTGTTACACACAGCTGAGTCTAATCCAAAAACTTGACGTTGGCGAAATCTATAAGAAAACGCCATTAAGCCAAAGAACTGAACTGTACTGAGAATATAATATAAAATGTGTTTTATTGTTAATTTCTTATGAGAAAACACAGATATTCTTATTCATGTTGTTACAAGTAAAATTTCAAGCCAATAAATCATTACAACCTTAAACGCGCACAAGTATCAAAATAACCTAAGCGGTAAAAGCCGCAATAACAGCCTAACTTTAAAAGCATTATAAACATATTAACTTAGGTGTTAACAGCGTTATTCAAGTTTAAGTGCGGAGCTGGCGTCATAAAGCGTAGTTTTTTCCACTAAGCCCACAATCCTGCACGCGATACGCCCCACTGATTGACCAAAGTGGTTTACCAACTACACCGAAGGGTAATAAACAGCGTTAAATGTTTAAAAGGTGCGTGCGCTCCTCAATTTACGCGCGTGGAGCTTTAAAGCAATATAAAACGACTTCATCTATAAATCCACCGCGTCAGTGAGCTGAAACAGCCAAGTTCGCGGCAAACTTCGCCCCAGAAACCTATATCTCTCACCCGTGTCAATAATAACGCGGCGTAAATAACGAGTGCAAGGAGCCGTGGCCAGTAAGTAATGAGCGGGAACGACCGGCAAACATATAGTGTAACGAAGGCGCGGCCTAATTGATTGCCCGCCACGCCTCGACTGTGACAAACGCTCCGAGGCGGCCATTTAAAAAAGAGCGTCTACACGGGTCCTATCGACTGTTCGAAATTCGAATTATACGTTGCTCATTAATGATTGTGCTTTTTTATTGCCAGTTCGAAATTCAAATTATACATTGCTTTTTATTCTCCATTCATTTATTGGCTTCGGCATGGTTTCTGCATAAGCCAGCGTCAAGCAATGACATATTTTAAATTCACCATTTAATTAGCTATTTTATTATTTGTGACGCCACTTTGTTTCTAATTCGTCGTTTCAGCCTGTCAAAGCCCACTGTTGAGCATAGGCCTCCCCATAAGTCGCCAAGAGGTACGATCCTGTCCACCTGTATCCATCGACCTCCTGCACATTTGCACAGGTCGTCACTCCATCTGGTGGGGGTCGTCCGACACTGCGATGGCAAGTACGAGGCTGCCACTCGAGAACCTTTCTTCCCAAACGGTTATCGGTTCTACGAGCTAATGGTTGGCCCATTGCCACTTCAGCTTTAATTTTACGGCATGTCGGTTACCATGGTTCTTCTGCGGATGGCTGCGTTACGCACTTTATCACGCAGAGAAATACCGAGCATAGCCCTCTCACAGCTCGCTGAGTGACTTGAGCTTCTCATGCGTGCGAGTGAAGGACCATGTCCTTCACTGTCGTTTCACTCACTGACATGGTCCTTCACTGTTTCTAATTAATCACAAATAATTCATTCTTCCAAATCCATTTTCTAGTAGCATACTGTTTCAATTGTTTCTTTATTTTACAATGGCAACGTTGGACGGTAAAAGAATTGTGTACACGTGTTAATTTTCGCGGCAACACTATTAACGATTGTGATTTTTAATTTCGCTTTTTGTTAATTCAACTGCCAGTGTTCGATGATGAATTCTGTATGATAATTGAAACAAAACACGTTCGGATCCGTTCCATTTATAGTTTGTTTTCGGTTGCGAACGCATGACGGTTTCGTTGTTTTTATTTGTGCAACGTGATGTTTTAAATTCGTTCCGGGTGAGTTGTTCCGATTGTAATTATATTAAACACCGATATGAATCAATGTAAATTGTTTTTTTTACTTTTAAAACTAAATGAATAAATAACTATCAATTAAATTTGTTTTCTTACATGTACTTTTTGAGATTGCATCTTCATACCGTATCAATTTTGATTAATTTTTCAAGTATGTTATATGATTATAATAAGCAATGTTGATAGCGATCATGATCGTTGATGACTGCCTCCGTAGCCTAGTGGTAAGGGCGTGTGCTTTAGAAACCGGAGGTTGTGGGTTTAAATCCTGCGGGACTCAACAAATTTTCAAAAATAATAAGATCCACGCTTCGGACGGGCATGTGAAAGTCGGTCCACCAACCAACCCGCATTGGACCAGCGTGGTGGGAAACGGTCCAAAACCCCTTAATGGATAGAGGTATATTAGGGGAGGCCTATGTCCAACAGTGGACTATCACAGGCTGATAATGATGATGATAGCGATCATTTGTAAGTTCCTCAATTGTATTTCTCCTTTCAACTTATTATAACTATTTTCATCAAGATTGTGGAACTAATAGAACAACAATAAACAAATTCAATCACGCAACAATGATGTATGTAACAAAAACTATAACGCACTATTTCTCAGACACTCAAGTCTCCGAAGGGCAATAAGATGAACAACTATACGGAGACCATAAATAAAGTTGGGATAACTGCGGGGGTTCTTCTATATATAAAGAAACAAACCGTTTGAAAAATAGGTGAGGGTAAAAGACACGATAGCGTGATTTCATTTAAATATGTTTTAATAGGTAGAAATTGCCATGTAAAATACATATTTATTTCGCTTAAATTAAATTACATATTAATCAAAGGCAGAAATACACACGACTTTATGAGAAACCTTTAACATAGAATGTATACGTTTAGCAGTAAACTACCATTAGCTAGAAACAACTTCATTTAGCCTACGAGTTAGTAACTTAACAATACACCTATCATGGTAAATCAGATATCAAACAAAAAACTTATATCTTTGAAGCCATGCAATTATTGTCTAAATGCCGTAGAAAACCTACATTAATCATATTGGTTGACAATAAATGTCAATCTTTTTTCAATATGGAAGCATTACGCTTTCTTATTGATAGTCAAAAAATCTACCACGGGGTGGGAAATGTAAGACTCTGACCTGAGAGGAACCGGTGTAAGGAACTCAGCAAGAAATGAGTGAGCCTTTTAGGATATACAATGAAACTTAAGTCAGTCAGCAGTTTTAGGAGTTTAAGGAGTCTTTCCGAGAGATTGTACAAAGAAACATTTGTAAACGATGTCAAAGTCAAAGTCAAATGTCTTTATTCAATATGGAAGCAATACACTTTCTTATTGATTGTCAAATAATCTACCACCGGTTCGGAAATGGAAACCAGACTGACCTAGTAAGCTGAACCGGCGTAAGAAACTCAGCGGGACTTGATGATGATGCATAGACATAGCCGCCTAAAATGTAATAGGATTGTGTGTATTTTATACAATATGTAGAATACATACATTTCTATACATACTTATATTATTGTATTAGTTAAGCTTTTGATTTAGTTTCACTTGATTTTACTTTTGTATATGGGTCTACGTGTCTGCAATAAAGATTTATTATTAGTATTATTATTTATTACAATTTTTTAAAAGAGAATAGAGAATGACTTTACAATTCCGGTATTTATTACTGTATAAAAATTGGCTTAAATATTTTGCGCGTTTAATATTTTTCAACATCACTCGGAAGGCTTTAGCGATTCATTAGAAAAAAAGTACGATATTTCAGAGCCCAAGGCAAGTTCATCTTCAGGCCCCAACCCTTCCTTAATTACGGGCTTAAATGCAAATCAGTTTCGGGAGCTCGGCTCGAACGCTAAGAAAATAAATAAAAAAACATCATAAAATACGCAAAAATTATATTCGACGAATTACCAAAACACACAATTTGTTACCTTTCATCAAAGCGAGGAGGAATAAAAACAGAGAAAGTTAGCGAAGGCCGCGTTTGTTATACCGAAGTTGGATGATTAAGATTTTTTTCAGGAGCACGGGCTCCGGGGCCGGGCTCATAAAAAATACACTTCGCTCTCTCTAATTGCTCAAATAATTAGTAGTTCATTTAAACTTTCGCGTGTACCACTCCGCGTTTTCTTAGGGATCTCGCCAATTAAATTGCTTCAAATGACGTCTACACGAGTGCCGTGTGAAAGGAACTCTCTTCTTAATTTGTGTGACGATCAATTTATAACTTGGACGTTTTGCTTAAAATCGTGTTCCATATTCAAATAATTCATAACTTAATATACGACTTATGCTTGTCACCTGTCACTTTAGAGTCTGGCAGAAATCTAATTCATACTTTTCTCAAGTTAATGCACACTCAAAGTTTTTGACATTACGCAAATTTACCACTAATTTAAACAAAACCTTTATATGCTTTAATGAATTTGTTATTTTTCTAGGCAAATAGTATTTTTACCATTGAAATAGTCAAATGATTGCTGACCATACAAATAAATTGCCATCTTTTAATTACTCTATTATTGTAGTCAAAAATACTTTTACAACTAGTACTATAACACTATTTTATCATTTAAATCATTTGCATTTCAGATATGTGTGATACAATGGGCACTAGGCCATCACAGAGACGATTCTCGAGATCGTGTAATACAGGAAATTGCAGCATAGGATGAATTCACACTGGATGCAGCCACGAACTGTCTAATTGAATCCGAGGAGGAAGTCGATGGAAGCGGAAGACCTTTGTAGGTCACTGATTTAGTTCGATTACTAATACATCTCAATGGTATGATTCAAATTCGACTGTCGCTTGAATATTCCGTGTTCAATTCTGGTTTATTTACTTCGATTGTATACAGAATCATTTATTGTGAGTTAAGGCATTTTTTTTCAATACAAGAGATTTTTATTTCATTGGAAATATTTAAACATTTGTATGATGTCGGATAGTACTTTCTTGTGTGTCAAAGTGAATTTAATATTTATTCCGAAATACATTTTTGTTCAAGTACGTCAAACATTTTAGTTGAAATAAGTTTTATTCAATCCAAATGTGTCATTTTTATGCATGTTGATTGAGTATGGTTAGGTTTTTCAAGGCCAATCTTAGACTAGGTGCATCAGTATTTATTTTATTGCCCCCGAAGGCAGACGAGCAGTCGGGCCACCTAATGGAAAGTGGTTACCAACGCCCATTGACATCGGCAATGCCAGGGGTATCACCAATACACTGTCTACGTGAACATCAGGATGTATGTCTCTGCTTTATCCAATAATATCTGGCCTAGGTGCCTTCAAACCGAACATGGCACCTAGTATTTTACACACTACTGTTTTGCAGCAAAAATAGACACCGCGGTGGTAACGCCCCAGACAGTAATAATCATCTAAGCAAGACCAAGGCCAAGAACTGGTTAAGAGTTTCCAAGGACCATGCTCAGTGCATGCATTTAGAAGTCCATGTGTCTAGCATTGATAAATATAGGCTCAGGATCTGCCTCCTAGCCTAGTGGTCATGGGTTTGCTTTAGAAACCGGAGGTCGGGTTCCGAATCCTGCGAGGGACGCAACAAATTTTCATTGTTGTTTCCTAGTTGGTTAGGCAATTTCGGGCTGATCCCAATTGTCTGAAAAGTAAGATGATCCATGCGTCGGATGGGCATGTAAAAAGTCGGTCACCCACCAACCCGCAATTGGACCAGCGTGGTGGATACGGTCCAAACCCTAATGGATAGGGATGTATTAGGGAGGCTCAGCCAGCCAGTGGACTAACAAAGGCTCGATGATGGATGATGGGCCTATGATAATTATGATGATGAGGTATTTTTACTATTAGTTGACTAGTTGTAGTAGTAATTGTCGATTCAGCGAGGAGGTCATCTTTGTGCGTTTATTAATAAAGAAGTAATAAAATAAACGAGCGGCAAACTTTAATGTTAATTTGAAGTATAATCATTGATGCAAATGAATTGATGGAAGAGATTAAAGTTATTGAGGTCGGGAGCTTCGAACTTATCGCGCTAAGTTCATAAGAAGATTTGCGAGAATCGGACAAGGGGGCAAGCTTAAATGCAGCTTGTTTATTAGAGTGGTTTATTCATGGAACAACAATATTCCTTATTACGTAGATACGAAGCTCCCTTTTGTCGAGTGTTTTATACAATCTGTTGTGCTACGATCGTAAATAAAATGATTATCTACAGATTTATTTTATATGAAACTTTGAGTTTATTTTCAGTACCGTTGTTGAGATTTAGGTTAATATAATGATACTAGGCTACGAGGGATGAATCAGAACATTTTGACATAGTTTTGGAAATAAATTTAAGTTTGAATGTTTTCTTTAATTTTACTGTTGTTTTAAATAAAAAGGCTTTTTATTGTTTAAATAAGATTGATATCATGTAATAACATTGTTTCTTTTACACATCTTTAAGCTAAATATAATTCCGATTAATATTAATTCACAATTTGTTTTTGAGCCTTTAAGATACAAGGTCTGATTTTAAAATTCTCGAAATGTAATTCGTAGGCGTTATCTATTTTAGCTTCTCCAAGTTAGTATTATGTTAGGTGATATTTTAGTACAAAATATACACTTGTTTGAGTAAATCCGTTGAAGGTGCTGAACAACTGCGATGTATTGAGTGTTTACAGTGTTACTTGTTGCGAATATTGATTGCGATGCCACATATCCGATTAATTGCAACGTTTCGGAGCATTTTGCAGCATTTGAGTGCTGCTAACAGATAAGAGTAGCGTATTTACGTTATTTGTTCGAAACAAAGAACTGGCTGGCTCTTGTGTCAATAATAATCGCTTTATTGAGAGCATTGCTAAATACAACATGGAGTTCAACGCCTGATTGTAATTATCATTCAGATTTAACTTTCAGTAAGGAGAAACTGTTACAATGTTTAGCGATTTAACTTAAGTGAGACGATTAGGATCGCTTTCAACATAATATTTTACTTTATTATAGTTATTTTTTTCTCTTTGGATTAATCAGTAAGAAGGTAAATCAAAATTTTACACATTAAGGGCTAATTTTTATAATATCGCTTTATTTAAGTTTTTATACGTTAAAAGTAAGAAAAATGAACAAACAAAGAATGTAGCCATAAATTTGCTGAAAAAAATATCTAATAAGCACAGCTTTCATTAAGTGAATTAAAAAACAAATATAGTAACTATATTTTCATATCAGGTATAAAATTATCAATCGAAATCTTTACTAAAGATGTTCTAGAATGTTCCAGCTGCCTCAAACATTAGTTAGGCAAAGAGCCGAAGTTATCGACGCAACCTTTGATCATAGCGAAACAAAGAGGGAAGCAGTCGCATCGTCGTTGCATTGACTCGAACACATCCTCTCATATCCGCTTCCCGTCGTAGTTTGTATAAATAAAGGCTTTGACGGCTCTAAACGGACGCTACAGAGAGTGCTCGAGGCATAAAGGAATTAATTAATTAATGTATCACGAGCTATCGAATTGAATCTAAGCTCAAAATAAAACTTTGTCCTTTTATGAAGTAGATGCACTTTTATAATTTGGATAGTTTCAGGTTAATATTTAACTATTAATAATGATCTCTACGTCAATGTTATAACTAACAATTCTTTACGTACATGCAAGTCAATCTGTTCTTAGCTATGTAGGTTAGCTAATTAGGTTTTTTTAGGACAATATATTTATGTGGTTAAATTATTAAAAATATAAGATTGTTTGTATTTATACTGCCTCCGTAGCCTAATGGTAAGGGTGTGTGCTTTAGAAACCGGAGGTTGTAGGTTCGGATTCTGCGGGGACTCAATAAATTTTCATTTGTATTTGTTGTTATCACTTTTTCTGAAAAGTAAGATGATCCATGCGTCGGATGGGCATGTAAAAAATCGGTCCACCCATCAAGCCGCATTAGACCAGCATGCTGGGATACGGTACAAAAACCCCCTAATGGAGGAGGCGAGCATTAGGGGCGGCCCATGTCCAACAGTGGACTAACACAGGCTGATGATGATGATGATGATATTTATCACGACGTAAATGTAACGTGTATATCTTTATATTTATGTATATTTATGTAGAAGCACCAAAACAGCGCCATTCGTGTTTATGTACCACGTCCATTGTAAAACCGTAGTCCCTACGAACCAATAAATGTTATAATCGATAAAACATAAGTTCAGTTATAAACTCGCCACACGCCCGAGTGCTCTTAATTATTTCAATGGCCCGTCGCAAACTTAATTAAGCGTTGGCAAAACAAGTAATCGATTCCCAATTTAAAACGGTCCGGTGCCTAATTGAAAAATCTAACTGAATTCTTCCTCTACTTTTGGGCGCTTTTAAGTCAATTCATCTTATTTAATCAAGCGGGAACACTTGAGAGGGGGAATAGGCGGAAATTTTACAAGTATCCTAATAAAACTTGCGAGGAGTTGAAGAGGCAGCGAAGTTGGGCGAAATATTCAACAAATTCGATACCTACGTACACAGAGGCCGTTGGCGCGGGTCGCTGTTCACCCGAAGTTGAAACGTGTATTGTTTAAAGCAGAAATATTTGTTATCCTTATAACTAGCCTGGTATTAGCTGCTTCTATAATAATTATATTCATTAAATTAAGACATATCTATATATTCATCAATCATTACATAGTATAAATTAAAGCCGCTTTCTCTGTCCCTATGTACGCTTAAATATTTTAAATTACGCAACAGATTTTGATGTGGTTTTTTAATAGATGAAGTGATTCAAGAGGAAGGTTTATATGTATAATTCATACATGATATTTTACAGATATCTGTATTGCACCCGTGCGAAGCCGAGGTGGGTCGCTAGGTTAAAAAAAAAATAGCAAATTGATAATACGTTCTGTGTATTATGTGGTGCCTATTTCTGCCGCGAAGCAGTAGTGTGAAAACACTGCTGTATTCCGGTTTGATCACTACATAAGTTTAACCATCCACGCGGCTACAATACTTAATTCCGCCATCTCCGTGGTCTAGCGGTATTCGCCCTTGCTTTCTAAACCGGTGGTCATGGATTTGAATCCCAGGAGAAGCAACTTTGTGTTATCGTTGTTTTCATCACCCAATTGTTTGAAAAGTATGACAATCCATAGATCGGATGGCCATGTAAAAAGTCAGTCCACCTACCAACCCGCATTGGACTTGCGTGGTCGGGTACGGTCCAAAACCCCTTAATGGAGAAGGCGAGTATTAGGGGAGATCTATGTCCAGCAGTGGACTAACACAGACTGATAATAAAACGTATATGTACTACATTTAATTTGACGCTAAGACCTAAGTAAATAGATCTTATTATACAGAATTTATAGAAAAAAATCACTAAAATTCGATCCAAATCATTATATCTAATTTCAGCGCTTGAAAGATAAATACTTTTGTAATGCTACTTTGTGATACGCTTCGTTTATTTAACGTTTTTATTAAACGGGAATATTTAAATGATTAAGTCGTAATTAAAACAAAGTTGTTCATTAAGCAAAACAATATGAAGTTCAATATCAGTAATTCAATACGGACTGATGCTATAGGAGTGCAAGTTCATCTGATCTTTTATTGAATACGAAATAATAAGCAAAGGTAGGCGAACTAGTATCAGATATCAGTGAGTTTTTATATTCATTACGACGTAAAAGTAAATAAAGAACTGTTTGCTTAAAATTATTGTTTAAGTATACTTGCGATACTTTTTTGAATGCTTAATTTTAAATGATATCGTGAGTGAAATTTAATATTTCAAGATATGAGTTTTTCTGAAACTATTTTTAAATCAAATTTTTTAATTTTTATTTTCCATTTTTTTGTTTGTATTTTTTGAAAAGCGCCTTTTTTTTTAATGATATATTTTTTTACTTTATCCTTTTTTTTCTAAAGTTGTAAATTATCACCGGCCCCTTTTAAATTTGCCAAATTTCGAGTTAATCTGATATTCTGAAGGGGGTCAAAATCTTGTTTAAAAATTGCGTTACATACTAACATACATTTGAAGATTAATCAAGCACAACAATCAAGATGGAGGTAAGGTTAAAAGAATTCATTCTCATCGAATAAAAATCGTGTTATTCCAATAAAAAAATATTAAATTAATTTATAAATATAGAATGAGAGATATTGATTACTACTAGCTATATTTCAGTCGAGTTTCTGATACTTCTGCGAGCTATGTGTACGAAGCACTCGCCGCCCGCCCACTCGGTACATGACGCCAACGTGACACAATACCGCTCTCAAAAGTGTTCCAGTGCAGTAAAAACTTAGTGTCCAGTCTTCAATTGTATATATTTACACGTTAAAAGATACTTTTGTTATTTTCTCTCACATACAACATGTTTCCTTTTTAATGCAAATAATACCTCATAATATAAGCAGCTGTTAATAGTCCACTGCTAGACATAAGCTTTTCTCAATGACCCCCAAGATGGCCGATCCCGCGCTAAATCGGATCTGTATATACTAACACATCATTTACTATTCTTCAATACGGGTTATTAAATGTATATTTAATAGTTCGCGGGAGCATATAAAATGAAAAAACTACCAATACAATTAAATTATTTAATTGTATAGGTAGCTTGCGCCTAATTCTTAAGCGATAATTTACAGATCAGTATATTTTATGGGATCAGAAAAAAAAACTTTTATTGTT
Organism: Lamproptera curius; assembly: GCA_029286875.1. Taxonomy (NCBI): domain Eukaryota; kingdom Metazoa; phylum Arthropoda; class Insecta; order Lepidoptera; family Papilionidae; genus Lamproptera; species Lamproptera curius. Next base: position 751,577 of record JAGSMT010000155.1, read on the forward strand.
GTAATCCATTCTTTTAAGCACGTTGTATGTTATTAACTTGTTTCGTTATAGAACATCGGCCTTTTTTCAATCAGGAGTACAAAGCTAGCTCCATTGGTCGCGACTTGGGAGGAAGCGGTGCGCAATCGCCCGTACATAATCCACTCTAATTACTGAAAGGCTGTACTCTTGCCGAACTTTGCTAATAAAGTAGATGCTAAACTTGCCTACGGGTTCATAGGGCGGTGGCCACATCGGAATTTCCATCATCTGCCTATCCTTTATGTTCTGTGTTATCATCGCAATAAGCGAAAACGGAATTGGGTTTATTTTGTTACAAAATACTGGCTGTATTAGCTTAAAACTATTTAGAAAGTAGCTGTAAATGTTAATACGTAAGGTTGTAAAAATGTACCATAATGATCATAGGTAACGTAACATAAGGAATAACTTAATGATTTTTATATTCTTAAGTTATTTCTTTTGTTTTTTTACCTCATGATTGTTAATCCCAATAATTATTCAGTTAAAGATTTTGACGTCTAAACCTGTTTAGTCTTGTTAACTTCTTGCCAAACTCGTAAACTCTCTCGTAACTTTTTGCCAAAAGAAAATATCATAGGTTTTGTTTATAACTGGCACGAACACAGTGGCAGATGCTGTGTGTCAAAAGCTTTTTGGATGGGTAAAATCTCGTGCACTTGTGTCAATAGATGTGAAAAACAGTTTTATATTAAAATTGTATAATAGAAATACCGGTTTCGTTTAACATACAGTAATTTATTACCTTTTAACTATGCAACGTTTTGTTACGTACATCTACACAGATAGTATAAGAAAGTTGATAGAAACAAAACTGTACGCTTTCATTATACGTTTTCAAATGTTAGTACATTTTTTATACTATTTCATTTTTAAAAACGAATTTCATTTCATAATGCGGCTGAGTGGGCAAGCTCCAGTATAAGCATTACCTAAGGGAGCAAAGATCGAACTAAAACTTTGGAAATTGATCCGGAGTGTGGTGGAGTTGGGGCTCCTCTCGGATCAGTACATGGCAACACTTTTAGTTTGTACCGCGCTTTACAATATTTACGCGGATCCGTTGAGCAAAGAACTGATATCAGTTTAATGAGCACAAGATAAGTAAAAAGTATACGAAAGCAAAGTTTATATTTACCAACCTTAATAAAATTTATGGATACAAACGACTCACTTTTTGATATTTACTACTTTTTATGAGCTGCTGATGAGCAACTTGTTGAGTTAACATCAATGTCCTTAAAAATAATTATGCTAATACTTACGAGTCTAGGTGAAAAGTTGCACAAATTTAAAAAACTTTCTGTATTGTTTAGTTTTTTTATTCTAACAGACCTCACAACCTATTTATATATATCAATGAACACAACTAGTAACAGTAAAAGCAAAATCCGCTATAGTCATTAATTTAACTATGCCAAGATTATGAAAACAAAAACAACGTTTATAATCAAACAACCGCGTTTATTTCCACCTCGGCAATGATTCAATTGTAATTTATTCGCCGGGCGGACGCGAGTATCGACAACTTTATAAATTCGTCGAAGTGACAAAGTAGAACGGAACGAGGGGGCGCGGGGCCTCTCAAAACGTCAGAACAATTGTATCGAAATGAGTTAGTCCGCAAACAAACTCGATCGTGGCACAATAGCCCCCTCGTCTGAACTAAATCGCTTTCCTTATCGCGATAATTCAATACCCGCCCGCGCTTGTTTTGTGCGCGAAAGCGACAATTTGAAAGCGAATAATGCGTCCGTTAGTTTTGCGCAAAAGTGTTACACAGTGAATGGTTATAATTGGAAAACGTCACGAGCACTGTGACGCCCCGCGGAGCGGTCCGGATTAGGGTCCGCTGTCAGGACGTCCGGGATGACGACCGGTCGTAATATAGAGGCGGGAGCGATTTACGTCTATGACAGACGCTCGGTTCAAAATAGTGGAAGGATTTGAAATATAGTATCACAGTGATAGAAAGGACAAATAAGAAATTAAATATGTTTTTAATCGTCTTTTCAACCACTTATGATAACCGATGTTCACTCAAAAAACGATCTGTTACTATTATTTCTTAGACGAGTTTATAACACATTTATAGTATTTAACCGTGGACTAAAGATATAAAATAATAATATTTGTATCCATTTGAATCGTTACTTTATAATCAATGTTAGAAATTATGTTACGATAAACTTAACTTAAAGTTAAGTCCCAGCACAAAACCTAACTATATTAAAATCAAATCGCTCACACTTATAGAGTAATGAGTCACTGGCCTCCTAGTTATTGCCTCTCATCTCCTTTCAATAACGGCACGCGGCAGAAAGGAAATTATTAGGCCCCGCCCGCCCTTCGCAATCTCTAACAGCGTAAAACTAGCAGATCACAGACTTATTTTTAATCATAAACGTCCCTTACATAAAGTAGCGCTAACCGTGGGACCTAATGATGTTGTCAAAAGCAGCAAACCTGTGATGGTTTTGACGACCTCATAATGAACACTCACTTGTTTCAAAGAGGCACAACGATATTTCTACGATGAAATAAAATAGTGAAAAAACTATTTATATTGAGCAAAGGCTTTTTCTTTACATAACATATTGAAAATATTAACATGTTGAAATAACGAAAGCTGGACTTGTGGACAAATGTAAGTTCAAAACCAAAGTTGATGCTGCAGATTTTGGGATGTAGTAGTCTATAGAAAATATTCAATTTAACATATACTTTAGGGAATATTACCAAATAAATATTTGTAACTGTCAATGTCCTTTGAAATAATAAGATACTAAATAAAATTAATAACTATAGAACGATATAGACGATGAGGTTAATACCTAAACCAAGCATTCTAGTATTATCCATAAAGTTATTTATAATATCGCAAGTCAGTGAAAATGGTGAAAAATGGTTTCACAAGATAGACTTGCTTCAACCTCGTTTGTGTAGACGGCATTAAAGTCTACTGCGGTGGCAACAAATTGTTTTCAAATTTATTGTATAGCAGTCAGCTGCTCACTAAAAATGTGTAACTGTAATGCCAAATAACTATTTATCAAGCAAATTAAGGTACTTTACGATACCGATTCCTGTACTTTATTTTAGATAATAAGCTGTTTAGTAAGCAATTAAATAACATTGATCTCAAGATTTTTATGAGAAATAAATAGATATATTATACATACAATTCTATATATAGATAGATAATATTACAGAAAATCAATCTCGATAAATATTGATCATGTAACGTGGTAAAACAAAGTATTAGTAGAATAGTTATTTTTTTTAACAGGTTCACCAAGACCGTGATGATAGAAGGTGGTTTTTAGTACACCATGCTGATACTTCACATTATTTAAACAAATAAAAAATGTGATTCAGACACATCATCAGCCTGTGTTAGTCCACTGCTGGAGATAGGCCTCCCCTGATGCACGCCTCCCCCATTAGAGTGTTTTTGGACCGTATCCCATCACGCTGGTCTGATGCGGGTTGGTGGGTAGACTCGACTTTTACATGCTATCCGACGCACGGATCATCTTACATTTCGACAATTGGGTGATCGGCCCAAATTGCCCTAACCAAATAGGAAACAACAATCAAAATTTTTTGAGCCCCCGCAGGATTCGAACCCACGACCTCCGGTTTCTAAAGCACCCGCCCTTACCACTAGGCCACCGAGCCAGTAAGAGTGACAGACAGCGTATGCCTAATTATCGCTGGAATATCCAAAAAACTAGCTACAATATCACACTAATAAACAGACGTAAAACTTATAAACACGATATACAATACAAACTAAAGTGAAATTAAAATCCGCCCGTAATTCGCAACATCGTCCGCCCTAATTGGATCGCAGAATCCGTATCCGAGTTTAGTTAACAAACAGGAATACGAGTTGTAGTCAGTGCTGGCAATAAAACAATCGGCCGGAGCATAGCCGGCTCGTATAATAGGAGGAAGATGTTCCCTTATTATTTCCCAGGGCGCGGGAGGCTCTTTAGCGCGCGATAATTGTTTCGGGCCCCGCTTGGACCGTTTCAGTGATGCTGAACGTGTGTATGTGCAGCGTTTGAATTAATCATGTGGATAAATATTTTATGTTTATGAATGTATAACTTGTTTTCTTAGTCAGTAGAACATATGATCGTTACACATTAAATAGTTACTCACATATTTTAGCTTCGATTTTAATTTCTTTTAGAGCACAATGGTTTTATTTTCTAGAAGAGTATGTTATAGAACGGTTGACGTTATTAACTCTTCAGTTTTTGTCTTCGACTTAAAAACGACCAGGATATTGGTATACCTTACCGCTGGTAGAAATCTGACATTTTTTGTAATAAATAAACCTAGAATTTAATCAAAATTTCACTGTTAGAAAGCTACATTATAATTTATTAATTTAGTTTATATTTATAATAAGAAGAAAAATATTGATTTTTATAAAACTATAAATAAACTAAGTCTTGGTGTAATATTTTATACGTTATTAAAGTCACTATACAGGTCATAATTGAAGGACTAGCTGCAAGTATTTAATAAAACCCTCCTAATATTGTTCGTATCGTCTAATCTCAAACCGTAACCCTCGAACGATGAACGTTTACAAAGCGATTAATAACCGAATGCGAAGCGCAGTTTATTTCGCAAATTTCAGTTTAAATTTCATCGGATTCATGCGAACTTTTAAAAAAAAACGAAGCTGGGCAATAGCTGTTTAGATTCACGGCGACATTGAATAATACAGGCTATTAGCGGAAGCTCAAGACTTAACATCCATACGCGCCTCATAATGCCAATGTGGTATTCTATCTCATGATACTATGACTGAAGGCTACAATGACTGTAATGAAGCATTCAGAGGACGATACTTTTTGAGTTACATGAGCGTCAGCTAATTATTTGTTTACGCGGCATGCATTTTAGAATCCCATTTCTATAAATAATCTATGTGTTTATTCTTTATAGTTTTATTGCACCAATTCGACTCTCAGCGTCTATGATTCAGGTAGAATGTACTATTGATCTTCGAAATCCGTTAAGTGGATATATGTAATCAATTAGGATACGATACTTGGAATAGTAACATAATATTAGATGTAAAGCTATAAGTGAATGAGTTCTAGAAGTATTATTGTATCTTTATATATACATCTAAATATATAAGGTACAAGAAGAAAAGTAAATGAGATAGCCTTGAAAATCGTAAAATATCGGTATAATAATTTAGAAATATTTTATTACATAAGCTCGTCTGAATATATATGTATATTTATTATCTTATTTTTCGGCACTATTTTTCTTCGTTATGTAAATACACTATATAATATCTTAATGACTGTTTGTTGCCATAATAAGTAAATAAAATAAAATAAAAATAGTTTTAATTAATACTAGCTTATTCAAAACAATTTATACCCTGACAAACACATATTTTAACAGATATTTTCATGAATTTCGTCACACATCCCGTTCTTTTCACGTCATACATTTTCACCCGCGTAGCAAGCCCTTTTTTACATAACTAAAAAAGAGCACCCGCCAATATAATCTAGTTAGCCCCGTATCGGGAGCGGTCGCAATGCGAAATTGCGACTTTGACCGGCCTCAAAGGCCCGGCCGGCAATGGACGCGCAAATCCAATTTGCCGGCGACTTTCGGCCTAAATGCTAGTGCCAATTAAACGGCGCGTAAAGTGCGTGGCCCTTTTTTGATTGTCAATGGGGCCCCCGTGCGGTCGCTGCCAGTCTGTTGGGGCGTAAGTGCTACATTCCTTCAATGTCGGGTCCGCTATTCCCTGACCGTTGGAATCCAAGCAAACGGATGTACAAAGCTTGATTTAAATGTCAAACTGGGCGTTATATGATCAGTTTAGACCTCTTTTTTAAGATAAATTTCAGAGACGAAGTTTTTAGACCATCGTTGGCTATTATTTAAAATATGCAACATTCGTATAGCTGAAAGTAAATACTTTTACATCAGAGTTCATAGTATATATCTTCTAGTTTCATACAAAATGCAGAACTAGTAGTATCACATATCACGACAGTTAACTAGTCCTATACCTATATCCATTACAACAGTTAACATTTCGTTATAGAAAACTTGTAATTTATCTGAATAAATAATAAACATTCAAAAAAATGACTAAAAACAATGACTATTACTCTATAACATGCTCATAAGTCTTTCCTCGTAGTAAGACGAACATAAAAGAAATATTTTCTATTTCGGCTTCCCTGAAATCATTACGATTCATTGATACCTTTGAAAATAAAAACTAGCATAAAACATATAATTTGAAAAATAAGATATTTGTTCTTACGTTACTAGGGTATTAATAAAAACAATTAACAAGATTAAAACGTGACGGCTGAAGTCGAGGCAACACAAAACAAATCGTACTCAGCAACACAAATGAAATTATTCGTCCGAAGTGAAACAGAGTGGCAACAATTAAAAATTAATAATTTACGCCTATTTATTTATTATTAAATTTTGATTTAAACATTTTCATTTACCTAACTCTTTTCAAATATAAGAAAATGCCATGATTTTTTGTGTGCGCTATATATTATTTTTTATTTAAAAAGCTTACGTAAATGTACGTTTGCAGAAATCTTATGAATAAAGGAAGTTAGACTATTATCATAGAATATGACTTATGAATAACTAAAGTAACTCGTAATAGGTTGTAGTTATTTAGTGTGTTTGTTAATTGGAAAGAAAATTACATATTTTCTAATTAAATATATATAAATTATATCCTAACGGATATGTAAGATCTTTTATAACCAATATATGTTATATAAAATAAGAATAAGGTCTGACATGTTTTAGTTTTTTTTTACACGTTTAAGATATAAACTCAATTTTTTTGCATTATTCAAACAGTATAAAACAAGAATGAAAATCATATTATTTTATAAAAACGAGTTGTTTAACGATTGGAAAACTAGTAATGCGTTAAACTTCTCTCAAAAAGAACAATCTGGTTGTCATTGCCTAGGCTAGTTTTGGCGATATTATTGTTTTTTTTTTTTAATTTGAGAAGTTTCTAGAGCAAACACATGTAGAGGTAACTATTTCCTTTGCTTAAAAACATAGAAATTTAAATTTCTATTACATAGGAATTAATTTTCTATATAATATCTTGAGCTGTTAGCAAATTTAAACGTGATCATAAAATTGTGCAAATTCTGACACGAGCGTCACAGCCTTAATGTAATTTAGAACGGAAAGAAATCAATGCGAGACAAGAAGAAGTTGAGCAGCTTCGGAGACGGCAAGACGGAGGCAGTAATCCCGCGCCCCGAGGAGCAAGGCTTAATTACGTCACGTACTAAGGATTCCGCTAACTTTCAACTAAGCCCAGCCTACATGGAGTGCGCAAACATCACGGGCCTCATTCTGAAGATACGCTAAGCCCCCGACCAACTCTTTATAATCCACGATCGAGCTCCGAATGAGGCAGCATCGATTTCACTTGTTTTCTCGTCTGCCTCTTGTCTTACGGCTGCGATAGAAATGCGGCTTTGTATTAAATAACGAATGACATCATGTTTAAAATGAGAACAAGATTTTCATAAGAGTTTTTTATATTTATCCGATAACTAAACATATTTTTTTATATATGCGGAATTATGATATAATCTATACATAAAATAAAGCAAAATCCCCGGCCGCGTCTATATGACTTTCAGTTCGCGATAAACGGAAATAATACAGATTGTCACGTGATTTTCGATATAGATAGTAAAATAGACTTTTTATACATGTCACCACGCGGAGAAAGTCGCGGGCACCGACTAGTTTCACACAATCATCAGCTTTTGTTATCCACATCTGGACATTAGGTCCAATACACCTATCCATTAGGCGGTTTTGGACGTATCAACGCTGGTCAATCGGTTGGTGGTGGACCACATTACATCACATCGACGATGAATCATTACTTAATTCAGACAATTGGGTGATCGGAGGTTCTGCTTCTTTACTGATAAACTTTGAGTCTAGGACTGTTACGTTTAAAGTTTTATGCCAACAGAACTGAATCTGCTACAATGTTGCAAACATAACTAAATGCGATGTAATCCGTAAATTAAGATTGTAAATTAATAACTTGGTAAGAAAAATTCACTGCTCCTTTTTAGATTTCCACCTATTCACGTACAGGGATGTTCTAGGACTGCTTAACGTTAGAAAATTTCGAATGCCAGACAAGAATTGTCTGTGAAATTACAGATTACAGAAGTCGGTTTAGCTAAAGCTCGAAATAATTGAAATTAAGAAATGTATCAAAATTTAATTAAGTTCATAAACTATAATTATTCAATTCATAAAATAGAATTGAAGTGTAACCACATTTTCAAGTTTTATGATAAAATTTTATAAAAACATAGCCGTCTCCGTGGCCTAGCAGTATTGGCCCTTGTTTTACAAACCGTAGTTCTTGGGTTCGAATCCCGCGGGAAAATAACTTTGTTTTATCGTTTTTTCTGCTTGGTTAGGACAATTTGGCAGATCACCCAATTGTCTGAAAAGTAAGATATTCCATTCTTTGGGTGGGCATGAAAAAAGTCAGTCTACCTACCAAACCGCATATGACCAGCATAATAGGATACGGTCCAAAGACTCCCCGGCGAAGAAGGCGAGTATTAGGGGACGCCTATGTCCAGCAGTCGACTAACACAGGCTGATGATGATAATGATGATATATGTTGGTCATTTGTATAATTGTTTACTCTATAATATTTATCGTTAAAATCAGGAAGACGATTCTTAAAGTCTAACTAGTTTTGTTAAATAAGTGGTTTAGTTACACGTAAATTAAAAAAAACTACGGCTCAGTTCAAGCAACAGCAGTTCACCTTCTTAAATAAATATTTATACAGCAAAAGCTTCTAATATAAAATCCTATTTCTAATTTTCTCATCACTCAATACTTTCACAAGTATATTTATAAAGCTCAATCAAGTGAACGTAAGTTCGATCTCTCGGATAACCTCGGCGTAGTTTTATCGTAAAAGGAAAACAACTTAACCGAGCAACAAGTTTATTGAATATTCCGACAAAAATAATTTGCTGCTTATAAAATAAAACACAACATAACAAAATCTTTGGTAATTTATTATAACTTCATGCCTAGTCACATACACATTAATATTATGTGATAACACCTTTAAAAATAACGATTTGCCGATGATTTAACTAGCTATAAGAAGTTATTACCTTAATATTGATTAGTTAAGTTATTACTATTTTAATGATGTACTCTTAGCCTCCGTACTGCCTCTATAGCCTAGTGGTATGGTCGTGCTTTAGAAACCGGAGGTCGTGGGTTCGAATCCTGCGGGCACTCAACAAATTTTCTTTGTTGTTTTCTAGTTGGTCAGGGCAATTTAGGCCGATCACCCAATTGTCTAAAAATTAAGACGATCCATGCGTCGGATGGATATGTAAAAGTCGGTCCACCTACCAACCTGCATTGTACCAGCGTGGTGGGGTACGGTCCAAACCTTCTAATGGATAGGAGTGTATAAGGGGAGGCCTATATCCAGCAGTGGACTTACACAGGCTGATGATGTATGTATGTATGTAAGTAATCTAAGCTAAATTAAGTTAATAAAATTTGGAGCCCAAATGAAAGACATTCCAATAGTCTTTATAAAAAGTGCTTTAAGCCCAAGTTTTACAGAGTAGTTAATATTTCTACAGAGGCAACTTAAAATGTACTGTCCTGTGCAATTATATGTTCCGGTTCAAAAAAGTTATGGTGTTATTACTGAGTAATAGAGACGTAACATGAACTGTTTCAGATTGCAGCGTTTTACACCATATGTGAATTATCAGGTGAATCTGCTGTACATTTGTCCTGTTTCGTTATTCAATAACAATGAAGTTTGTTACTAATGATAAGTCCGCTATCCGTTTACAATAACACAGATCCTAATACGGACTGTGTCCTCGCCTCTGAGTAAGCAGACACCCTCGACCTGCTTTGTTAGGGCGTCGTTAGCGACATCGGCAGATACCTTTTTGCTCTGACTCGTTATACGAAAACAATGGGCGCCCATCGGGCTTGTGATTCGGATGACAAGGCGCCGATCGAAGCCCATAACGCTGACTGCAATTAATTGGATGCTTTTCGAAATACTATTTACCCTTTGTCTTAGTGGTGAAAAAATAATGTTATTAATTTTTATGTCATACTATATTGGCAATAAACATACAAACGAGCAGTCGGCCCACCTGATGGAAAGTGGTCACCGACGCCCATAGACATCGGCAATACTGGTGGATCACCAAAGCGCTGCCTACCGTGAGACATAGGATGTTAAGTCTCGTTTACCCAGTAAATACGCTGGCTACGGTGCCCTTCAAACCGGAACACAGTAGTGTTTTCACACTACTGCTTTGCGGTAGAAATAGGCATCGCGGTGGTATCTATCACCGGTAGGGGACCTACCAATTAAACTGCTGAGTTCATTTAATAACTCATCTAAGAAAGATGTTAAATATGAAGAAGTATATTGAGAATTAAAAATCGGTGAGTGTGTCATATGTATTATATAACATGCAGCATTATAGACAATCGGGTGATCAGCCCGAATTTGCCTAACCAACTAGGAAACAAAAATGAAAATTTGTTGAATCCTCGCAGGATTCGAACCTACGACCTCCGGTTTATAAAGCACACGCCCTTAACATAAGGCTTCGGAGGCAGAATATTCACTATTCGGAAATATTTGTTCTTGAAATATTGGAAGTGCAAATATAGATACCGCTGTCAAATTTATTGATGGAGTACTGCTGCTGTTGCTGTATAAATTATTATGTAGACGTAATAAAGACTTGAACAGGAGTAGTTCATAATTGTTGTTGAGTCCAGATGAACATTTAATAAATCGTAGCCATTTTGGTAACTTAATCGGTATAAATTAATATACAAAACTATACCAAAATATATACAAACAACAAACAAAACTAAAAGCTAAAAATTTCAAATTATTATCCTACCTTATCCAGAACCAGAAAGAAAGATCAAAGCAACGAGTACTTAATGAGTTTACAATGAGTTCGTGACTATAAAAAGGATAAGGTTTTCGACTCAAAACGGCGAACGGCATCTAATCAGGTAAAAGCGTAGTAAGCACTAAGCTAGGGGATGTTTGCATGTACGAATATACTCAATAAACGTTCCCTGTCCGGCCAATAACGGATGCATTTGGCAAGCGATACAGTTGTCTACTTTCCAAATTAATTCGGCTTCGACCAGCGCTTTAGTGCAGCGGTTACTCGTTAATGGCTTAAGATATTTTAGTGAGCAATATAGTTCCAGCAATTTAGACTGTGCGTCATCGACGGTCTATATTAGGATAAGATTGAACAATAAACATGTTTATTTGAGTACCTATATTGTTCAATCAAAATTATTATAATAAATCCTTAAGCTGTACACTTTTTAATCTTTTCTGTTGCATAATTGCTCCTGCTTCTACAGAGGGCTAACAGATGACTTGAAAAATTGTACATTCTAAACACACTTCATTCTTAATATATTCATTTATATGTAACCTTTTCGTTGATGAATGCTTTTATAACAAGAAACAATTTAATTTTAAACCCAAAAGATGTACAATTTATGTGCTTTTGAAAATATTTATAATAGAACATTTTAAAGTCACATTTTAAACCTAAACAGTTTCTACTTCACCTGCTTTTGTCTGTGACATAGCGGCCAAGTAAAAAGATTTTTACACTTATCATCGATTCAAGTTACGCACGAGAAGGACTTTGGTAGATAAGTAATATGCCCAAAAGAATCACAGCGTATCATGCCAGTAATCCGCCTGATGACTCGAGACAAGACGTTACCTAGTAAAATCATTACACTACGGCGTCTTAAAACCGAAAGACTAGAGAATAAAAGTTTTTTGCGGCTAAAATGTTCCCCGCGGAGGTACTTCAGAAGGTCCCCCGTAGAAGGAGATCTACCTTAATAACTGTGTAGAGATCATCTGCAATTGCATGGAGTTTTAAATATAAAAATTGTTCCTAATAATAAACATAATAATTTTTACAATATATCTGTTAAAAGTACTCGTAACATCAGAGCTTATTGCAGGGGATCGTGAGCGGTGAGTGGATGGTGAAGGGCGGACGTGCAAACGATGAGGTGTTTAGAGAACGCCATAAAAATTGCTCGAATGTTTCGTTCACAACAAAACTGCAGGAGTAAATCTAGAGTTCAAACATTTCCTAATTGATCAGTAACTATATATTCGTAAATTTATATAATGTATACCATTGATTTAGAAGATATCATGTACGTTACAATTTACGGTATCAAATTTACTAGATCCTTCTTTTGTAAGACAAATATTTTCATAGTTGACGATCTGTCCTTTTGTGTTATAGGATGTTAACATGGATAACATTGCAAGATTTTAATTTTTACTTAGTTATTTTTACAAAGAAGATTAGTGGGAATCCTTATAGCTGATGAGAGTTTCGGTTATTTAGAAAGTTACATATTTTATATCTAACAAAAAAAATGCATGAAGCATCGTTTTTAGTGATGTATGTAACTCATCTTTTTAGTGATCACAATTATTTTACTATTGAATTAACTAAACTCTCTTTATGTAAAAATATCGCAATGTAACAGACAATTTTATTTTAAAACAACATGGATTTTAAATTAAAGCCGTGGAGATATTAATCGCTAAGAAAGGAAAATAACAACAAGAAAAAAATTTTCATAAGCTGACAGTTGGCTAATGTAACAAGCTTATCGTGAGTAAAGACTGACAAGGCCGCATTTTGCAATTTAATTTAAACATTTTGATTACTTTGGATCATAACAACGGATCTTTTTATTAAATAACAATATAAAATTTATCTTTTCAAGTTATGTTAAGGGAATATATTGGCAAGTGAAAATTCTAGAAATCTAAGATTAAATACCACCTTTGTTTCTAGAGATTCGTTTATTTCTTTCAAATTCTTTATTTTAAGTGATTGATATAAGTCTAAATACCATTTAACTGAAAATTACTTAGTTTTTTTATTGATTAAAGCTACGAGAGTAGTACAGCGTTTATGTGAAGATAAGTGATACAGCTTTCCCATAAGAAAAACGTTGTAAGAAGTTACAATTGCGTTTATCACCTTGAGTGCTTGCATGCTACCTTTCAAACACTTGTAAATACGCTGTCTGCATCTGTGTCCTTCAAACCGGAACACTGGTGTTTTCGCACTACTTCTTTATTGCAGAAATAGGCGCTAATGTGGTGTTGCTGTTAACGGTAAATAGAGCAAAATGTACCGTGTGTGAAATATTATTACCATGTTCATCATCACATTTATAATTTAAACATGTTCATATCGGATAAAAAACTGAATACGTAAAACATTCACGTAACACTCGCAAACTCGTATACGTTTCGAAACTTTCCATTGTGCCCGCCAGTAGTCGTAGCCGTTGCATAAAATGAAAATATAACTCGAATCATTTAGCGTAGCAGCATTGTTGCGAGGTATTTCCCGTGTCACGGGTCCAGTTTTATGAACCCAACGGGTGCATCTGAACATGGTAGTTTTATTATAACAAACCGTGTTATAAACTTTCCGACGCCATTGCAAAGTTTCTGAACGCATACGCGCGTATAAATCCTGAAGCGGGCTGTCATTCTCTGCGCTCGCTTATTCCCACGTTAGAGCAAATGGTGGCCTCAAATTCTAAACGTGATTTAGTGCTCTTGCGTCGTACTTTTGGTGACGTGAATTTATGTCAAGTAAAAGCGAAAATATTTAATAAATTTACCTTTTACAAAAAACTTTTAATAACAGAAAGTAGAAATTTACCTTGTTTTTACATTATACAAGCGACTCACCCCTGCTTCGCACGGGAGCTATGCAGATAGAAAATATACCTTCTATATTAAGCATGTGTTATATACATATAAACTTTCCTCTTCAATTACTCTATCGATTAAAAAAACCGCATTGAAGTCCGTTGCGTAGTTTGAAAGATTTAATAATGGATAAATGGCAATGAATATTTACAAGGAGAGTAAAATTATGTTGTATCTAAATTCTTATATATTATTCTTAGGTTAAAAAGACGTAACATCTCAAAATAAACAGTTCGCTTTAGGTGAATTTGTGGTGCCTTGCTGCAGATCTTATGCTTCTAACCATATTGCCCATAATTTCGTTTTAAAAAACATTTTTTAATTATTTTCTGATTTAAAATACGTTTGTTTTATTTAAGATAAATACAGCAAAGTAAAACAGTTACCGACAAGCGAAAGCAGGTAGGCAGAACTACGTTTGCGATTCAGCCGCGTTGTTTTTTTATGCAAATGGTTCACGTTTATTTCTCCGTGATTCTGGAGTTACGAGTGTGAGGGTTCAAGAATTTAAAGCGATGAGTAAGGAACGCTGTATGCTCCGGCCGCTTCGTCTATTTTAAAGGGCGTTTGTATGAGAAGAGAATAAATGCTGTGTCGGCGGGTGATTTTGTTTTTTGTGACTCAATTGTTTCACGTGTGTTTTTCGTTGGATGTAAATTAAATGTAGCTGTTAACATGAAACGGTGAGTGCACTTGAGAATTTGAATACTAACGTTTTCGTGAATACTATAGTACGGATAGATCTATATGGTACGATGTACACGCTATTATAATTTAGTATGTTGAATAAAACTATTTTACTAAAAGTCGACATCTTTAGCCCAGTTATCGCGTAATGTAACAGAGGCAAAGTATTGCATTTCAAAATAGTACCTGAAGGTGGTCGATCTGCTTTACATGAAACCTACTCGTTTTATGTAAAGCAGATTAGACAGCCTTACAAATCGGTGAAAATGTCCCAAAAAAGCTAAGTCGAACCGGGCTAGTTAAAGTCTACGATGTCGCGTGAATATTGTATAAATGTTATTGGCATTACTTTAAATTTTTTCATTATTGGCCAACAACCAACGCAATACAAGTTATTAATTTAGAATACTACTTACAATTAAAGACAAAATAATCAAAAACCACACAATCTCTGAATAATAAGTTACTCAACCGTTTGTTGCCGATAGCTGTAGGCACAACTATCGTATCGTATGTGTTCTGCTAAAAATATTGCAAAGAGTTCGACTCGCTAAACAGTAACATATGTACACGCTGATATAAGAACACAAAAGCTCTGCTCAACAACGTAGTCCTCATTCCGGTGCGTAAATCAAAAGGGGCAATCGCGCGCACGCGGTCCCCGAATCTCGCTGTATAGTCAGCGGTTTGCATTTTAATTAATTGAGAGGCGGTGGGTGGGCGCAACAGTCTGTGTTTACGGAGACACCTAGTGACTCCGCGTCGTCATTCGTTCTGTGTCGCCCAGCTTAGCGGGAAGCCTTACTCCATTAGGAAAATTAATGTTTTGAATTACTCGCGGCCGACCGAGGTGAGACGCTTGCCAACGAATTCGCGTAAGAATTGTGCTGTACTTTTTTATAGAAAGGGTTACAGTGAGCCCCCGGATCGCTGTAGGGGGTTTTGTTGTGACGTAATAAATTAAAGTGATGTTATTAACGTGTGTAAGATTTTTAAGTTTATAATACAGTTTAAAAAGATTGTATTTATTGACAATTACTTGGTTGAAATTTTGCAAAAATACGTATAATATAGTTTAATCCTAACTTAAAGTTGACTTAATGAGTCAATTTTATGTCGTTACTGTTTTAATATCGCTTATTTAACTGTGTCTTACTTAATGACTATAAATCAATTCAAATATCAAATATCTCGTTCATTTATTTTAAGGTTTTTTTAATTGGCCAACAAATGTCTGTTGATTTATGTACACCCCAAAAATTAAACTACAAGCATCATCCCCGTCCGTCGGCTGACCATTTCATCGTCAATTATCCAAATTAAACGACATCAAACGGACCGGCTGAGCGCGATAAATGATTACTCTAAAAAGCAACAACAACAATAACACATAATCCGTCAAAGGGGCATGCATCATGCTGATTTTATTAAACGCCGCATTCCGGTAGCCGGCAGCGTTTTTGTATATTCGTATATTCATATTGATGTTAATATGCAGCGCGATTGGATTCGCTAATACGACAGTCCAATTACTCCCTTTGTTGTGATTAGGATCGGCTCTGCGCATTCGTCATTTGTTAATTGGTTATGCGGCCACCAACGGGGATAATCAAAAACTGGAATGACGTCGCATGAAATGAGCTTTTGAGCCGTTGTTAGGTTTAAATGCCTTTGGATGGGAGAATTTGATATCGATAATGCATGTCGGACTGCATGTATGAGTGTATGTAATTGCACTCTGTATCTGAATGAAACTACTGTATTGACGACGCCACTGAACTCCTTCCGGTGGTTACTGTAGTCATGTGAATATGTTTTCCGTAAGCTGTGACTTTTTTTTGACAAAATTTAAATAGTGATAGACAATAAAATTACTTTATATGATCGAATTGTTAGTATTTATTTTTATGATAGCGACAACGTTTTAATACGTTTAAATAAAAAAAAAATAACTGTTTGTAAAAAGGTAATCAATTAAAAACCAAGTAATTAAGTTGACAAATTTTGAAACGTACAAATCTAACTATAAATTCTCTCGAAATTGTTACCGCTGCTATCTAAAACATCGATAACACGTACTTAACCTTAGCTTATGCAATTTTTACTACAGATTATTACATTCATACAATCTATCCGGGGCAAATTCGTTGGAATCGCAAAGGATTGAACCCCCACCCCTCGCGGAGACTGAACTAGCCGGGCGGCTGGCTCACGGCGCGCCACGCCAGCGACTTCATTTCCTCCCGCTGATGGATGACGGTGTATCTTCAATGAGATTTATAATGGCGTGTCACATTCCCACTGTTCGCCGTTTCGTGTGCGGCCCGTCTGGCTGAAAGATTGATGCATATAAAGCGACCAGGTGCCCGTCTCTGTACGAATTTGCTGGCATAAAATCGGCTTCATTTCGGATCATGAAAATATGTCGTTTACTTTTCTTTCTTGAATAATTTCTAATAGGTTTTTCTAACACTTTTTTCGGGTCAATCATAAGTTATAACAAACGAGTTTGATATGTCTGTGGTAAAATATAAAGGAGAAGTAATAAAGTCAGTTTAGTTTACTTTCATTCAATCATGAATGGTATTTGCATAAATAGAAGATATATATTGTTTATATAATCAATTTACGAAGGTTATAAATCTACTATAACTCTGTTGGACATAAAATAAAACCCTTATCTTAAGGACAACGTCACAAAAATTTTAAGAAACGTAGCAAATTATTGCAAACTCACGGTCCGTTGTTGGCAATATGCTTTCTTGTATTTATTATTATCCCATTTTCTAGTAATTCACTTACCAAGGGTCCAAACTGTAACGTAATCCATGTCAAACACACACGATATACAAAGCCCGTTATTAACCTGCCAAGTCACTGTCCATATGTGGAATTTCGAGTTTATCAACCAATCCACTCAAGGAATCCATCTCGTGTACGATTCGCGTTTCACTTTTGCCTATCCTGTGCAAAATAAAAGTGACGGCCAGCCGGTGGTAATGTGATTGCCGCGTGGGCCTCCTAGCCCAGAAACCGTAAGTGCGTCTCTGAGTGCGGTCGTCGCCCCTATGTCTCTGTTTCGAACGCTAGTGATGTAATTTAGGATTAATATCGATATTTGGACAAAACAGTCATTAATACATGGTACTGATTGAGCTAATTTCTTATTATTATTTAATAAAGAGATAACTTATTGAGTTTAATTTGTTAACAATTTTCTGGAGGTTCTGGATCCTTTGCAGTATCCGTGTTTATAGGACCAATTTAGGTGTTGTTCATTTTATTGTTTAAGTTTTATTTTGAGCTTTTTAGATTAAAATTAAATTATAACAAAAACCACAATTGGATCTAAAGGCTAATGAACGTGAATAAGTGTGTACCCTCTACCCTTTCCGGAAAAATATTTAAAAAAGTGTATTAAAATATATGCCTCTCTTGAGCCTCTGTATAAAGCCAAATACTAATAATTTTGCTTGAATTTGGTTAGTTGAATAAAAATCTAGTACAAAAAGTTTCAGGAGTCGCTATGTCATTTAGGCACTACAACAAAAACAGTATTGTTCTTGGTGACAATTTGTCTACTTGCGTTCTGATTGTAGCCTTACTGCTAAAAATAAAAAAGAAAATTGAATCAATTTAATCTTTAAATAGTAATCGATTAAATAATCACATACTATGCAGGAACATTAATTTACATAGATCATCTCGAAACAGCACGGTCGAACCGCCAGTACCTACTCTGTACCACCGCTTGTATAGACCCCACGCACCTCACTAACATTGCCTGGGGAGAATTTTCTTAAAAGGCCGCCCGTAAGGAGGTACCGGGGCATGCGATCGTTACTTATGCATTAACCTGGCCGCCTCTATAATCGGTCCCAATGGCACTACGCCCGCCCGCCGCATGATTTTATTTTACCACTCTCGTACACGTGACCCCCATCAGATAGGAGACAATGAATACGCTTTTAACGCTGCATGTATTAAGAGGATGTGTTTTTGTAGTGAGTGCACATGCAATTAATCTATCTGTGATAATTAGCACGAACAAAAGCTATTTTTATAAAATAATGATAGTGATTACAAAGCCTTCGTGATTTCGCGGCTTCTGAAGCGTATATTACTAAATGTTAGCTTTATTAATTGCGATGTCTTGTTATGTTTTACGTGTATCTATAATAAATTAAGCACAAGAAAAAACAGATTTGTTTTAAAGAATGTAACCCGTAGCGACAAATGGCGTTACGTGTCAAGCCTTCCTATTGATGAATTGTCATCTGGATGTCAATCAATGAGTGACAATCAACTTACTACAATGACCTACACACGAACCCACTTCGTTGCTATGAATAATATTGTTTATATGAGTTCAACTTTTACTCTGGCTAAGTGATAGTGACCTTAAGTATTTTATGAATAGTTAATCAGTACATAGTATAAAACAAACGTATGCTTATATCTTTTAAACTACGAAACGGATTTTGATGCGTTTTTTAATATATAGAGCGATTGAAGAGGAAGGTTAATATATATAACAAATGCTTAATATTGTAAATATATTTTCTATCAACACATCTCCCGTGCGAAGCAGGAGCGGGTCGCTAGTATAAAATATAATAAGATATACCTTCAAAGAACAACTTTTTAACTCGTGTAGGTCTATTGCATCTCAAAGTCGATCTTTAATTTTCAAATACTAATGCGTAACAACAGCAATAAGTTTAAGTTATAAGCCTATTTATCTTCAGTAAAACTAATAATGTTACTTTTATGTGGAAATTGTTAATATAATATGCATGACCTTATTTTTACTCATTATTTACACTTACGAGGAAGTATTATGCGCAGGCATAAATTATGTTTCACCCGAGGTGACCGAAGGAAAGGAGAAACTTGTGTAAGCGAGAGATGGCGCAATAACTGTCATGTGCACTCCACACCGAATATAAAGATAAAAGATTACGAGAGGAAAGATTAAAAAATTCTCGCGCGAAAATACAGGGCACAATTATTTATGAGATGACATATTTAAGCGCCTTTGAAGCATTTTTCTTATGTATATTTTCTTATTGGGGAATTATTTAATCATGTTCTGGGAATAACTATGAAATTTTAAAGAAGCGATTTCTTCCGTACAAAATATTTCAGAATAGCTTATTAATTCTGTATTTTATTTCAAAATGCTAGGTTAGTTAGTTTTTGTACGTAAGTCATGCTAATGATATACTTAACTAAACAATATTTAATGTTATTATTTCAGTTCTTTATAGGAATTTTTTAAGGAAAAACATTTTTGTATAAACACAATTTTTAAGAATCAGAAAATGTTTTTTCATATCTTTTTTATTAATAAAAAAAAGTGAAATTTACGTCAAACATTTCTATTTAAATTGTACAAATAATTTAAACGTTCTTAGGTCAAATCATACATTTTCCGAATTAAATAAAAACTTTTTTTTCGATACGTGTGTGATATAATATGCTATATCTATACAAAGTTCAATTTTACTATATGTATGAAAATATGTTACAGGCCATTATGATGGCTGACTTAACAAACTATAAGGTAAGTACTAGACGTACTAGACGTACCCGTAACTTAACGTTTTTCACGGCTACTTGTAAGCGGCAGCGCCACGTTCGTAGAGAATTTGTTTCAGGCATTCCCAGACTTACGTGTTTTGACCAGAGGTCACGTGTCAGGCGCCTATCTATAATTTATATTCCGAGTACTTTTATGCAATACTTTGGGCTATGTGAAGTTGTTTACAGCCACTATACGTCGTAGATGACTGTAGGGATATTCTACTAGATGTTACAGTTCATATTCTCTTCTACATTACAAAATGTTCATTGCTAAAAAAATCTTGTTAACTGTATTTGTATAGATCATTTTAAAACTATTTACCAAATATATCGGTGTTATGTTTTAAATTTCTTCGTGGTATTTGTTATACAATATATATTCTATATTACAACTATCTATATTTTAATTTTATTACACAATCGAAATGATAATAGTGTAAACTTAATCTAGTGTGTGTTAACTTATAGAAAGCTAAACGTATACTCTGAAATTCAAAAAAGAAAATAACGCACAGTACCGTTGTTATTACAGAAAAAATTTAAGTTTTCTTTTATCTGTAATATATATTTATACAACAAAGAATTTATCAGCCAACATGACTCAGATTGAATATCAAATTGAATATAGGATAGAAAAGAATACTAAGGTTTTATTATAATAACTCTTATTTCATATTTAACACGTATCTGACCGTCGATGCCCAGAAAATAGGCACAGGAAAATGGAAACGAATAGAATACAATCCAACCACCTGTGCCCCTTATGTATTCCACAATATGTAGGAATTATAACATAATTATCTAAAAAAATTATATATGAAAAGCACACGATTCCAGATAAAAAAAATACAGTGTAAGCACGTTTACTTGATATAAATTAATGTAACGAAGATCAAAAAAATAATATCTATAAGATACCTAATATTAACTGATTAAATAACGCAGATCAAATGCCGTTCTACGTGAAATCTGACAGTCAAATGTTGAAATAGAAGCTGATGCTATGATTAACTAGGAAAACGGAGGGGAAATAAATTTAAGAAGTTGAATTACATTCTTAGTAACAGGATATGCCTGTATAAAGTTCGAAATGCTTTCAACAATATACATATTGTACCTGCGGAAACCCTAGTATCCCTTTATCGCTTAACTGTCAAAAACATAACCACAATCTCCAAAGCATTAAGGATGTAAGCAACAGTTTATTAATATTTGGTAACATTTAACTGCTACTTCAAACATTTTTCACACAAGTAACATATTACTAAAATTTAAATATACTAGCGACACAACCCTTGCTTCGATAGAAAATATACATAAAATATTACGCATATGTTATACATATAAACCTTGGTCTTCCATCACTCTATCTAATAAAAAAACTTGTATGAAAAGCAAAGTGATAACCGTCTTGATTGCCTGGTAGCTCTGAGTATTAAAGGTAATAAAAATAGAGACGAGCAAAACTCTAGGAAATAGAAAGATGCTTTTAAAGAAAAAAGTTATAATATCGATGACTACTTGGATAGATGCAACATTTGTTTATTTTCTAGAAGCAATGCTGTTATAAAAAGATGCATGTTACGAGTATTACCCATAAATATTTTAGATACAAAATTTATGTATGCACGATACATAACGTAAAGAGGAAAGCTTTAAAATTTATACGACACACAATAAAGTGTTTAACAATATTATCATTTTGCACGGGAACACAATGGAATGGGCTTTTAAAAAAATAACAGTAATGAAATTGCCTCACTGTATGAGACGAACAATAAACCTGGCCTTACATCAACAAAGGCCGAGGAAAAAAAGGGATATATTTTTCTGCAATATGGCTGACATTAGCGTCATAATAATAAAAACTGTGCTCTCCCTGACACTGGCATGGCCCGATTCCTGCTTCCTTTATTAGCAGACATCCGAGCTTTACTCTGACGACCTTTTTATTTCCGCCCATCCGGACTGTGTGGGCGCGCGGTTGTAATTTTTAAACACGGCCCCTATGAAACATTCGCGCTTTTAGAAGGCGTGATTATTCTGTGATCTGGTGCAAAATAATATATAATGTACTGGCAGACGCTACCACGCGTTGCTGCGGCTAGGATTAAGATAAACGGAAAGAGAATATCAGTCAAGACGACTACCATGTTTTATTAGATAAATATCATTTGTAAAAAAACAGTGACCACGATGATGCTACCATAACACCTGAATACAATTAATAAATAACACTGGTATAAAAATCGATTGGATTGGTATTTAAAGTGAATAGACTGAAGATGATTATTAAAATGTTTCTTTTGTTGATATCGTGCAAATCTCTATACAAAAGAGTTAGTTTTAAAAATTATTGTTAATTCTTGGTTTTCTATTAAAATGTTATAATTTGTATGGATCTGGACCACTACACAAATTACATAATTTTAACGTTTTAGTTGCATGGTTATTAAAAACCAAGAAGTTAAATTGATTACATGCGTTGTCAAGCGTAAGGAAACAACTATCGTATGAAATAATAAATAACGAATATTTACAGTACCTGCAGTCGTATCCGCAATTGAATATGTTATCAAAATATTTCCTCTGTATAGGATACAACATAATTTTTTTTTAGGAATTTAATTAGGAAGCTATTTTATTCATTACTATTTTTATGTAATGGCCGGGCATAAAGTAACGGCGTTATGAAGTTGCATTTTAACTGACATATTATAAATTAAATGAAAAAGCTAATTAGTTTTAAGCAACTACTTTTGTTGTCCGATTCTCCTATTATCAACGAAAGTTTATACTATTAAAAGCGCCTCTATTGAACACACAACTCAATCAATTGATTTCGCCAACTGTCACAATCGTTTTGTAGCAAACATTTTGCATCAAATAATTATAGAAAAATAAAATATTATAAAACATTATTGCGATTATAAATTAAGATGTAAACTATTCTATCTTTTAAGTTAAATTAAACTGCACATGGTGGGCAATTATATTTTAAAATCGGTTAGGTAGTTTAGGAGTCCTTCGCGGACAAACGTCGTGACACGAGATTTACTTTATGTTAAGATTATTACTATTCCTAGTGAATAAGAAATAATACAAATCAAATTTGCTTATTATCGACAACTACAAAAGATTATCAATATCATTGTGGCTAAATTCAAAATCTAACATCTATATTTAATAAAGATATCTCACACTTGTAACTAGTTTTAAATTTAATATTTGTGACCGTAGAAGAAACAACAAAAGAAAAGCAGTGTTTTATATAACTTAGTAGATGTTACACTTGGCTTTGTTTGTCTATTACTCACGAAACAGTTTTTTCTATAATAAATTCCAAAAACGGAGCTTCAAACGCGTGCTACTATACTATACAATACTTAATTCAAACCGTGCGATAAACAAACATCCAGACGTCAAATTACGTGTGCAGGTCCACCCTAAAAGATCTCACAATAAATATTACCATAAATTCGTACGATTTCGTACATAAAGGGCTGTACACATCGATTCGGTTAAGCGTAGAATTCTTTACAGCCGACGGAAAACAATTTTGCGACGAGTTATTGGCTCGTAATTGTAGGCATTCAAAGCGGACGTAAAGTTTGCCGAAAGGTGCCATGATTGCTTCATAAAAACCCCAACCGTTATATGAGAACCGGTATTGGGCACCGGGATAAGTTATTTATGGGTGGTAACTTGAATATGGATTTTGTATATTAGGAAAAGCTTGGCAAAGTTGAACTCAAACTCTATGTTTGAGGCAGATTTAAAAAATGTCGTCAATAATTTCAAACATAAGTGTAATAGAATAGTAAACGCAATAAATTGAAAATTTATGTTTTTAACGTAGATTTAAACAATGAACATGGATAATAATGTGACATCATTACTATGACAGTTGATTTTCAACCATTTCTTAACATTTAAAATTAACAAACGCATAGCATATTCGTCTAACCATTGGGGTTTTGGACCGTATCCCACCAGCTGGTCAATGTGGTTGGTGGGTGGTCCTGACCTCGTTTGTTGTTTGGCAGTTGACTCACAGTGAGCAGTGTAAGGTACAGGTTCCAAAGATGTTGTTGAATTAGAATAGACGAAGATCGGAATGGTGGCGTGCATTAGAGAGCCTATGTCCAGCAGATGGACTAACGAAGTGATTATTGATGATGATTGATGATAGCATAATACATTTTAAAACATAAAACAACAGTTATATCAAGTTTTATGAGATTTAGTATTACTAAAGAGTCTTAGTTTATTTTAAGATTTAGTTTTTTAATCATTATCATCATCATCATCATCTTTGTCAATAACAGTAGAGTTGAATTTTTACACATAATGAGTATCGATGGAATTCCTTTTTATTACAAGAGCAATAGGTTGGACATAAAATTTGGTATATGCTGCTTAAGAGTTGAAAAAGTTGTTAGATGACGTAACTGTATTTTTGGAAAAGACGAAAAGAAATATTGATAATTTGGCTCATAGCCTTAGAATAATATTTTATGGTTAGGTGAGCTTAAAATAAATTTAAATATGCTTATGGTAACTTCCATAACGATATATAGTGTACTGACCTTTTTTACTTGTTAAATAATTCTAGAAAGGGTTTCCAAAAATAGTCTTTTTTAATATAAAGTTTAACACTATAAAACAATATAAGAATACGATACTGAATTGACTGTCTGACTCGCATCTAGAAATAAATCGACCGGTTTATATTCAAATAAATTTTCCTATTAATATATTAGCAATCCTAAAATTTATTTAATGAAGTACAAGTCTCTCTCGGCAGACGTAGGCTATAAGTTGTAGGAAGCCTTATAACTAAAGAACCGTATTACTTGAAATTTCCAAGATTGGGAAGCCTAAAAATTCACAACCAGCGAACAAAGTTGCACAGCTTTTCATCACATAATCTCAAAACTTGGAAGGATTTAATCATCGTAGTAAGTATGAAGAATACAAAATATTTTTAGAAGAATATTTCACAAAATATTTCTTGAAAAATGTCAATATAGCAAACTAAATATTTATAAATGTGTATGATGGTTAATCAGTGATAAACAACACATATTATAATTTGTTCTACCAATCATAAGAAGACGATATCGAAAGAAGTATCTATGTTGTTTATATATACATGGACTTAAAATTGTTGATCTAGGTTGATATTTGACCGGTGGTAGGTCCCCTTTTACTGGAGACCGTCTGGGTGGGTACCACCACGGTGCCAATTTCTGCCGCGAAGCAGTAGTGTGAAAACACTGCTGTGTTCTGGTTTGAAGGGCTCCGTAGCCAGCGTATTTACTGGGTAAACGAGACTTAACTCCCTATGTCTCACGGTAGGCAGCGCGTTGACGATACCACTGGTATAGCCAACGTCTATTGGCGTCGGTGACCACTCAGGTGGCCCGACTGCTCGTCTGCCTGCGCATGCCATAAAAAAATCTAAGTGAATGAATTTAAAACTTATAATAGAGTAATAATTCATATAAACTAAACATTGACAACTGAAATCAAATAAAATATTTATTTTACCTGTTAAGTGACTAAAGCATTTCATTTAACTCAAAGAATTAAAGTATGTGTTGTTATACATCTATGATTTATAACAGTTGTAAAACAGATATATAGTAATAAAGTAATATATACCAATATAATCACAGGTCACCAGACAATTGCTTATAGTTATAAGTAACTTTAATGTAACAAATTTATGTTTTAATTATTTCGAACAAATATTATATAATGTGAAAGTTATTTTTTCTGCCTATCCGTCTGTCAGTCCGCCGTTACTGTCTAAATCACTGAACAATATATATATGAATATATTATACTTCAGTATGTTTACCGCTTTAAATATTTTAATACGATCAATGTGTTATCGTTATTCGTTAATTTTTGCATCGTTAACGATGAAGTGCGATTTTATGTCAGTTACTATCCAGTTTATCAGCTCAATCTCTGTATGCTGCATTAATACAGAAGGTAAGTTAAAAGGTAGTGGAATGGTTTCTAATTTATTTAGAATAAAAATTGTGGAATTATTTTTATCAACAATGTAAAGATGGTAAAATATAGATTAAAACCTTATTACATCTCATTTTATTAAAAAGCAAAATACTACTTTAGTCTATATTTTTATAAATAGAACTTGGTAAAATTACTTTAGTAATTATCTTAGTCGAAATATAGAATTTTTAGGTTAAGTAAGTAAATAAAAGGCTAAATTTTATATATTTAGCCAATTCAGCAAAATGTCTCCGTTTAATGAACAGAAAAAAATATTATATTACGGTAAATAAATGACTGAAGATGAAAATAAGCTTTCTTACGGATAAACGTTGACAACAAAAAGTTATTCTCTCAATATATGCCCAATTATTGTAGCATGTTCACCAGCGTCTTTTATATATATCACAATAAATTAAAAATACTTTGCTATCAATATAAATGATCTGACTCATCCTGATGCATGAACTCCGATATGTCCGAAATTAGTTGGCACTTACACCATATTTATTTCAATATTAATGTCGCACAAAAGTTTTACTTAATTAAGTGGAACATTTACTTGCTGATATCTTTTTATATACTCTATTTCATATCACGTAATCCAATGCGTGGGTTGCCGGCCAATCAGGGAGGGGCGAAGCGTGAACGCTATTGCAACCGGGTAGTTTTTCCCACGGACAATCGAACGCATCCCCCGTCACGTACGGTTTCAAACAATTAAATCTTTCGCTCCGGATGTGAGGCACGAACCGCGGACAGGATGAAATTGCACTTAGTAACCGTCCCGAGTTATTGAATCGGGGCTCTGTTGAGTGTTATTCGTGTGGGTGCTCCGCCTATATGAAGTTCCACTCGGAAAATGTTTAATAGTGTTTGGTTATGGCAAACTATTTCACTCGGTTTATGTGTTACGGATCTTGTAATAATTCAAAGTCTACAAAAATATGACGTTATTTTTTCTTATATTCAAATACAAAATCCCAACTGAAAAGTCGAAGAGATATAATGAAACAAATTTGGATAGGACTTTTATCGGTTATTTCCAAAATTCTCATAGAAAAGTTACCCGATAATATACCTTTTAATTTTTATTTTTATTGACACATTTATTATTCGTAGGTATAATTGGCCTGTGTAAAATATCATCAGTGAATTTCATTATGAAAATATACCAAAATAAAGGTAAAAAAGAATGAACAATAGCTCAAGAAAACAGTAAAACGTTTGTGTTGCAATTAAAATAATAGCGTAGCTGCAATGTTTGAGCCATTTTAATATGCGCTTCATTTACAAAAAATTTCTCGGGACATTATTATATTTAAAATAAATCTTACTTTTAGTATTTGTATTTTTCACACTTTACGTGTTTTCACGGGAAATGTTACTTTTATATAAGGTATTCCATAAAGTCACACAGATTAATTAGAAAACACTTTTCTTCTATGGATACCATCATTGCTGATTGCTGCCTCCGTAGCCTAGTGGTATGAGCGTGTGCTTTAGAAACTGGAGGTCAAGGGTTCGAATCCTGCGGGGACTCAATAAATTTTCATTGTTCTTTCCTAGTTGGTTAGGGCAATTTGGGCCGATCACCCAATTGTCTGAAAAGTAAGATGATCCATGCGTCGTATGGGCATGTAAAAAGTCGGTCCACCCACCAATCCGCATTGAACCAGTGTGGTGGGATACAGTACAAAACCCCCTAATGGATAGGGGTGCATTAGGGGAGGCGTATGTCCAGCAGTGGACTATCACAGGCTGATGATGATGATGATGATAATCATTGCTGAGGAACATCACTCCCTGACAAATTAATCACTCGTCCCCATTCTAAGTGTTCACATATCTGATTTCGAAAACGTTAAAACAAACGGCAACGAATAGTTTTTGTTGTAATCATTCCCCTTGTGTCCACTATTTGATTCGACGCTCGATTTCACCGTCAAATGTACACACAATACAATGCGTGCAAAATGAACTGTCGCGCAACAGTTGTGCGTGCGATGATTTTTTTCGGACCACGCGCCGGATTTCATGTGAATCCATGAATAATTCATCACACGGCTACGTGTCCAGTAATCTTATTAGTTGCCCATCTGTGACGAGTTGTTAGTAATTGTTTCACGTTGCGAAACCTAGTTATGTTGAATTGGAAAAATCCAACATTTCAACGTGCGCCGCCTTCAGCTGGAGAGGAATTGAATATTGCGTTGGGGAAATTCGTTGCAAATATGTAAATGCAGTTTGCAATTATTTCCGCTAGTTCGTAACTGTTGGGGACGTTGGATATTTTATTTATTCTAAAATAAAATGTTCCACTCTATCTCCTTGGAATAAATTACATTTTATGCCAAAATAACTGTTTAATCTTATTTTAATATTACGTATCATTTATTAACCACAGAAAATTATAAATCCATCGTCTTAAAACATAGTGCATACTATTTTCAATTTTCACTAATAATATTTTCTAGAAAATTGAATTGAAAATTGAGGCTAAGAAGACTCAATAGCTAGCCTTAATTCGGAAAAAGCAGTATTTAAATAGAGATATTATTAGGTAGTTATAAATAATTTTAAATTTTAGCTATGAATTTAGAATAGTCAAAAGTTAAAATTAAATTGATTAAGCTGCTCCAACTCTGATACAAGACAAATAAAAATTTTACCTTTCTCGCGTCCAACTTCACGATTGGTAATTACAAAAATTGAAACAAGTTATGACTACGGCTAATCAACTTTGTTACATGATGTTAACTAACTTGCGTCGACGGACAATAATGAGACTTAAGAACTCTTGTAATTTCCTGAACTTAGACAAAATAAAAATAATGAATAATGAATGTACATTTTTTTTTGTGATCGTTTATTTATAGAACTTTGGTATGGTAATTTCGTGTTAATCGTTATACTATATTACTTATCATTGTTAAATTGGGTCTTTTTACAAAAGTGCGCTTAAATCCCATTGTTTGCATTAAAAAGAATATGGCAGGATTTCCTTTTGAAATAAATTGTATTATGTTTAAGGCAATTTATGTAAACGAAGCTTTTGATCGTGTACATGCAGAACGTACATATACGTCTTAAATATTGCTGTAAGACAGAGTCTATGTGAATTTGAAAATTTCGTGCTTTTGAGCTGCTCTGTTACTTTTCTCGTTCTTCAATATGTCAGAGTCCTCCTATCCTACATAATGTTGATCATTTATCAGGTGTATACCTCTCTGTACAAAGATATTCATTTATTACTTAAAAAATGTTTAAGCCGTCTACGAAACGTTTTATATACTCGATTATACTTTGAACCAGAATAAGCCGTAACTTAACACAGATAATATAATTCTCATAATGTAAAATAGACTGTTACACTGTTCTAGACGTATCACATCCGACTCTATGTCCGTACCCCAGACTACCGAAACTCGATAAATCGCTTCGCTGCCTTCGCAAAATTGATTCTGTATTGGACTTGTCTCGAATCGGTGAAATGTATTGAGCTCGAATCAAACAGAGTGTATAGAATATCAGTACGATAATAACAACTATCTCTTGTCGGTTTTACAAGTGCTACGAAGAATATCTACAATGTTATGAAAAATTGTATCTGATGTTTTTAATGTCTATGGACGTCTTCTTTATCTTAAACTATTACGAAAAGGACTTTAACACGGATTAGAATAAAATATTATAGTTTTTACACGGCCTCATTTTCGGTTACTAAAGTATAGGCCATTGTCATGCTATACTAAAACATTCTTTCGATACTGTAGCTTCTTTGTATACCCTTATGCCTTTACTACGTATTCCTTCTCTGTATACAGTATCATATAAAGACGACCAATTCATTTTCGTGGTCAGTGACCCTGATTGTAAAGATTCCCAACATTTCGTGTATGTGAGCATAACGTTTCACTCGTGTCTGATTGTTTGTATCTTTTTTTAATTTTTAATATCTTAAACAACAAAATATTCTCCAGATAAACATTAGTATCATGAACCAAAAGAGAATAATGTTTAATTTTTCGGTTGGCCGACCACGCCTTTGTCCAAATAGTTTTAAATATTACTCAAGTGTTAAGTGTTGTTAAATATTTATAAAGCACAATTCACACAATAATATGCATTTCACCGCAAAACTGGCCAACACTAAATAGTTACCAATAAAATGAGAACACTGTACACACATAGCTACTTATAATTATACAATTAGCAATTTTTTTAAATAATAACAATTAAGATCAACTAAGATTTTAATTTTTAATACGATTGTAATTTTTCGTGTTATATTTCATATTTTGTCACTAGTAACATTTATAAAAAACTTAAGGAACACACGCGCTGACAGACAAGAATTTACAAAGGTTCACACTACTTGGAAATTTCGCACCGCCCTGCCGAAATTCAGCCGGCCTTCCACTCCGGTGCATTGTAAACTATACAGCGTGTAGCGTGTCACCTGGCGCGCTCGGTGCGAAGATGCAATTGTTCCGCTTGACGGACCCACTAACCGTGTTCGCCTTCATTACAGCGTGCCCCGTTAACGCGGTAGTTACGGACATGCTACGTATATGCTACGAGCAAACTACGAAGTTGCTACGAGCATACTAAGGGTTTGCAATAAGTATTCTGTAGCTTTGCTCCTAGCATGCTTCGGACACGCTATTTGTTAGCGTATGTCATGTGAGCTCTCGCTTGATATGTGTTCGAATATCGACGAGTATGCTACGAATACGTTACTGTTATCAAATATCAACGCTACGTGGTGTCAGAATCGTTGCTTGATTATGTAGATTAGTACAATTAAAATAGGTAAATTTTCGGTTTAAAAAGTTTAAAACGCTGGTTAGTAAAATTTCCAATTGTGATTTTTCGTCATTATTAATACCAAAAGGTTATAAAGTTTGAAAAGAATATTTGTAAAACTCTTTACGCAAAGGAACTTTAGTACAACGCAAAATCTGTTCTGGTTCACTTGGTCACAGACCGAAATTCCAAATAATAATCCGTACAAGCCTAAGTGCAGGGCTCTTCCGCCAAAAAGCATCGGGCGCCCTCTAACTAATTCCGTACCCCACGATTCACGCTCAACACATCCTAAAACCACGGAACACTATTAAGTCCGACAGACAACGCCATTAGGGCCTTATCTCATTCAACCGGTTGTATTTGCTTGTAGCTGCGATGCATTCAACGATATAATCTTGACTTTGGTAAATACACTTACATATGTGAACATTCGTTTCAGCTTTCACACCAATATAATGAGTACATTTATGATATTACATATGCTTAAATCTTGATTGAATTCAAAAATTTATGTAAAACATTTTGTTATTTTAGTTCAACTCTTTAGTTTAAATTCGAATATAACACCCGCAGTTTCTTTTAAAATCAATTAAAAAAACGGGATAAACAACAAGACTCCATCGCAATACCATGAAATTATTCAGGACCGCCTGAAAATCGCAACGATGTGCACGTGCCTTAACTGGGCAAAATATATAACCACCCAGTTCCGCTTCGGTCGAGTCTAAACCAGTTAAGAGCGGCTCCGTCCGGTAACGTTCTTTACTGCTTGTTAATGTAATCGAGGTGCCGCAAAATACAATCAGTGCATGCGCTTGTACTACACGGTTTTTTTTCTTTATTAGCGCAAAAACCTTAATTGCATTTTCAATTAAGGCTCTGTTAAATTAGATACAAAATTCTTAAAGCATTATTTATTAATTTTATTAATAATATATGAATTTTTGAATTTCAAATGCCAATAATATATATAAATCACAACTTAATATGTTTACTAAGTGTTTGACGTTATCCTGAATATCAAGAGAGAATTGATACAGTACATATGCTACTTATACGTTAGTTACTATTAAATATAAGTTTATACAAGTGCGTTTTAATCAAATGTTACTACCGAAAATAGCATCAGTTTAGTTTTTATACCCTAAGGTTTGTATAATAAACAACAAAAATCTTTGCTGACAATTGCTTTCGTGTTTATAAAGGAAAATTTTAGACACTTTCTTTTTTGTTTTTCTCTAATTAAGAATGCATAATTTTAAAATTATTTCTTCAATTGAAGAGTTGAAGAATACGGATTCAAATTTACTTTTTATCTCGCTACAGGCTACCTGTTATTCGTAATTTTTCTGTACCTTTTACTTTTTAGCCTTGTTCTAACTGTCCGTTGTATTTTTGCATTGAAATTTGTTCTGAGAAATTATGGAATAAAAATAGCTTTAAATTTACCGATGACAGTTTTGTGCAGCCTGAAAAATTTTAATAGAAAAAATCTATTAGTGAAAACAAAGAATCAACAGAAGCGCTGATGACTGAAAATTGGACTGAGAAATATTACACACGTCTCGCAATACTCTTACGCGATTAATTAAATATGTTGAGGCTATCCGAAGAAATTTAATTACACGCAAGAAAATCATTAGAGCGTACGCCATTTAAGTGCTTGTCGTTTATTGCTTTTGAGAAAACAATACCCTCTCGGGGGATCTAATAAAAACAAACTTGGTCCCTCGCTGCAATGGGCCAATTGAAGCCAGGAGTTCAGATTAAAAGTGAAAGCCGACACACTGAGCAAACACTGAAATACCATTAAGTCATCCGACGCTCCGCCCGAAGGTTTAATTTAACTGAGATAATATTAGTTAAATCGTGCTACGAAGACTTCCAGGTCTCAAACTAAATATGAGTTCGGATGTTTGACGTGAATTTGGTAATGCTTTAATCCATTTTCAGGCTTCGTTTGTATAAGCATAGGTGTAGATTGCTAATAGATTTTGATATTAGATGACTGTGATTAGATTTTCCATTTAGTTTTATCATTGACGAATAGAATAATTTATAGTAAAACGACTTTTCCGAATTATTGTTACTTTTTTTTTATTGTTCATAGCCCGGGTATGATTTTCTTTACCACTTTATAATGATCGCTAAGTGTTCGAAATATCACCATTTAAAATTGTAATAAACGATTAGCCCGAAAAAATTCGTTTATATGTCGCACTCGTATAAAAGACGCTACAACTAGAAAAAGTTTATGAACAGTTTTGGAATCATTTTACGTTATTTTTAAAAACAAACATAAGTGATTCAGTAAAATTTGGGGTTGGGTAAACCAACTAGGCGACACTGTAAGTAAAACTTTGTATATTTCGATGCATCATTTTATTTGCTGTTACATCTTTAGTTTATGTGTACTCCACGTTTTTTATGTAGTTACACCATTACTGCCACAATATCATATGTCTCTAAACTGTACTTATACATGATACATAACTAAGCAAAATTCATTTGTCTTCCGATAACACATCGTAAACTTTCACTAGTTCTTACCGCAACAGGTCTCTCACGCGGAGAAATATTTTTATCCCCCATAATGTATCACTCTGGGCGCTGAAAGCAATCCTAGGGTGACGTAATTTCTCATTTATCGACATCGATTAAATCCCACGAACTGAGTCGATATTTCAATTCCTCCCAGAGGCGTTATTTATGCCCCGTGTTAGGGAGCGATATAAGGATTTTATTGCACCCCCTATTCGTTACCTTTAGGCATTTAATTGAATCGTTAAGTTTGATTAGGCGATTTTTCATATTTGACTTCTGGACGCCACGATAGGAGACATTTTCTCCTATAATTATATTGAGGTTACATTTGATTTACCGGCATAAAGCTATTTTTATTAGGTCTCTTATTTAATATAAGTGGAAAGAATAACTAAAGAAATTAATTAAACATTTTTGAATATTTTTTGATAAATATCCAATACACTACCTAGTGTAAATCTAAAAGCTTTCGTTCAAAAAAAACATTTACTAACCTACCTATATAACATATTCTGCGTATCGATAATAGACTTTCCTTCACTACAACATACGTAGCACTGAGATTTTACGTCTCCTACACATCTCATTCGCGGTTAAGGGAATATCACGAGTCATTCTATTATTATATTCGAACAAAAGAAATGTTACACGTGCGTTCTCGGCCACATGTTGCCCATTCGGACGGAGTCATTCTATTATATTGAAGTCAAAGGGGAATGAGGGATGACGGAAAGGACTATATTTTTAAAACCTGTTTATAGCTAAGTCTATTATGATACCATGAACTTAAAATATCAATTTCAGCTTAGTTAAACATATAAAAAGTATTACCTTCATATTTATTTTGTGAAAAATATCTTGATTTATGCTCTTTAATATATCGTGAAGAACTCGTTAGAAATTACTAACAAGTATCGTCACTGCTCTATCTGCATTATATATATATATATATTACAGATATTAGTTTTCAATGATGTGCTAAATATTATTTAATAAACCGTTTAAATATATATATTATTAATAATCAGATTCTGACTCATAGTCTTAAGGACTTAAATAAAAAATATTTACTTTATATTTTCCTTTTACTTAGTCTTCAGATGACCAATGTTCTGACTTTTAAAACAGCTTAAACAGATTTCAGACAAATGAAATATTTACTTATTTGTTGTTATGTGAAAGGTACATATATTCAAATTAATTTTGTGAGTTTTAAACGGCCATTGTTTGACTAAATGCACGATGATATCATTATAAACTATAAGCTGTATTTATTCAGCTTTGACTTATGTGAAAATGTATATTAGATTTACATATTTTACTTTTAGAAGTTGCGTTTTACGCAATACAGATTGTTTGACAGTAATTATGTTACGAATGATATACATTTACAAACATATAAGCTTTGTTTTATTCAGCCTTTGACTTATTATAGATGTTGTTTTAGCAGAATTTTACAACTTATTTCTGTTCTGTAGGGACAAGTTCCCTGTTTTACCCAAAAATGCAGATATGTTTCACAGTTTTAATTATAGTACTTAAAAATAAATTAATTTCAAGGGAATTAATTAATAAACTCATTTTCTTAACTAGTGGATTTTACATAAGCTAAATATAAATTTGCCTTATTTTGTCTTTTTTTTAATGTTAAACTCAACAATTCACACATCATGCTAATGGCAGTGGGCCATATTTGCATGTAAATTTTACTTAATTTAATAAATTAAGTGCAGTAAAATCTACAGAAAACGATAAATAATAGCGCATTAGAGATTATCTGAAATAGTAGGTTTTTAAACTGCAGTAAGTTTACTAAATGTAATTCTTTGAACAAATTTTGGTACAACAATGAGCCTAATAAATATTTTTTGTCGTCAATGAAAAAGGAGAACTTACGGCTCATCGTCGCATAGAATACTTGTGAAGAAAGCTTACCTGTAACAAACGCAATTTCATATCAATAAGCATACACACATTTTAACAAAGACATTATCAACTTCATGTTATTCGTTTTATATCATCTGCCACCGTAACATGTTACTTAAAACAGTTGATCCTTCTTTTTCTAAAGATTTTTTAAGACATAACTGGCCTTAAATGTTTGAGGTTATATTTAATGCAACGAGATTTAAAGATGTATTCAGCAAATTGTAGAAAAAAGTTTCGCTCATTTTCCGAATAAACAAAAGAAAATCAGAACGTATAGGTCGGCTTCGCGCAGCAGTGGCTCGTATGCGAAATGAGCGATATTTAAAATGACCAATTGGGCATTTTCGGGCGTCGGTCCGTGTCAAACGCGGACAGGTATGTCGGTCGCCTCGGGCGAGCCGTAATCCTATCTCGTCGGGGGCCGCAGCGCAACGCCAAACATTAAAAAAGGGCGAAAATGACGTTTCCAATTTTCCACCGTCGCCCCCGAGGCGAATCCATTTTGTTCGCGGGCCTGGATTCGGCGGGATTTTACGTTCGCGTTCCCAAAAGCTCGTCGACACCATCAAAGAAGGACTTCCACTAGCTTCATTAATGATAAATCTCTAACGATTATCAAACACAGATTTTTCGATGAAATAAAGAAAACCGAACGCCCTTTGATTCGTTCTGCATAGAGGGAAAAATTCTTCCAGGCGATGTTTAATATTCAGGGGAATGCGAGCGGACGTGGCTTGTAACTAAGTTTATTAAGTTTTTTTCAAGGGGCCCCGATTTGGAAAATATCAATAAGTAGACGGACGGCTCTTGACAAGGCCACTATGTTGTACTCCCTTTCGACTTCCTTCCGCTCGTGATTTGGTTATTGATTAATGACTCACTTCCGAAAAATATTTTCTGGCAATTTAACTGTCAAATCGAAACCACTCTGTTACAATGGGGCAATAATTTTTATATCAGATGCCAAAATTAAGTCATGAAAAAGATATCTTTCGATAACCTAACCATTTGACCTTAGAGTTATTATCAATGTTGTTTACTTTAAAATTGTTTTTCTAAAACCGTTATTTGGACTTGTATTTTTAAATCAAGACCTGACAAGAACTACACAAAGAAGCATGTCACAAAATGAAGGAGACGAAGAGCAGGAGGGAAGGGAAGGGGGGGGAGATTCAAGGGTTCATGTAAAATTCATACCAATCCCGACATTGCCTCCTAGCTTTTCACGTTCGCGCAGCGCGATTCCGTGATAAAATTACTCCCATCTAATCATGTTACGCGGCGGTAGGACAGAGAAATCGGTGCGTCCTATAGTACCTTGAAATTGTGACGCCTCCGTCGTTTGTCGCTTTTTTTTATTTATGGCGCATGTTTATTTATGCTCTACCCCTCGAATGTGACGATCAGTCCCATATTGGTATTCGGATTGTGGTACACGCTGACAAAACAAGGCCAATGAATAATTTTGATAACAAAGTACGGCTTCCTACTCTATTTATTTAAAAGAATTGTAAATATTATTTTGATCAAAGATCAAAACCTATCACCATATGTAAAGGTAGTTTAGTGTAGGTATTTAGTAGTAGTGTCAAACTATGATACATTGGATTGGCGACATTCGCTTTTGACATACATGTTTACGTAATTTTCATGGCTTTTGTCATTACTGTAATACTCCTTTCTTATACATAGAGACAAGTTGTCTTGCGATTATCAAGACTACAATATTTTTATGAATTAAAAAACAATTACATAATTTGAACGGTGACATAAGCTTTTAACAACAATTATCGAGCTCGGAAAACCTTTAACCGGCTACAAACCTACGCATGCTACGACGTAGCAACTAGACTGCGAAGAATAAGTAAGTCTTTTATGGGACAAAGTATACGTTTTTACAACAACATCCCAGTAAACGTTCAGAATTTAACTATTAATAATTCTAAAAAGGTAGTCAAAGAACGTTTATGTGTTAAAGGTTATCACGATATTAATGAATTTTTAAATGATAACACAGCCTGGTAATGGAATGCTCGCTCCAGGTCTTGTTTCAAAATGGCATAATATGTAATGCCGAATTATCAAATTGTTTGTTATTTTTAAAAGAAGACATAAAAAAGAGCCCGCTGAGTTTCTTTCGCTGGTTCTTCTCTGGTCTGTGGCATCCTTTTTCGAACCGGTCGTAGTGTGTTTGACAATCAATAAGCAATCTTCTATATTGAATAAAGATATTTGAATTTGAATTTGTAGCATTAACTACAATGTAATAAAGATGTAGCGCTCGGTTCCTTTCCCACGCCCACATGTTTTTTTTAAGCCGAGTACAATCGAATCCACGTTCTCGATAACAAACGGTGCGGTGAGACATGAGTTTCCGCAAAGAAAGGCTTACGGCCCACTGGTTCACGCTCTCTCAAACTTTCTCAATATGTACGGGCGGCCTGAAATTGTCTAATTCCCTTTCACACGAGACTTGGTCTGCGAACGCCAACATGTATTACAACAACTAGGTTTACCTCCAGTTTCGAGAAATCGTCTAGGGTTCCATGGGTGAAGATTTTGTTATGAATTCATAAAGATATTTAGACAATTTTGTGTTTTATGACATGTTACATATTTTAGTAGCGCTACGTTAAGTGAAAAGAGCTTTAGTTGGTGACAAACTTATATATTTATTTACTTATTTTTCGTCATCACATCCAAATATTCTAACCGTTTTATTTATAAATTTTTAAAATGTTTTTCCCCAGGAAAAAGATGCCTACGTTACTCAAAATACATATAGCTTTCTAATGTTGAATGATTTTTTTAAACGCAAAAACTATTATACCGATAGCAGTTTTTGAGTTAATTTATTACAAACATACACACACAGATATAAGTATTTTATATATAAGGATAGGTTTATATTATTTCAGGAACATGATAATAATGTTAATAGCTCTACATTACTACACCACGACATAAGGAAAATGGTAGATCATGTTTAGTTAAAGTCGACGCGTTGTAATATTGTTTGCCCCTTTCGGAAATAATTACGAACGAGTCGAGATCGCTAAGTTCGATGTTTACTTTAATTTTGATACTCCACTCGCGTTTCGAATCCAAATGTGTGGTTAGCCGGAGCGCCCGTTCGTGTTTTCCGTGTGATTTCTGTTATAACTTTGTTTGAAGTTTTGAAACATCCGCGGGTACGTTTATATGTGCGTACGATCTGCATAAATATTAACTTTTACTTTTTCATGTTATTATTACAAACACAGTCCTTATAAAC
This sequence comes from Lamproptera curius, assembly GCA_029286875.1. Lineage (NCBI taxonomy): Eukaryota > Metazoa > Arthropoda > Insecta > Lepidoptera > Papilionidae > Lamproptera > Lamproptera curius. Next base: position 790,376 of record JAGSMT010000155.1, read on the forward strand.
GCAATTCCCTACAGTATAATGTATTTTTGTTCATTCTTGGAATGAAGGAAGTTGATAGACATTGACATGTTTTTTCCAACGTCTATTGATAATTATGAAGGTATGATTAAACAAATATCATAGAAGTTTTATAATGCAACTAGAAGTCATTTCGCAATCTTGCATGGTTAGCTGGCTTGTCTAATTGTTTTCAAGCTTATCATAGGTTACAATAATTTAAGTCCGTTTTTAGTGGTATTTTTAAGAGTATAATCTAAAATGGCTTGAAAGAAGGCTTTTGGAGTATACGTAGGCACGTTTCTAAAAACGTGTTAGTGATCAAGTTGCATCGCTGTAACTGAAATCAACCGAGTAAGAAACAACCGTACTCATGCTGGTAGTATAATATCACATTGGGTGTTCAACATTCAGCCAAAGTAGCTTCGGCGGATTTGTAAAATGTATTTTTTCCAAAAAGAAAGAGTACCTAAATCCAGTATGATTATTTCCACAAACGCTTTTCATTATTTTAATAGCCTTATCACACATTTATGTAGCTATAGTTGCATAATATTCTACGTTGCAATTCATCAGAATTATATTACGCATACGAAATTCGGCAACCTATTGATTGAAACTAATATGATACAGTTTTCGAGTAATGTGCTATTTATTTTGTTGATGTGTATTCCACGAAATGGTTAACATAATATTCGTATCACCCGGAAACGAAATGTTGTTTCATTTACAGTTGATAATGTTTCCCAATAAAATGTATTCACAGTTTTCAACCATGTCACGTCATGCGTGCCCGATGAAACACGGGGTCGCCGTAATTTACAAATAATTTATCACTAACAAGAATATTACTACGTATTATGACTCTTCTATCATCCATAGCACAAGCGAGTGAGCTTTTGGAAATTATTGAAAATACATTTACTGCACTTCACTTTTACGGAATTAATATAGTAATAAGTAAGCCGATAATATAGTAGGCTGTAGAATTTCAAAGTAACGATTTCCGAACCAAAATGAGTGTTCAATTGTAAACAACAGAACAATTTATTCATGTAGAATTTATCTCAGCTCTCATCAGAGCGTTTATAAGTACACAAAAAGTAATGCGTTGTGTTGTTGATTATTTATCTACATATCAAGTCGCAAACGGTGTGAAAGCCAATCTGATAAAAAGTACAGACCGTTATCCATAGCCATGCAGTTCACCAGACATATGAATGCATTCCCACTTTTAAGCTCTATTGAAAAACTCCCATTTCTTAAACTTACAATACAAATGTTCTATACATTAGAATAATTAAAATGGGAAACGTGATTATTAATTAATACTTATTATCATCAGCCTGTGATAGTCCACTCCTAGATATAGGCCTCCGCTAATACACCCCTATCCATAAGGGGGTTTGGACAGTATCCTACCACGCTGGTCTAATTCGGGTTGGTGGGCGGACCATCTTTTTACATGCCCAACGCATGGACGCACGGATCTTCTTACTTTTCAGACAATGGGTGATCAGCCCAAATTGCCCTTACCAACTAGGATTATCGTATAAAAGTAACTTTAATTATACCCTCTGTATTTTTAGTACTATAATGTTATTTGTATCTTATGTTGTATATTTAGTTACGATGGGACTGAAATGTCTATAAAGATAAAAATCCCTCACTAATAAATAAAGAAAAAAAAAACTAGGATACAACAATGAAAATTTGTTAAATCTCCGCAGGATTCGCACACACGACCACCGGTTTCTTAAGCATACGCATAGGCTACGGAGGCAGTCAAATAATAATAAATGGTATTATTTAATAGACGACCCAATCGGTATAATAGTTAGGTATTAGGGTCACTAGCCACTATACACATATTACGCCAGAGGGTGTGAATTCATTCCCACTACGGGAAAAATGTTGTGTGACAACGTGGCGTTTTTCTAATATCTGGATGTTTGTATCTTTATAGTTTGTATTTATTTACAAAAGAAAAATATGTTTTTGTATTTATCAGTCGTCTAGTGGACGTAGTACAGGCTTTGCATAGTTTGGAACTAGACAGTGTTGTAACATCGTCACAACATATTTATTTATTTATCAAATTATAGACTCATAATCGAATTTTATAGCCCACCAAATAAAAGAGGACATTATTTAATAATGTAATTTGTTTACTGAATTTAAAAGATAAATAAAGCTATTAAGCACCTTTGTACATTATCCACGAGATAAAAATAGAAAAAAATATGTTGTTCCGTTTTCAAGTAGAGTTCTGATAGACTTTTAATAGACTCGCGAACTTTACTCATCAAGTAGGATTGCAGCGGCGTACTAGTAAATACAAAAAGACTCATTCCGATCGTAACCCTAATGTTGTGTATAAAAGTTTGAAGCTATTTACTTTTATACCAGTCTTGGAAAATTGGTTTTTAAACATTTACTTTAAACTCAGATGCTTATTTCAGTACAATATGTAAGTAACTTACAAAATACGTAATTTTGTATCGATCACAAACCCGCTTACGTACAGATTAGCCAGATTAAATTATCCTAGCGCTAGCACAATTCAGCCAAAAACAGTAGTGTTTGCACACTACTGTTTTGTGGCTGAATTGTGCCTACCACCTCTCAAAATATTTTTTTAAACTAAAAAAAATATCTTCGCAGCGCTTTATTCTGTATTGTGGGATAGAATAAATCTGTTTACGATGTGTATAAGGTTAACCAATTCCGTATTTTTCATTTAGCACGCACTCTACTTTCTGTTACACTTTACTACGCAATAAGATGGAATTTAGCACCGCGCGGTATTATAATCATAATTCCGCTGAGCTAGTCATAAATCGCGTAGATATTGTTTTCACCTCCACTGTCTTGGAGGCAGGAATTAATGTACTTTGTTTTTTTACCCAACGATATCCAGATGCGCTTTGGAAAACGTCTGTGTGGGCGTTAGGTGTTTGTTTTTGACGTTCAACGAAGCATGAATTCATCGTTATTTTGTGGGTTTTTTTAAATGCTAACATGATTAATGTCATTTATAGCACTTATAGACTACATTATTGTACTTATAGTGATTGTATAGAACAAAATTTGTTGAATTAACACAAAAGTAATGGTCAAGGGTTTTGCATTTTTGTTTATACCTCGTTAATTATGATAATGTGGGTTGTTATGACTAAAACCGATGGGTTGTTATCTATAATATCGGTCGTTACAGCCAAGTTAACGGCTAGAGCGAAATAGAAATATAAAAGATATATGCATGGAGATGTGAAAACAGGTTCATTACTTAACCGCTCTTCAGTAACTCATCCCATTATATTAAAGAAAGCTTGTAGATTGACTGCTGTAGCCAGAATGAGCAAGTTCAGCAGTATCAGTTCCTTTTAATAAACTATATAGTTACCCAAGCGGGCGTTAGACCCGAATTATTTAGTTTCACACCTTGATCAATCAATATTAAATTAATATCAATAATAATCATATTTATCAGACAATCTATTGTGCATATAATTGCAATAACGACGCCAACGGGCCGTGATATTGTATCTCAACTAAATTATGTACTTAAGCGTGCTCAGTCATCGGGAAGCCCGTGTCTAACATTATACGCTAATTAATTGGTAATCCGCATACAAAGCAAATCAATTAAGGCCCTATAATTACTACGGTGACAGGATTGGAGGCCGTACCTACTTGCAGGCGCAATTTAAATTGAGACGTTACTAACAAGGGCTTATTACACGAGGCTGTTGCCTAATTTCCCCATCTGAAGTCAGTCTGTAATTTAATCTCGGCTACGACTGATCGATACACATGTTATGTATTCGAGATTTTGTATTAATTTATGTATTAAGTTGATTATATCTTAAGTCATGCAACTAGTCATAAAACACTTTATACAGACGCGTCATATCCGATTTTGATATTTTCAGCAAATTAAAGATATTCAATCAAAAAAACTTGTCAGTTACAAAAAATTATATTAAATGACTCGTTATGTATATTTACAACGTATTATTACCATGACTATATTTTTAAAGCAAAGTCTTCAATTACGTAGTAACAATAATTATTGCCTCCGTAGCCTAGTGGTATGGGCGTGTGCTTTAGAAACCGGAGGTCGGGTTCGAATCCTGCGGGACGCAACAAATTTCATTGTTGTTTTGTTGGTTAGCAATTTGGGCCGATCACCCAATTGTCTGAAAAGTAAGATGATCCATGCGTCGGATGGGCATGTAAAATAGTCGTCCACCACCAACCCGCATTGGACCAGCGTGGAGGATAGGTCCAAACCCTAGTGGATAGGTGTATTAGGGGAGGCCTATGTCCAGCAGTGGACTAACAAAGGCTGATGATGCGATGATGCGAATTATTATTGATAGGAGTCAGTCAATAATTATAAAATAATGAATTGAATACGGTTTAATATTTAAAATGGTTCAATTAATGTTGAACATATATTGAACGGTTAAGTAAAATAATTTGTTGTATATATACAAATAAAACAAACCAAAAAGTATACCCTTCACAATAATTTTAATTTTCAAATCAATAGTTAATTAAATATAGATCGTTACTTGAAATCTATGCAGACTTAGAAGCGTTATAATTAGAAGAGATCGTTTATACGTCACCCTCGAAAGGGCTCTCGCACAATAATACTCGCTGCCGTATTAAAATGTAATCCGCTCGGGTCGTATGAAGGTCGCGGCTAATTGGCAATTAATTACAAGTCAGTTTATACTGTACGTAAGTGTAACTCGGTACACGGTGGCTCGAGTCTGAAATGGGAATGAGCGGGACTCGTTTGAGAGACATCTTATTTTGTTACAAATTACTGTTGGGGAATTTGGATTAGAATCTGTCTAATTTCTTTTCTAGATTGGTGTCAAAGTAGTCTGTTGTACCTATGATATTGATTAGCAGAGTTGTAACGAAACTAGAGGGAGTCATGGCAATAATATTTGTATCTGAGTTATGATTATCATTATTTTATTATTATTACTTTTAATAAGTAAAATAATAATATATTGCTAAAAATAAAGCTAAAATGATTTACTTTTAGCGATTCGTAATTTTGCTTAGCTGTGATATTATAAAGGAAACGAAAAAAACAAGATAAAAAGCATTGATGTTGATTTAATAAAAGTTATAAATGACAAAAACTGTAATGTGTATACTAAATAATATTTAATAAATCCTTCGTACTACTTACATAAATATATAGTTCTGAAAACAAATTGCTGGCACTGTAAACAAATATGTTTATCATTTTTACAAGCTAATGTCGAGTTACAGAAATTTAAAAGTAAAAGAAAACCATTGGAAATTATTATTTAGCTATGCAACCCGCTAGTTTCAACACTAAATGTTTGAACTACACTACATATTTCACACAACATACTTTACACAACATATATTAAAACGCTCAAAGAATCAGAATATTTGGGTCAAGATGCAACACCAAATCCGAATGTCCATCCGGATTTACACAATACGGAACCTAGTACATGCCCCGACCGGGTCAGAGATTTGTGCGGGGTCTCGCTAAAAGGTTTTATATGAATTTTAAGTGACCCGGAGCACGATTCGGTCCTGCGGTCAATTTAAAGTCGGGCCGGCTCGCTAGGATTTAGAAAATATTCACATGCCACATCGAATTGTACGCTAAATAAAGTTGACTAATTGAACAAACGTTGATAGATAAATTAGAGTATCGTATTTGTAACTATTTATATATAAAAATATTGTAGTGGCACAACGATTGACTACCAGAGGGTGTCGGTTCGATTCCCAGTACGGAAAAAATACTGAGTGATAAACATAGTGTTTTTCACGTGTCTGGGTGATTGTATCCATTTAAAAGATAAGTATGCAATGGACTGTAACTGCTTTCGTACCCTAGTGGTATGGGCGTGTGTCTTAGTAACCGGAGGTCGTGGGTTCGAATCCTGTGGGGACTCAAAAAATTTTCATAGTTGTTTTTTAGTTAGTTAGGGCAATTTTGGCCGATCACCTAATTGTCTAAAAATTAAGATTATCCAAGCGTCGGATGGGCATGTAAAAAGTTTGGTCCAACCACATTGGACCGGCGTGGTGGGATACGGTCCAATAGCCCCTAATGGATAGGGGTGTATTAGGGAAGGCCTATGTCTAGCAGTGGACTATCACAGGCTGATGATGTATGTATGCATGTCTATAGATGTATCAGCAGTATTGTTTTCATAATACAAGCTTTGATTAGTTAAGGATTAGATGGTATTTATTACATAAATAGTAAAAAAAATTATAGGAATTGATTCTGTTTAGGAAGAAAATGTAAGCAATAATAAACTTACGTACCTCAACAGAAACTGTCAGTTGCAAATACGTTTCGAATTATAATTTCGCCGTTTGTTTATGATTTCTATTATCAAGTAACAGTTTAATTGTAATGATTTGTAAGCTGGAAATGTTTTGTTTAGTTGATTCAATAAAACCATTTTACAGAATAATAGAAGGCAAATAGTGGCTCTAAATATCTTTCATAACTAAACACTTACTCATATTGAATAAGTAAACCTTAACATTGTTTAGTGTTTAAAAAAAATATTAAAGGCGACAAGAATTATTCTTTAAAACAAAAGGTTTTTAGAGCAAGATAGTTTACTATCAGTTCCGCTTAAAAAGTGGAAATACAGCATTTTATTTGGATGAAAACCATAATTTAGTGTCCATCAAAGCGAATACAGAATAAAATTTTCAGTATTTAATTTGATTTTATGTCCATCTTGACGCATAAGTATCACTTAATGTTTTTTGTACTTTTCAGACCTTAGTTATAACTTTGATAGATATTTAAATAGATAAATAACAAATTTAACAAATAGCCTTCATATTTAAAAAAAAAAGTCTGTGTAAGCATAAAAAACAGCGCAGCACTTTTATACCTGGACATAAAAAAAACAAAAGCCTTAATAAAAAAAGCACCTTTAAAGATGAAATAAAATCGCAGACAAGTTCGCAAAAGCAATAAACCGAGTCAAAACACGCTAATGTAGGGCGTATTATCATGAATAATAAAAAAAGCACTGTTGAGTATCGTAAAGTGATGTTAAAGAAGTAAATACGGGAAAAGCGTCCCAAGGGCCACAGGCCGTGTATGTTTGAGTAGATTACGAATTACTAGTGATTTCTGACTGGATGGGATAAAGTTATTATGAAACAATGTAATATAGTGTGTACATAAAATTTTCATGTAGTTTTTATTAACGTGTTTATTAGCATTAGTAGTTTTATTTAACTAATGTCACAAATACATAACCTTTAATGATCTTTAAATTGACTTTAATAAACTTAATATCTAATAGCAGTAGTTTTGTTACTATAAATTAAAGTAAGGTTTACTATTTTAAAATTTAATGTTTTTCCGGGTGAAGGAGCTGTAAGCTTGATTATTATAGAAAGAAGAGTAATAAAATTGAAATAAAGGTATGGTTTTATACCAAATATTGTTACTAAGTCAGCCTGTTTGAATTTGCTTTTTTTAAGCGCCCGTTATAAAGCTTCTAAAATATTTAAAATAGCAAACTTTTTTAGTCGCAGCAGACGAGCAGTCGGACCACCTGATGGGAAGTTGTCACCGACGCCCATAAGATTGAAATACCAGTGGTATCGCCAACGTCGCTCCCTACCATGAGGACATAGGGTGTTAAGTCTCGTTTACCCGTGAATGCGCTGGACTACGGTGCCTTTCAAACCGGAACACAGAGTGTATTCACACTCGCTTCGCGGCGAAATAGGCACCGCGGTGGTATCCAACCAGACGGTCTCCTTAAACAGGGGACCTACCCAGTAAGGCCAAACTTTTTCTGATAATTTATATATATATAATGTTATGTAGTAGTATAATATATAATATGTAATGTAGAAGTTGTTTAATTTTCAATGAATAACCATTGAAAATAAATAAAATATGTATTTTTAATGAAAATTCTAGACAAAACGTTTGTGAGTTTATTACACATTTATCAATTTTAATTTAATTAATGTTGTTATGTGTGCAAAACGTTCAATTTAAAATGAAAAGAATTAGAAGATAAAAAATTACCTTAAAGCATTAATTGAGTATAAATATACACACCAAAGTGGTGATAAAAGTAGGACATTTATTATTTTATTGTCTTTATAACCTAATTTAATACTGTAATTATTGAAGACGTTTCAATCAAGAGGACTTGAAAATTGGAGCCACATAATTGATACAAATTAAACGTTAATTAAAGTATATGTAAGGGATTTAGGATGGACGCTCGAATGAAACTATTCCTCTACTAAAGTGTACTTAATTTAATACGGGCCGTTTTCAATAAAGAGAGGTAATGAAACTTGGTTTCAGCATTAATTAAATGTTGGGGAGGAATTGATTTGTCGCTTTTATTAAACTCTCTACACATGTTCATGAATATCGATAGGTTGACATAGTTAAATGTTATGACCAAAGGATTACATTACTGTTATCTCTTTAATATTATTACTCAAAAAATAGACTGGTTTGCACCATTTTTGATCGGTGCCTTAATCAGTTACAGCTTATATTACTTATAATTAAAATCAAACAATAAAAAATTTACTTCCAACCTATGCAAGTCATGTGCCGTCGAATTTGCTAACTTAAATAACATGTGTAATATATATATAAAATAATATTTAATAATAATAACATAACTTAAAGAAACAACATTAAAGTTACGCATTTATACTAACAAAGAAAACATTAAGATATAAATACTAATAATTTACAATCTATAGAGTCCGCGTAGCATCAAAAAGTAATTATTTCGCGTTGTTACATCCAGGGAATATTCATCCTTAGCCGTGGAATATCAGTCTCCAGGGCCATAGGTAAATTCAATATCCAATCCGCATTCCCAAATCACCTGAACACTTTCTGAGACGGGCATTAGGTACGGAGTAAATCTTATTTGGATACATTTACTTTCGTTTTAAAAAGTTACGTTTCATTTTGTTTTGAAAGTGTATCGGAAGCTTTTACAGGTGAACTAAATGTAGGTCGTTCTACTTCGGTCTTACGGTGAAGTTTTTATATTATAACAAAGTCAATGCTCTTTGGATAAGAAAATAAACATCTCCATGCATAACTATGATACCGTAAGAGCGCGTAAGTAGTTCGGCATTGTTAAACATTTAGAAATATGATAGAATATATTTTAAATGTTTAGAAATACAAAAGTTGCATATCATTTGTGTAGACTTAAGATATATTAAATTATTGGCCATTGTTTTGCTATAAGGATGAACCGTAAACTGCTTTCATTGACATGCAATACCCCCATTATCGAAATAAATTAGTAAAATTCTTAAATAAAACTTTAAACTGGATTCAAAATTTATCAGTTAATATTCTGGTTTGTAATAGAACGGAGTAACTACTAGGTACATAAAAATATATTTGACTTCTAAAACACATAGTTGTTTCATTGTAATTATTCCTGACTTTTACTTTTCAAACAATACTGCAAATAAACAATACAGTGCCTCAGCAAGTAGCTCTACAATTATTTTTCACCATTAGCACTGGTTGTCAAACGACGGTGAATAAAGGCGGGCAGAGTAAATGTTCTTTGAATGTAAGACCATTGACTCTTACCAGTACTTGCACTCGGATCGGCGATTTATTGCAAATGTTTGATAGAGACTGATTTTAGCTGTTCGCCCGCTCTCGATAGAGCCCTTTTTTCGTAGAGCAATAGTTCTCATAGAGGCACCTACGGTAATAATATATCTTGCTTTGTCGTTCTCAATGTAGAGTCGGTGAGACGACAGTGGCATACTGATGTGTTACTCTTTAAATTTATTATCGAGACACGGCTAGTGATTTCTGCTCCCTTTGTTTGTGGTGACGTCGATATTACTATGGTATTACAATGTTTGTATTAAAATTATCTACATACAAATAATCTGTATAAGGAGATTATTTTTAATAAATTTAGTATTTTTGGTTTTATAAATCAAAAAAAAGGTAAAAAAACTAAATTAATTTTTGATATTTTTCCGATACAATACACATAGCAAACGATACATTAGCTAGATTTATATTGTCAGATAGATGTCTGAAAAAAGCAATAAAATTTGATATAAAAAAAAGTAATATATCTATATTGATTCTTTATTTATTAATTAATTTATTAAGCTATTTGAAGCAATGAAAGCCGCATTGCTTGAATATGCAAAGTGATATTTATTAGTTCGTATTTCCAATGCATCGGGACTCCATCGAAGGAATATCGATAAAGGGTCCGTTGATAGCGCGTCACTATCGGGGCGACGTCGGAGAATAAGAAGTAATGAGTTTTCTTTTCCAACGCGCCACCTGACTTCTGGTCTCGCAGTCGCCTCGTCGACTTTACTAAACAAGATTAAAATCATCTTTTTTTCACCCCCACCCTCCTTTCACTCCATTCACTTTAAAGAAATCCAGTCTTAGCTTTGATGCCGTGCGATGTTTGTTAGTGACGGTCCAGTTTAACCCGTTTTGTTTTTTTTTTCGGGATTCTGATGTATTTTGTTTGCTTACAGTGTAAATGAAAGTAAAGCTTTCAGTGTAAGCCGTTAAGCAACTGAAACTGATTATTAACCGCTTGCCTTTTCCAGTCTAGATTATTTGACAATTTATCTTAATTCACATTCATTCTATTATATTATTATTAATAAAATATCGTAAAAAATATTTTTGGGATTTTCCAATTTTTTAATGTTATATGTAAGAATCGAAATTATGTAATAATTGGGATAACATAATATAAAATAATATGAAGTTAAGTGAATTAAAGATTTGCCTTAAATCTTTTACACACGGAAAAGTTAAGAAACATTTAAATAATTATAATTTGTCGGATAAATTCAACCAAATAGGAGCAATCGCGACTTAATCTGATTTATAGGCAAAGGGATTAAATCATAATGAGGTCCTTTGAATCAGCCAAATCCAGGTCTATTCAAGGAACCCCCGAAATGAATTATTGTCGCGTCCACGCAGAGTTACTGGATTTCTCACTCTTTCAATCTCATTTGTCTCGTCATTGAATACTTCCTTAATAATCAATTTGTTTTGAATTTGATGGAGTAAAATATTTTCTGTCTCATCAACAAATCTTAGGTTTCATGTTTTATTAAAAAATAGTTTTATACTTATGAAGTAATTTCTCATTTTTAAAGAAAAGGAAATGACCAGCGCGGTGTCTATTTCTGAAAAAAAAAACCGTTTAAAATTTAAAGTTCTACTTTCCTTGTAGCCTAACAATAATAACCAAAATTTATTTTTCATTTCAATTATGTATGTGAAATTTAAATGTCTTTTTGCTATAGCAAAAAAATATTTTTCTAGCATTTAAAAATGCTGTGATCGAAACTAAAACAGAGCTGGAGATCACCAATGTAAATAGAATTGCTTTTCAGAACGCGCAGCGTCGCTCGTGTGTTATTGGTAATTCTATAATTTAAAAATTCCTTCAGTTATCTCGACTAAACGCGGACGCCATACTAGTTCAATGCTTACTACGAAGCTGTGTGGTACAGGGTATAGGAAATCGGGCTTATTATTACTTTAAATACTGTCTCAAGAAAAAATTATTATTTTCTTTAAAATTGTTACAAATTATCAATTTACTTATAAATTATACACAGAAGAAGGGAATTACTTGGTTATGTTATGTATTATTTTTAAAGCATCATATTATTATTCCTAAAATTTAAACATTAAATTTTTGTGCAATCAAAATAACTTACCTAAACTAAAAAAATATATATTTATTACTAATTAAAGGTAAAACGATGTCATGTAATAATCGATAACGGTGTTATATCTTTATCAAATATATGTCATTCTAAGCTATAGAAAAGCTGTATATAAACATTTAAACAAAAACGCCCCCACTTGTAAATTGGCACACGAAATTTCCCTTAGACATTGCCCCGCAGTGCGACACCGCACCGACAGCGCTCCATTTGTAAACTATTTGTATGCGGACGAGTGCGCCTGCCTCACTTTTCTCACTTCCCGTGACGAGCGGATGGCGGTAAGGCTATCTCGTGTTTTTCCAACGAGCGGAGCATAGAACGACCCGATTCTTGTGACTTGACCTGTTTGCAAGGGTGCAGGTTCGATCTTTGCAAGAGATGAAAATTAAACGTGAATTGCGATTTTTTTAAAATAAACACATACAATTAGATTGCTAGATGGATAAACTTAATTTTTAAACTATCTATCAGAATTAAGTTTGTCCAAAAAAGATCAAGATGTGCTTTTTTAAAAGAAACAAGGAAACTATAAGAATGCAATTATTTAGAGATTATAATATTTAATTGATTTGTTATTCTACCAAACAGAATTGAACCAAAATTTGTTTTACACTTTACACAATTTTTAGTTACGCTGAAAGTATTTAAGGTAAAATAATTATGTTAAACAGTTTTAGAGTGACTCCAACATCAAAAACTCTTTTTTATATTTAAAGGAAAAGGTACTGTATTTAAAGGTGTTAAGAAACGAACACTATTGAATTATTACGACTTTGTTTTTCAATAGTTCATATTTAATATATTAGACATTTTTAAAGATCGTATATAAAATTTAAAATACTGTAAACGTGCCTATGAATATCTGTTGTCAAAAATGCAATATCCTTAAATCAAAAAGACATGTATGGATCATAGAAGAATCGAATAAATTTAGAAGAAGTAATTGAACTATTTTTTCTTTTACGATGTTATCGATAATCAGAATCGATTTATCAATTGTTATGCATTTATCCAATAAAATATTGTGGGTAATGCAAAAACTTGAACAGTTTTGTTTTGTTTCAAACGGTAAAATTAAGAACATTTTTTTGGATATCCTTGTAAATGCTTTAAAACCATCAAGCAAAAGAGGTTTCAGGGGTAAGCGTGGGCATCGACGTACGCACGTCAGCGGGTAACTACATCGGTATTTTCATGGCGTTTACACAACGCGGACGCCGCCCGAATTAAATTTCAGCCGTGCGTTTCACTTGATACGTTGATTGAAAGCTATTTCACTACGTGTCCCGCTTCCAGGAACACTATTTTTCATTTTACAATCGAACAGTTCGAAGGCGTATCTGCTTATTTTACATGAATCGGTAACAGCGACGCTTCATTTTAGTAGAATTCGTTCTTCATTTTTGTACTGAATATTATTGTGATATGAGTTTATCGAATGATGGCTGCGTTCACAATGAGCGAATTCAATAAGACGTTTTGTATGATATTGTTTCTTGAGTGTATTGATGTTGATATATTGCTTCGAATACAAATGCAATAAAGTAATTCAAATAGTGCTCTAGGAGATTTCTAAATTGAATCGAATTTAACTTGAAATCATCATCATCATCGTCAGCCTGTGATAGTCCACTGCTGGACATAGGCCTCCCCAATACACCCCATATCCATTAGGGGTTTTGGACCGTACCCACCACGCTGGTCAATGCGGGTTGGTGGAACTTGAAATATGATTTATCAATTTATAATGATCAGTATATAATCAAACTATCAATATCTCATTATTTCTTTTATTTACGCGGTTATTATAGATATCAAATCCAATATTTTACGGATTTATCGTGTTAAATATATATATATATACTTATTCTTTCTCCAGCAACCACGATCAGAGGCTGACTAAGTGTATGTTTGTATCGTGATATATATAACTTGGAAGAACGGCTAATAATAAAATAAAAAAGATTATCGTCCATGTTAACAATCATTATATATACATACATTACATAAAGTTTTTAGATAGATTTAAACTATCTTATGATATTTACGATAACTTTAAGTAATATCACTTTAATCCCCGAAACCTGGGGTACGGCATGATTCAAATAAGTAACAATGTTCGCCAAAGGATACAGTTTACGAGCGGCTTAAGTGCACCATTGTCGTTTTCGACTCACCCGCAGCTACGCAGTTTATTGCGCGAGCTATAAAAATGCATCGAACCGCGCGGATGGTATGCGATACCGGTTTATTTCGGCGACCACGTTATACCAACGTCTATAATTTTACGGTCTTGTTGGAGACGCCGTCTGCGAATTATGGATTTATGTATGATGGTCGTCGTTCACTATGTATAATTTATTTGTTTATTTACACTTTTACAAAGCGCATATTACACATTTCTGTAGTCAACCGCAGGTAAGAGGCAGCCGACAAAAAGAATGCAACTTTATGTAGATTTAAATACATATTTGTACACGTATATTAAAATAAAACAAAATCAATGTTTAAATAGAGTTGATGACTTGATGCCTACAGATCACTTAATAAATCATTAGACAATAGCTTTTTAATATTTTGGTTGAATGTTCATGATTATTGGACAATTATTAACGATATGGTAAAAATATTTATAGTAAAAATTGAAAACCATAATTTTTTTCTTCATCATCATCAGCCTGTGATAGTCCACTGCTGGACATAGGCCTGCCCTAATACACCCCTATCCATTAGAGGGCTTTGGACCGTATCCCATAATTTTTTTTACAGAATGATAATATTAGAAGCTCTTACATGTAATGCAAAACAGAAAAATTTGGAAAATTTCTTTTATATACTTATTTTATACACATATATATAATGAACATCATTGAAAAAAACCTATATAGATTCTTTGACGTGCTAGTTACATAATCTTTTGTTGGAATCTCCTTTGTAATAAAGATGGAATCGACAGCTAAATAATAAATAAAGCAAAAAACTATTCAAGCAGTATCCCTTAATTTTATAACAAATTAATAGTATTAAATTTGTATTTTATAAATCAAAATCCCAGTGCGCGTCAATTTCACCTTTTGACAAAATAAAATTAAAAACCGCACCAATCAAAAACACAATTAGAAGCCGAAACGGGGCGAAATCAAAGAAGGAACGTTAAACTTTGTTTCATTATAAAGCTTTACCGAAACTCAACTTTGAAATTTAAACGAAATTTTAATTTCAAAATTTAATAATTAACGCTTTATTAGATTACGTTTTACGCGTCGGTATCGTAATTAATGCTAATCGAATACATATTAATTTATAATATGCCCACTTCACGTTTCATAATTTCGTCCCGCAATATTGCGTACGCTGAAAATTCGATTGGGACCATGTAACCGTGTGTAATTGTGATAACGTTCATCACAGAAACGAAAATCACATTCGTCGGAACACAACTTTGTTGCCGGTTACCGCCTCGCAGTAACGGTTGAACGGTTATTCGATTAAAATATACAGAAAGCTTTTAATGTTGCTGTACATTTTTTGCCGTTTAATTTTTATTTTATTCGTTGCTCTACTGATTAATTAATTAAGTTCTGTGACCATGGTTTACTGTAATATGGATTAAAGAAGTGATCAGAAGTATTGCAGTTGGCAAGAAATAACAATTACAAAGCCGGTTAAAGTATTTTACAAATGTCTGTGTTAGGCTAAAAATTGCTAAACTCTACCTATTTGTTTTATTTCTTTATTCATTACATTATGGTCAATCACCTAAGTATCTAAAAATAAAATAATCCATAAACTAGTGGGGTATGTAAAAGATCCTATTACCAAATACATCGAGGTTAGTAGCTTTAAATTAAGTAATAATTATTCTATCCACCGAATGCAGTTTCCCCTTTGTGTTTCGCAATTCAGATCTTTAACTTTCATTTGGATAGATTACCAGACCACACGACAACCTGGAAATATGCCTAGAAGAAATATTTACTGAGTCTCTTTTGATCTGAAATATAATATATCTATATATGATAGATATACCATAACTTATTAAATAATGCGTAAATAACAAAAGTAACTATGTGGATTCAGATAAAAATATCAATCAATCCAAGAGGACGCTTTCGGTTTGACACCATTTCGTTGCCTTATTCGTATTAGATCATGTTCGATTTTCCTTCAGTATATCAAATTGAATTCCACCATTTTAGAATTAAGGTATCAATCCTTTGAAAACTAAGTTGTTGTCTAAAATTGATTATCTGTCCACTTTCAAGTAAAGTCTAAATTAACATAGTACAACGTTTGTTGGACCTTTATTTATTTTGATTCTCTGCGAATTACATATAATTTCTATGTCCTTTTATCCATGGCATATCAATCAAAAACAAAGTTTTAACTATTGAAAACATTGACTGTAACGTACGAGTAAAAGACATTTACAGTGATGCTCAAGGATTTCTGGAAAGTGTATATTTAATAATTTCATTACAGAACAATTTCATAAAAGGGATACGCACATTTCGAGGTGTTAAAATGACGCAGACCAACACAAAAACAAAATGGAGGCATATAAATAAGTATTAATTTGATCGAGTATCGAAAATGGAGGTATAAATTGAAATGTAACGCGCGACCCGACGTGAGGGCGCATTCGTCGCTTTTTAATTGAGTATGATATCACGGTAAACAATCGTGGAAAATGTATATTTAAATAACTGAATGAACTACGAATTGCTACCTACCTCACTAGTGTATGGTTATGATTTTGAGCGGGTTCGAACCCGTGCAATTGTTCCATCGGATTTCGTGAATTCAATGGGTGAGATTCGCAAAATTTCGATGTGAGTTTCACCAAGGATTCATGCCGAGCATTCATATATCGTATTAATTTTGGATATTTCGCAGATGCGAAACACGAATCCGGGGAATTTCCAATATAAATTCGATATTTACAGTTCGATAGCGCGAGGTTTATTATTGCTCTCGTGATTTTGCTGGTTATTTAATTTTTTTTTGGTTGATGTAACGTAACTCGAATTTCAATAGAATGTTTTAAATTGCCTTTAGAGTTAACTTATATATTAATATTAATATAAAAATAGTAATATGTATATAGTAATTTTTAAAATTTTAATCTAAAAAAAAATGAGTTTTAGTTTTAAAAATTGAACATAATTACGAAGCAATTCCTTTTAACTTTTTATTTTCTGTTATTCTTTATTTAGAAATGATACAACTTCGACAATTTGGTATTGCAATATAGATATACTTAGTAATTAATCAAAAAATACGAATTAAGGGTAGTTTCAATCATTACTAAACTATATTCGAGACATTCAGGACCCTTCGTACTATCCCAGCCGCGGATAACTTTACATAACAAAACCAAGTTCACTTCATATATCTCAGCACGATTGATAACAAAATGCCACTCGATCAATGCTTTTAGCAAACGTCAAACGAAAATCAACATCCCATCATAACGTTGGAGACGTGGCACAGGCGATGTTTCAAGAAGTTTGCGGAGAGCTAATAATTGAATTCCACCGTGGAATCCAAGACCGGTCTATCTAGTCTATGACATAATAGTCTGTAGCCGGGTTGGTTCCCGGGGACCGCGAGGAGAGAAGTGCTCTTGCACTAACTTGCACAAATGTTTGCTTACGAATATGGTCACCATAAATCAGAGCGTGAAGCGGGACTTCACGGGACTTCGATTGAATAGCATTAGTCTAAGAAACAGGGTTATGACGGTGTTTGGAGTTACTATATGAATCCTTCCTTGCATATATAAAAATAAATAATAGACAGTGAAGATGAAGAAAAAACCTCTAACGGGAAGGCTTATGTCCAGCAGTCCACTGATGTAAGTCCACTAACATAAATTGATGATGTGATGAGTAGTTCATATGATTAAAGGGTATACTACTCTACAACGTTTGCCCATACGCTTATGAAAAAATCGATATGTTAAGACTCTTAATGATGACTATGATACTTTGTATTACTTACTTCACTACAAAATAGCCTCAAGAATTGAATTTAGCAACAATTTTAGGTATTTTAGCCATACATATAACGGCCTCCGTAGCCTAGTGGTATGGGCGTGTGCCTTAGAAACCGGAGGTCGTGTGTTCGAATCCTGCGGGGACTCAACAAATTTTCATTGCTGTTTCCTAGTTGGTTAGGGCAATTTGGGCCGATCACCCAAATGTCTGAAAAGTAAGATGATTCATGAACGGATGGTGCTAGAAGTCAGTCACCTCAACCCACTTGGACCAGCGTGGTGGGATACGGTCCTAAACTCCCTGATGATACTATCTGCGGAGGCTATGTCAGAGTGACTATTACAGGCTGATGAGATTTGCCATATATACGCAAAATGCGATCTACTTTAATTATTCATACAGAAAAAGATCTTAAAATATGCGGAAGCCAAATTAAACTATATTAGCTAAAAACATGCTTCGCTGATTATGTTTAAATCATCAGTTCTTTGTTTAGAGTCAAGATTAGTGAGTTAAATGTTTGCCGTCCTTAGCAGGTCAATCATAGTGCGCATTTCGAATTAATTGTTGATCACTTTTGAATAAGCATTAATGGGAATCGAATTGCTTCTGTACCACTCTTCCGCTCTTCTCTACTCTTCTAGCAATATTGGGAATGTACCGTGATGACGTAAAAATCATGGTGCCTCTAAAGCATCAAATGCTTAGAAAGTTCAGCGGAGCGGGCGGTGGTCTTACGGTAATGAAACTGAGAGACCGGTACCATACACGTAGTTTGCCGTTTCTGTGTACACTGACGTACTCTTGGCCAATATTGTTCATATCTATATACGCGCAGACGTCTAAATGGAGTGTGAATCCAGTTGACATATTATGTTCATTAGATTCTGGAGTATTTTTGGAAAAATATGAGTCTACGATACAACTACAAATAATAAAATTCCCCGTGCAAACCTAACCATAAATAAAACAATGGTATCTAAAATAGTTTTAAGAAAATTATACAAGTTGTCGGGCATTGTTTAGCGCAACTCATGAGCATTTATCGTTATTATCATTCATTACTACAAAATGAATTATAAAACCCTACCAATTAACTAAAAAACTAATAAATCCCATAGTCGAAAATATGTCCTTTGTTCTGTCAAAATAAAATCATATATTATTTTTAAATACTAAGTATTAACCGTAGATAGTATACTTGCGATTTTCTTCACTTCTTCGCTTCAACCATTTGAGAAAAATGTAATAATTCTCTTTCTCTTCTATGCATTAGTATCAATTAGCCCTAACTTGAAAAGTGTGCATGTCTTAATTAAATTTCCTTAGCTAATGCAACACAATTAACGATTTTTGTTAATATATTAATTCTTAAAAAAACTCTAAATAAGAAAAATTTATTTCAATTGCAGACGATCTATCATTAGGACCATATCGTCTGAAACAGTCTTGAATTTTATATTAAAAGAGTTAAAAAAACTAATTTCAGATGCATAATGTTTAAGGAAAGTTTTTGCAGGTTTATTTTGAAAGATTTTATTATAAATATTGTTAACTACTTCAAAACTGCCTGCCTCCGTAGTCTAGTGGTATGGGCGTATGTTTTAGTAACCGGAAGTCGTGGGTTGGAATACTGCGGGGACTCAACAAATTTTCATTGTTGTTTCCTAGCTGGTTAGGGCAATTTGGGCCTATCACCTAATTGTGTGAAAAGTAAGATGATCCATGCGTCGGATTGGCATGTAAAAAGTAGGTCCACCCACTGACCCGCATTGGACCAGCGTGGTGAGATGCGGTCCAAAACCCCCTAAAGGATAGGGTAGTATTAGGGGAGGCCTATGTCCAGCAGTGGACTGTCACAGGCTGATGATGATGATGATGACTTCAAAACTTGTTTCGAATCATAATAGACCAAGCTTAAAGTAATAGTTATACGACACTACTACCCAGCCAGGTATGTCATCTTCCGGTTCGGCTCTAGCGCCAAAAATGATGGAACGCTCCACGTCACGGCGGACATTTTATTTCAGCATTTTCCAATCGGCTGCGCAAACTAAATTCCGAACGTTTTGCATACAGAGAATATCGTAAATCACCGGTCGGGCGACGTTTATTGAACGGGAACGAACCGTCGCACCCGATGAATCGCGGCTAAATTAATAATCGTATTACTTTTTCAGCGGAATGCAAATATTTGACGGTTGCGTTGCGGCGAGTGGCGGGCGCCGATATCGGGCGCAAACAGAGTCGGGTGCAGGGGTGTCTTGCACTGATATTCGTGGTCGTGGCCGTGCGCTTTGGTCGTGACTACCACGACGAGGAAGTTATATGGTCGAAGATATGTTTGTTGCACTTTGCTGACCTCCGTAGCATAGTGGAATGGGCTTGTGATTGAAAAACCGAATGTCGCCGATTTAAATCTTACGGGGACTCAACTACTTTTCTATCCTTGTTGTATCCAGGCTTTTCCTTGTAAAGTATCCAGGCGTTGGATGAGCATGTGAAAGTCGGTTTAGCGCCTGACTTCTCTCTGGTCGTGCCGGCAATCTGTCCCATTGGACTTTGAGAATTAAGTAAGAGGGAGTGTATCATATCATATCTTTTTGCATACACTTGTATAAAATATTACCTGCGTCATATGTTATCATGCATGTAGTGTAATAAACATGAAATAATGCAAGTAAATATCAAATGTATTTTAAACAAGCTTCTATTTCAAACACGCTTCCTATGAATAATTAAATGATTGCTTACAAAATTATGGTGTATTAAAAGGTAAATATTTTGAATATTTATATATACATTTCATATGCATTGACCTGCATTTGTCCGCGTACCCACATGCAAGCATTCACCTTGTAAAACAATAAACTGTACTCGTCCATTTTCATTTTCTTAATAGATCACCGCGAATAATGTAAGCGAAGGATTTAACGAACGCCTCGAGCGTGTAGTTTCCTTACCCCGTAGTGTATACAAAATGAGTTCGCAGTTCATGGAAATCTTAACAATAAAGGCTAAATTCGCTTGACAAAAAAACACCCAGCAAAGCAACGGTATACCGAGGTGTCGGGCTGTGTGGATCTCACTAAATTATTCCCGCGGGCCACTGCGGACGGTTTAATGAATTTTTAATCGAATTACAACGTCGGGGCCCCGTGAGAAATTTTACAGATAAATCTTAACGATATTATCTTGAAATAACGAGTGAGTCATTGTGTTTGACGGCCGGGATCGGGCTGAACAAATTTGTGGCAAATAAACAAGTTGGCTCGCCGATTGTTTCGAGTTTATTTTATTCGGTGTACGATGGAAATACACAACAAAATTTTGACGGTCATAAGTCTAGTATCACCTTTTTTATAATGTTTACTCCTATTTATGTCACAAAAGAGTAGTATGTAAGCACTATTGAAATCTGGCTTGTAGGGGACCGTAGCAAAGGTATTTACTGCATAAACGTGAGATGAAATTTCGGTTCACAGGGTCGAGTACATTCTTGAGTTTTTTGTCAAAACGTTTATTATAATCAGAGCATTTCTTAATATCATATAAAAACGCTTGTCTCGTCTCTTTAGGTAATAAAAATTACATAGTTTTAAAACAGACTTAACTTTATTTATAAATAACGTAGTATAAGCAATATAATTATTTATAATATCGCCATGAAACTTAGAACTTGTAAGACTGAATAAATCGTTAAGCATTACACTTCTAATTTCTAATTACTTCTATTGTAAATTTTATGTTGCACATATGCACTAGTCTAGTACATCTTATCGGTTAAGAAAAAGCTACGAAAGAATGTTGTCAAGATAAAAGATGACATGGCAGCAAGGCCCTCAGTCTTGTGTTGCACACGAGAATACATTGCTTGGAAAAACACACAACCGCATGGATTAATAGTGCACATTCTAGTAGTAAACACTGAACATTCAACATACTCGCTAGGTATAGAGCTGGAGCAACAAAATAAGGAGATTATTTATTCTCTCATTCTTGAAATTATCTAGATAAGTCTTTTTTAGACTCTCAAAAAGTTCACTTTTAATAAATAAAAGAATAACGTTTAGTTTAAAAAATAGTATTTACATGAGTAAACATATTTCTTGTGCCTACGTATGAACGTGAAAATTTTTACATTGGTTATTGCTCAAAAAGATAACATGACATATTGTTTTTCAAATGTGGCTAGATTTAATATAAGAACTGCAACTGCATTAAATTAAACAACAAAGAACAATGTATTCTACTCCACCTTTATTTCATTATCATTTTACGATACGAATAGAAGTAACTTGTAAAAGCGTAACATAAGCAAAACTTTTATTTAGTAATGGACGGAACAGGCAGGATGGTGATCTGTTAAAAGCAGAAATGTTACACCAATACAAGACGAAGAGCGACGCCGGCCATACATATAATGATTTATCTCGTTTACCTAGTAATTTACTAGATTCTGTGCCCTATTAACCGGAACACCTTGACGTTTTACACCTTGCAGCATACCGAAGTTGTACCTACTTGTTGTGTTATAATTAAATTTTAACTTTACGCCATATAATGGTTCTCATCTTAATGATGGAAGCATGAATTTTGCATTTATGTAACTTATTAAAAGTAACTAATATATTGTTTATTATAATGTATTAACAATTTTGAATCAGTTATTTTATCTCATCAAGTGGATTTACTTGATAAGATAAAATATCTAAAATACATTTATAAGGAGACTAAATACTAGTAATACAATAGTTCACCAACTTCTAAATTGAACTCGTGTGAAGTTACAGGTTAGCGATTGTAAAATCAAGGGAACCTCTGGCGCCGGTGGCAGAGCGTAATTATGCAAAATTAATGCTGAAATTCCATTTAATTTGCATAGAATGATTAGCTCTAATAACATTGGTTTCTATTCAGTTTGTGTGTCTCCTTATTCTGCCCGTACTGTGCTTCTATGTTCCTAACTTACTCTGTTTTACATACAACTATACTATACCGTACCTTGACCCAACGTTTCAACGGTTTTACATTTAATTTTGTCCAATTACCATACAGACTTTCATCCCACATTTGGAGCCCTTTAACCAATTTTTAGTTTTAATAAGTATGTGACAAATTTCATTAAAATCAGTTCAATGGTTTAGACGGTAAACACGGACAGACAGACAAAGTTACTTTCGCACTTATAATATTAGTACGGATAAAGCCATTCAGATCCTTTCCTTCCTTCCTTTAAAGCAATCATTATACTATGAATTGCTTGTAACTGATTTATTGAAGGAGCTTGGATACCCGATTATTTTTTGTAACATTCATCCAAAAACTTGTTTCAAATGAATATTTCTCTATTAAATAAAATTGAACTGGAAACAGTCGATATCAATGTTACTTTTACTTTAGTAAATACGAAATGATCGTTACAATGAATTGAATTTTGTTGTCTGTAAGCATTCATTTTCCATCGTCAATGGTCAAACCCTTGTTAACTGTGCACGCTTTGTCAATTGAATATTTCAACGCATTCAGTGCAATATTGACTAAGGTCTTCTTTGATTTGCGTCAGTTCTATATTCAAGAGAATTTTGTGCTGTTCTCATTGAAATTAATTTTACTTTGATTAAATACTAAATTTAAAACGGAAGCTGTGGCGTGCAATAGAAGAGACCTATAGTCAACAGTAGGCTGATACGGGCTGATGATTGATCATCTGGAAAAAAATAATCAATTTGATATATATCAATTAACGCGCAACTGTTATTTCAACGTATTCAGTCACTTCTTGTTTAGGAATAAATCTGGAAGGAAAAGAAAAATCTTAAATTCTAGTGCGTAGTTATATGCATTACAAAAATAAATCAAAGGCGCTTTGCGTCTAATCAATCTTCAACAGTATCAGTCACCATTCACCCTGTGATGTAACTAGTTATATCATAAAACACATCTATGAATGTTGCTTTTAGAAGTAGTATTATTAATAGTAAATTGCCTTATTCAATCTGTTTTGATGTAATTAAACTAGTTTTCATTCTAAATTAATAACCACTAAGTGTAATCAAGTGCGCTTTTAAAGTCTTTGACCTAATACCGTAAAAAAATATTGAGAACACGGCCGGATCAACTTTTTATAGTGCAATAAGCGACGATATTACTCGGGTCACTTTACTATAGGCACCAAAGTAGGACCGTTGAGCGGATAATGTTTTGTGCCGTAACACTAAAATAAAGATATCCATAAAGCCTGATGTACGAAATCGTGTAGGACGTAGACGTTCCCTAAAAGGTATCGGAGAACTACTTAAATGTTCATATTTATGGTGTTACTAACTTTAGTTTCGCGTGTATTACTCTTTACAAGAGAAAAGCTAAAGTGTGTGTTAAAAAAAGAAAAGGGTGCAAATATTATTACAAATGCATTATACTTTAAAACCTTCTGCAAAATATTAACGGGGTAAGTTGCCATTTCAAACAGTACCATGAGCTCATTGAACGGAAGTATTATATTTATTGTTCAGAAATTTTAAAACAAGTGCATATTATTTTTACCAAGTTCGTAGCAATAAAGTAATAGTATATTCCCTCTCAGAAATAAAACATAAAACTTTAACTTTGAAAATTAAAGAGTTGATAATGGGTATTAGACTTTTGAAATAGAAAGAAAATCACATGTCTGTTAAAATAAAACAATTATTTTAATTAATGAAATAACTAAATACGGCATTTTTTTCTTTTATACTTTTTTTCGGATGCTTTTTTCTTAAAAAGTAGGCGTATCGCTATCAATATTCTACACAGTTAGATGTACATCCTACTAGTCTCTTTAATCAGTAAAATGGATTTTAAATATTTGAACAACAGCAAAGAACAACAAAAATGGTTGTTACTTTTCGCATTAAGTCCTATGTAGCTTTATTTCTGATTCTGATGCAAATTAGCCATGGCCCACCAGGGCAACATCAAAACAAACGAGCGTCACTTCACCACGTACGTTATGCCCCGACATATCCCCGGTCCAAGACAGCATCGGCAAACATCTTTAGCCGAAAAAAGGTGCGCGACCGTATGGACGATAAAGTAGAGTACGCGACACAACCGCCGGTGATACGCCGCTGCGCGTGCCCCCGCATGAAACAAGCGGCTTTGCCACCGCCCCCCCGTCCTGAAACACTCCAATCCTAGTGCAAACGTTTGCTCGAGTTCAAAAGAATATTGATATTTGTATGAGCGCCGAAACGAAATGATAACCTACGGGTCAGCGATGTCACTGTGTCTGAGCGAATGGTGTTTGATAACAAATTTATTGAGTCATACGACGATCATTTAACTTTTGAAAACTTTAGCACCTTGGTGGCTTTAGAGATGTGTTAATGTTGAGTTCTCAATAGAATGTCACTTAATTAGATTGGTCGACTGATGATTATCAGAATACTAATAACAGATTTATACAATTTGCATTGTGACAACATTTTATAGTAACAAATCAACAAGAAGGGCACCGAAATTGTACACGATTTGAAATAAATTTCAAGGCCTTACGGAGATTGCTTAGAATAAAAAAACAACTGAATAGTTATCGCTCAATTAATAAAAAGATACGTCACTGACGATGCAATGCTCTTGATATTTATATATTAAATGATATACATACAAGGATATACAACGAATTAGAAAATCTGAAATATCAGTCTGTGATAACACAGTGGAAAAAGATGTTGCAACGAAAAATAATTAAAAAAATTGTGTGTACTGTGATGCAGATAATTATCAAAGAATATTTATGGACAGATGTATCTTAAAGGCCAGACTTATTTTATAGACATTTTTATAGTAAAATTGTATGTTGTTTTACTATAACAACATACAATTTTACTATAAAAATTTGTCGTCTATATACCTTGGTAAATATTTTTTTTTATATTCATAGCTTGAATTTTATGTAAAATATATATAAATAGCTTGTGTGAGGATATAAAAACTTTAAATTATGCAAGGCATTTATATTTCTTTGAATTATAACTTAAAGAATACCTCCATTTTAAATATACATGAGTATAACTTTATTATGCAATACGTATCTTCAAAATATTTGATCAATTTTAACTTTGCATGTTAATATGATATACATAAAACTGAAAATATTAAAACTTTAAAAGCATTTGGATTTCAGCATTATTTCGAATTTACAAAATGTAAATTTATCAATATTAAACAATCTTAATATTAATTGTTAACCAAAAGCAATACAGCCAAATACTAGCATAACTTAACAAAATAAAGCACATGTCACATATAGTACATACGAGCCCCTTCCACGCACAACGAGTAAAGGCGGCGCAATACCGAAAATATAATTCCCACTGATACATCAAAGCGACAGAATCGCACGTAATATTCCATTCACTTGACTTGAGCCGGCTTCTGCTCAGATTTTCACAAATATATGTAGCCCGTGGCACGGTAAATTCAGCGGAATTTAGCGCCGTATCCGGTCGTAAAGCGAGTATTGTGAAACGTACACTCTATACGGTTAATGCCACATTGTCCGGGTCAGTATCTTGGAAACGACAGACATTTAAAACTGCTTTCCAACGCTAACGGCCGCATCAATATAGAATATTGCTTTTCTATTATGTTCGTGTCCTTTTTAAGTCTGAAGCGACACTGTATCTTTAATTTATTGCGCGTATATGTTTATTGAATACGTTTTGTTGGTCAGCTGGGTGAAGTTGTTATAGACTGACTATAATTTGCATCGTAAATTAAGTTTTTTTATATATTTCACATTCATTCATCATTAATCGCATACCTAAATGAACCTTTTAGTGACTTTATATAATAGACATAACTGGCCTAGTGGTAAGTGCGTATGCTTTAGAGACCTGATGTCGTGGGTTTGAATTATTTCTGGTTGGTCTGAAAAGTAAGATGAGCGTGTAAAAATTCGGTCCACCCCCTAACCCGCATTGGACCAGCGTGGTGGGATACGGTCCACAAACCCCCTAAAGGGGGGTGTGCATTAGGGGAGACCTATGTCCAGCAGTGGACTAACAGAGGCTGAGGATGATTAACTTAATAATTGTTGTTATTCCTATAAGCTACAATCATGGATAATATTATAAATATTATTTCGCATTCCGATCCTGCCTACATTAATTACTATTACATTTATCAATTTCAGTAGGAACCTACGCAAACCTTTGACTGATATAGATTAATCTAGTATAGTTTTATTTTATTTTTCATATAAACGTAGCGCTCGTATACACTGTGATAAAGTTTGCACGCGCGTTCGCATTACGCACACACGTACGCCCTCCTCTTGCCTGTAGCCGATATTAAATGTTTGCTCTCGAAGATACAGCAGGTGAACGTAAACAATGTACGCCGCGTATTTAAGCCCAATGTTTCCTTGTCGATGTGTTTTTATAGCGATTTATACGTCATGTCAACGCTGGTGGCAAATTTGTTCTTGTACGACGCTAAATAAATATCGGGAGCGAAGATATTGAATGGTATTAGGCGATATTTTTAAGACTTCTACGTATCTCCTATTTAACGTTAATTTTATCTTGTTTATTAATAAAATGTTAGTACATATCACGTACCTTTTTATTGTTTAGACGACAAGACATAAAATAATAAAATAAATGTAGATAAGTGAGCATCTCAGATATTTTTCTGATTTGTTTAGGAATAAAAAACTGTACACTTTTTTACCTAATTCAATACTATACATAAGTATCCTTGATTTCTTAATTTTCATCCTTGTTAGCCGCTTCACGAAAGTAATGTTATAGTAATGAATTATATTATCAGAAAATGATGACGTAATTAATACATCAGTGACAATGCATGGATGGAGGATATATACATATACATTGTTCAGCAAATGGGGGACCTTTCCCCAGATATTATTATAAAGACATAAGGGCCGACCCACACTAATCACCTTGTTTGAAAATGAGATGTTTGAGTTAAACGTGATCTGTACCCAACCCTAAAACTATCAAGTCTAAACTCAACAGTCTATTAAAGTCATATTTGAGTTAGCGTCCCTTAAATTGTATAGACGAGTAACATTAATGTTATACGGATATAATCTTTGCACTTAAATATTTACAGAAATCATGATATAAACATTTTATCATCTCGATGTTACTACAATTTATTTAAATTTTTAATTGGCCATGTATTTATAAAAGCACTAACATGATAAATTAATCCAATTTTTTTCAGACAGTAAAATATAAATAATACCTGAATTACACTAATTTTACACACAGTTATTCTTGTTTTATATTTTTACAACAAGTTAGTAATATTTTTAAAAAAAAAATTGTATGTATATAACACTGAAAATTCACCGTATTTATAAAAGTAAAAACCGTAATTTTTAAATTTAATTGGCTTGTTTTCTAATTGGCTGTATTCGATGACGAATTAGATAAAATATCACTATTATTTTTTATAAATTATTAGAAGACTACTGAAAACGTAGTATTCGCACTATCAATTTACGACTAGAACGAGATTTTTCAGCAAACTGTAGCACCTAAATTATTATTTCATACTGATGAATCAGCTTATAATTGTAAATTCCTTCATATAGCGCGTTTTAAACATTTCGCGCGGATTACGTCATAAATCCATCTACGCAGCGCCTCATATTTGAAGATAAACATCAATTTCAAGGATCAATAGCCACCGATAACTGACAGGTCCTCAATTAATATTGACTCGCTGTAATCGGGGCGCTTAGTCTTACAAAATGTCCGTCGATATAAACGTTAGCGGGAAAGTTGGAACAACCCGCCCCGTTCAATTAACCCCGGGCTGGCACTGTACGTGTAATGTAACTTTGCGGAGTTAAATTGTGTGCGATTCTGACCACCGGTATATGTAAGGATCCCGCGTTGTTTGTTCGCCTCCGAAAGCGCCGACGGCCGAGAGGTTGTTTTTAGACGGGTGGTTAATTAAAAATTTTAATCATTCCGCGCGCGCTATTTGCATGTGAGATATTGACTCTGTCTGCTCTACATTGATTTTTTTTAAGTACACTCCAGTAATTAAAACTTAGATTATTTCATTTACAGAAGCAAGCGTATGCTGAATAAAATATGTAAATCCGGTTATCACACATTAATAAACTATTTATAAACTATCGAGAAAATATAAAGTGTAAAGTTGTGTCACAAAGAGTTATTAGGCAGTTAAAAGTTTGTTAGTTATTACTTTAAAATATTGTCCACAAGTTCTCAAAGTGGATACATAAAAAAGTCTTTAAAATCACCAGAAACATAGTAATTGTCACTATAAACGTTGTACTATTCTTGAGAGTGTCACATTTTTCACTCGTAGACTTTGCACAGTCCTTTATTGGGACAATCCAAACAATTTAGTCCGCCCCTCCGACACAAATTGAGATTAAACGCCAATCGATATTGATGTCGACTAATAGATACAGAAAAAGGTTACGATGTACCGTTGTAATCGTCCATCTAAATGTTGCAGTCGCTTTTTTAGGGCAAAGGACATTGGAAGGACGATTAAGTCCCGGGCGCGTAAATTTTTATACCCATCCAAACGACTGGAGTTCAGAACAAAGTGGGAGTGTTCGCGGGATACTGTTATTATTCGCTTAAGCATGTTTTCTAATTGTAGTTTACGGCGGTGTTTTTAAATTTTGATACTTTCGACAAATGTAACTAAATATTTTGGTTACTTTTGAACTTTATTTTCATACTTATCACTCCAATATTATTTACTAAGTAATGTCGTATTTAGTGCGTTATTCTTTTATGAATAAACAAATAGAGACATATCAAATCACGCTACAACAAGCTTTTATTTAACACTCTAATATTTTTAAGAAATATTTGAGTATTGTAGTTACACACTGAAATATATTTACAGTGTAAAAATATTGTTTTATACTCTTTAGGATTTTATTTAAATTTATTTTCATCATCAAACATAGATGGTAAAAATAAAAGTAGAAACATTTCATTTTATAATAGCTTTGTTATAAGAAAGCTCTACGTGACTCTACATTCGAGTTCAATAGGGACAGTTGAAAACAAATGGCAGCGTAACGTAGAGACGATTGTGAGAGCGGCGACCGAGTTCCATTCGTGACAGTGTCATCGGCCCCATTGCCCTGCACTTGTAAAACTCTACATTGTTACGAAAACTAGATGTAGACTCTAGTGAAAATATGAGTAGAAACTTTGAGAAGCAAATTTACAATGCAACAAATGCATTGTAAATGCATGTATACATATGTATCTAAAGGTCATTCAATATTTCAACGGGATAAATATTTATAATATTATATAAACAACACATTATCGTCTAGTCCCAAACTAAGCAAAGCTGGTACTTTGGAAACTAGATCATTGATACACATATACAGCGCTTCGAATAATTATCAATGCTTTCATTGTATTATCAATTATTTTTTTATTTATGTTTGAGCTATAAATGGCTATTTGTGGTAGTGTTTTAAAAGTTTTAATCGCCATTTTTATTTTTTTATTATAACCTTGCGTCGCCTACTAGAATTATATTTCTTATAACATAATATACAGCGACATAACGGTGCGGGTCATCAAGACACCTTTTCACATTTCGGCCGTAAAAAAATATAATTTCAGCGTTTATAGCTCCGTTCTAATCATCTGTAGACCGAATAAAGATTAAATGAAGAACGACACTCAACGCTTACCGGCCTCGTACTTTTCGGCAGACAAAGGAGGAGGCAAATAAAAAAATGTCAATAAAAACGCACAAAACGCCCTCAACATCAATAGGAGCTATAAAACGCCATCGTAAAAATGACAATAGTCAAGTAATTTCAGCATACATGCACGAATTGCGTGTACATAGAGTACTAAAGAGTAACGAGCAGTGTTAATAATAATGTTGTTATAACGTTATTGTAATAGTTTTTATGGATTTTTGAATAGGAATGCCTACATCATTTGGTAAAACGGCCGGCTATAACGTAGTATGCAAATTACATACTTATTCCGATATTATTCCATTAGGAAAAATAGCGCAAGATAAATAAATTTAAAAATAGCACCAGTGATATTAGTTTGCCAGCAGCAATTATTCTTCCTTTGAATAACCGATGATTTGAAGCGTACATATGTATGATGCAGTTACGAATATAATTATTGATTCGTCAGCCGTTTAGCGTTCGCGGGTATTGGAGTGCAGCAAGCTCGGTGTCGAGGGCTAGGATTCCTGGTCGGTGACAACACGCCTGCACGTCGGGTGCCTCGGGCGTTGACACGAGCCGTTCCCAATTTACGTCTATCAATCAACGGCAATCCCGCTGAGTGGATTACCGAATTGGCGAATGGAAATTTGCATAGGCCGCCCGCGCTCGACATTTGTCGCGGATATTTATGTTCACCGTCTTGTTTATGCGCCGCTAACGGGCGGGGCTCTTTGTTTAATTGCTAGCGATGGTGGTGTGATGCCACTGGATGGCTAAATGGACGCATATTAGTACTGAAGCGACACGTACTACTTTACGGACCGTGAGACACTGCACTAATATTTTCGGTTTGGATCCGGTAGGTCTGAAACTAGTCGGTACTATTACCGATTTCACGTGAGTTCATCCGATTTTAGAACATGTCAGAGGTGAAATTTAACCAAAAGATATTTCCGACTTCAGACAGAAAAAAACCATTTAGCGCAATATAAAGCAAACAAAAATCGCACGTGATTGCCTCGCGATATCTGCCACCGTCTTTTAAATTATTCAATCAAAATGTCGTATGGCACATTTTATGCAAACAGAATATTTTTTTTAAATGCATTAACTTTTATATAAACTATATGACCTTAAATGAGGCTTGATTATTGCAATTTTTAAACATGTTTTCATTAATATGGTTATTGTTAATTAAATCGGAGCTCTAGATGCGTAGCAGTAAGGTAACATACATAAAACGTGTAAACGTGTCCGCGTGTTTTCAATGAAAATGGACAAACATGTATTAAATGAAGCTACAACTTGTCATTTAACATTAAAATTAAAACATGAATGCCATATTATTATCCTGTACATTTCAAACCAAGCAGTTAAATCATGAATTCACTAGCAATTACTGTAGTTTACATTTCCTTATCTCGATATCAAATCACACTCTTTTTATTATTTTCAGCTATCACAACGATACCGAGCTTTAAAATTAAAAGCCATAAAGTTTAAACAAACAAGCAATCTGACCATTTTTATTGTAATAGCGCAAAGTACTTCAGTTGATATTGTTCGGGGATATTTAACACGAATTTATTTAAATTAAATTTAGGGCCTCTATTTAGCTCGACTATTACAAGCCCTCGTAAAACCTTTATCAAAGCTCAATACTAAAACGATATAATTGGATAGTTTTAATCAACCGAAATTGAGACTCATTTGTATAGAAATAGCGTTCAATTTCGCGGCACGCAATGCCTTCAGTGGACTCCGAAATACTCAATTATGATTTTAATTGACCCATGCCGTGGATTTGACACGAATATCCGTTGAGTTTGCTGTATTCGTTAATCGTGTTTTAGCGACTTGCAAAATTAAAGCACGTACTTGTCAGGATACATTTTTTGGTCTGAATAAGGTAAAGTAGATCATATTTATAAAATTGCTTCAAAATAACAGCAGTTAGAATAAAAAATATATTGTTAATGTCTAAATATTTTGGATTACGTGCAAGATGCCGCTAGCCTAAATTATGATCAAATTTTTTCTATAATTCCGTTAAAAGGCTCTTAGAGTTGAAAGTACTAACGTGCAACAAGCATACAATTTTTGCATACATAGCCGGATTTTTCTAAGCTCCTCAATTTCAATTACTATCATGAATAAAACATTTTTCAGCACGTGTATTTACATACACTCTCAATTAAAGCACTATAATGAAAGTCGAAATAAAAATAAAAAGAGAATAGCGACTTCGTATCGATACCGAATTGAGATCGTATCATCTTTATTAATTTTCGTTCGGGAGCTTACAGGAGACGAAATGAAACCGATAGCCTTATTAAAGTTACACGTGCCCGACTCCCTCGGTGACGGTACAGAGTCCCCCGGAGCTTGTGCCGTCCTCACTTAATTTTTCACCTCAGTACACATCGAAACTTATGATCAACGAGTAATTAGTACGATAATTGCCTCAGATACGAATCCTCGCCTCGGAGCGTTCCTAATCCTGTTTGTGTTGTTCTGTAAAACGTTGTGCCATACCTGATTGAATTTCGTAGATTAATATAATTAGCGTGTCAAAGCTTTGTGATATTAAAACTGGAATTTGATATTTGAAATTCGAAACTCGGACTGTGAGAGTTCGCGAGAGATTTTTAATTGTTATTGCCAGTTTGTAATGCTAAGGAAATACTTAAGAAATCCTAAAGGGCAACTTTAGGATTTCTTTGAAGCACTCTTCGGTAAAGATCACATTTTTATTTAAAAACGCTCAAATGAAATAAATATAAGTAGAGTGATGTATACATAAAATATGATTTTGTAACAGTTTTCTCTTGACGATGATTACTATCTGGCACTAGATGATAAAAATATGTTATGTCTATATCAGTTGTGTTGAGTTGCTTACTTACTTACAAGTTGTGGAATCTTTTAGGATAATTGTGATTCTTTAGTAGCTTACCTGAAACAGAAAAAAAGTTATTACCGCTTTTTAAATGATATTCATTAAAATATTTCATAAGAGACACTTTATTAGATAATCAAACTGTATTTGGAAAATATTCAAATATATAAAATTAAGCTAATATGATAATAGTTTATCGTAATAGAGAACGATATTTTACCTACAAAGTTAAGCAAACAGTAGTAAAACCGTTCTAATATTTGAAATGGAATCTTAAATATTTAAATTTATTTTTAAATAACATAACACTAGAATTATTGTAATAGCAAGACAAATATTAAGAGATAGGATCATGATCCTCCAGCGACTTTAACCGTATCTTCATCATCTATACTGGTGCTAAACAATAGCTTAATACCTACACCATTGTACCGTTGTGTTGTTCTGTTCATCTTGATAATCCACTGTGTAGGTGGATTATCAAGATGAACAGAGGATAAACAATATTCAATAAAAATTGAGCTCCGGGCACACTGAGCACAGGATGAGAATGTGGATTATGCAAATCAGGATGCGCCCAAAACCAACGGGCCAGTGTGCTTAGGCTATTCTCTTGCCGGCCTTAAAAGGAATTCATCCAACGTTAAGCCCGTAGGAAATTCAAATACTTGAACGATAAAAGCAACCCCGCGCCCTATTCCTGTCGAGAGCGATGAAATTCTATATTTTCTGATTCCGAGACCGCTTCGATGTTCGCGACTAGATTATTGATTTATCTATTTTAATGTTTCGTTACCTTCAGCAGATTGAAAGCTGGATTACTCGCGGAGGGTCCTCGGGGACATTTGTAAGTACCTTAGGGTCTCGAAGGTAATCGGTTTTTCATCGAAATCACATTATGGTCTGCGAACGCCATCCGTTTAGGGTTTTTACTTGTTCACGTGTTCGTTTTGTCGATATTAGTATTATTTACAATATATAGCGATTTATTGTTATATTATAAAAATAGGTAAACAATGTGAATATTTTCAAATAATGTACCATATTTTTATTCAGAGTATCTTCTATAAGCATGCGCACGTGAAAGTTTCAGTCGACAGTATAACGTAATGAGCGAAACTTCATTTTTATATCATTCGCAAAGCACAAAGAGATGCAAAAGTTACAAAGCAAACAAATACAGAATGGTATCTGAATCTGCACGTTCCTTTTTCCATTTCCCCCACATGTTGTCTTTTAATTCAAGTTTTAAAAGAGCCCGATGGTAAGTACCTCTATTAGACTGCACGCGCCTTCTATTTTTGTTCGTCACAAACATTTAGCAAAGAGTCGCAGACGGCAATATCGTTGAGATAACATCCGCCGACTTTCGAAGTTTCTTTATTTGCCCGGGCAAATGGACAATAGTCAAGATGCAGTTGAGTGCATATAACAATTCCCCTTTGCACCCTCACGTCGCGTGGGTGACAATGGACGAAACTTTTTCAAGAAAATATTTGAACAGTGCCGAGTTTCATCGAACATTTCCAAAACCATAAATTTAAAAATGATATTAAACTAGTTATTTATCACATACTTTAATGTATGTGTAGTACATTATAAATATCAATTTTCAAATGAAACAATGTCAGTGTTAATATTTTAAGGAAAATAAGAGTTAACATTTAAAACGAAATATCCAAAGAAAACAACAGAACGGGCGTGTCAGTTTGAACAGAAGTCCGGCGTGCCTCCACCGTAGTATCGAACGTCGAATGTGGCTAGGTGCCTTTTTGTTAAACCTATTTGCCGTTCAACCTTTGCGATCGGTGGCAAAGTGCCGGCACCGGAGGCACGACGTACAGAGACGGCGCATTACAGATAATTGCATTTAAAATGTGGCCCCGCGCGAGAGAGCTGCATTCGTAACTCACTTAGCACTATTTAAAAGCGCAAATACGTACGGCCGTGTGCGCTGAGGCCTAGGTGGTTGTGCTGTGCCTTTTAATGTAGACTTCAAAGGCTAATTCCAGTACTTGTTCATGGAATAAAAGCAAATGAGTGCAAGAGATGCATGTTCGTTGTTTCGGAATTATTACGGACTATTGTTCTGCACTACACTGTATCTACCTTGTATTGTTGGTAATTACTTCTATACATAGTATTAAATAATATTTTTTTTTCCGTTGATTTCATATCAAAAATTAGATACTACGTAAATTTCTCTACTTGTTTAATTACTTTATGAGCTATTACAAAGGTACATTAATTTAATACCGACCCTTTGCCAGTTCTGACTCCACCGGCCGATATGCTATTAGTTAAAAACCTTACTATATATATATATATGAACTGGACTAATTCTTGAATACAAAATTTAAGGCGACATAAACCTTCTTAAGTCGATACATATTTTTCTTTTTAAACCCTCTTAAGGAATACAGTAAATACGTGAATTTTAATGGTGGTAGGTCCCCCTATTACGGGGGACCATTTGGGTTGATACCACCGCGGAGCCTGTTTCTGCCGTTTAGAAGTGTGAAAATACTGCTGTGTTCCGGTTTGAAGGGCACCGTAGCCAGCGTATTTACTGGGTAAACGAGACTTAACACCTTATGTCCCACGGTAGGCAGCGCGTTGCTGATGATACCACTAGTATTGTCGATATCTATGGGTAAGCACGTCCCATCGGGTGGCCCGACTGCTCGTCTGCCTGCGTAATCAATAAAAAATATTTATGCATGCAGTGTGGACCTCTTAAGCATTTCGATCAAGTCCCTCATCTTACACTTCCTTTCTCTCGGACCAATATACAGGCTACATCTCCTGCTTAATCAAATCCTAAATAAAGACTCAAATACGAGTCTTTAAGTGAAGTTTTAATTTGATATTTATTCATGACTACAATATATTACTTCTACATGACTTCCGGAACTGTGGTCACACAGTGGCACTGCGGCAACTCGTTTCTCCCAATACCGCTCCAAGTTGGCGCATCTGACGGGCGCGAGTTATTTGTCTTCGCCGTCGTATAATAGAATTTAATTAAGTTACGTGCGACATGCCTCACGCGCTCGGAATTTCGCGAACAACTCGGTGCCCGGACCCCTCCCGAAATTATCTAAGCTTTGGGCTAAATATCTTGTAACAGGCCTAATAAGTTATAAGTTTAATTTAGAGTTTTCATGTTTAAATTATCAGTTTATGTACACATTTGTACAGAACTTGAGTATCATAAAGTCAATTATGGTGTTATGTTTTCACTTAAAGGATAACTTATTTTCTCTTTATTGATAAAATCATTTGAAATTAAAACTTTTATGATCTTGCATCTCAAGAGTTTATTTAATACAGGGCTCGAATAATGCAATAATATCAGTATTTATTTATGCAGCACTACTGGTGATATAAAATATTGAAGCGTGGTTTAAAGAGCTTCCTAAGAAATCAAATACCAACAAGTGAAATTTTGATAAACCGTTAAAATTACCATATTTTGATACATTTATGTTAACAATAGACGCTTTGTAGCGTCAGCCATTTCTTATATCTATC
This sequence comes from Lamproptera curius, assembly GCA_029286875.1. Taxonomy (NCBI): domain Eukaryota; kingdom Metazoa; phylum Arthropoda; class Insecta; order Lepidoptera; family Papilionidae; genus Lamproptera; species Lamproptera curius. The sequence continues at coordinate 827,331 of JAGSMT010000155.1, forward strand.
ATTTACCATCTTTCCAATATTCATACAGTTCGGTGTTATTTATTATGTTATAAAGTTATTATATAGCGGTATTTATTATTTATAGCTTTATATCTCAACACAATTTTACAGAACATTTTTGAAATGCGAAGCAGATAAAGTCCAGTTTAATAAAGTTACCGGAAATCCGTAGAAACGCCGTAGAAGCAGCGGGGAACGTCGTAGGCGCTGTCTGCTACACGTGAGCTTTTCAACTATCATAACAACGTGCTACGAGATGAATAAAAATATCACATACTACAGTCCATCCACGGCTCTGCCCGTGTTATTTTTACAGTTTCAGAATGGATTTTCTTCGGGTAAAACGTAGTCTGTTACTCATGGATAAAATAGCTTTCAACCCCCTTCGTGGCCTAGCGGTATTGCTTTATATACCGAGGGTCGTGGGCTCGGATCCCGCGGGGAAAACAACCTTGTATTATAGTTGTTTTCTGGTTGGTTAGGACAATTTGGGCCGATCACCAACCAACCCGCACTGGACAAGCGTGATGGAACACGGTCTAAAAACGTCGTAATGGAGAAGGCGTGCATTAGGGGAGGCCTATATCCAGCAGTAAACTAACATAGGCTAGTGATAATGATGATAAATATAGCTTTATATTAGTGACAGAATACTTTAATTCCGTTAAGTACATCCTATTATATAAGACAAACAAATAAACAAATCTTCCATTTTTATGATATTCATATAGTTTTGGTCGACGTTTCCACTTTTGATTTGTGAAACTTATAATATTGTCGTTTTTCTACAAAATGAAACTTGTTCATATTTATTGCTATTGTATTTTATATTAATTATTCATATTAGTAGACTTAAGACAAAATACTCATTACTGTTGTACCCGAAAAAAAAACTTCATTAATCATTTATGGGAGAACATCATGCCTAACGTACGAAGATTATACCATTTGATTACGGTTGCCAAAGCGATAAAATTCTTTTGTTCTATGGATACACACAACTTTTATGTATAATATACAAAGATTGAACTGCCTCCGTAGCCTAGTGGTATGGGCGTGTGCTTTAGAAACCGGAGGTCGTGGGTTCGAATCCTGCGGGACGTAACAAATTTTCATTGTTGTTTCCTAGTTGGTTAGGGCAATTTGGAACGATCACCCAATAGTCTGAAAAGTAAAATGATCCATGCGTCGGATGGGCATGTAAAAATTCGGTCCACTACCAACCCGCATTGGACCGGCGTGGTGGGATACGGTCCAAACCCCTAATGGATAGGGTGTATTAGGGAGCCTATGTCCAGCAGTGGACTAACAAAGGCTGATGATGTGATGTGTGATACAAAGATTACAAATGTATTCATCGGTACAAAGGCAATTTTAATGCGAATCATTTCTGATTGCCGTTTTTATCACTAGATAAAAGCAAACAATCGTGATGTTGTAATTTTTAAGTTGAAGCTAATTTGGGTACAACAATATGTTCTGCTTAATTTATAAAGCACTAGTATAAAAGTGGCGTGTATTTCTTAATTATTTTACGTTACCGCAAAATTAATATCCGATCAAATTATATTTAATAACAGAATTATTGAATCCAGCTATTAAATATTTATATAAAAAATTCTAAATTACCTGCAGTTTTAACATAGCTCCCTAGATTTAATATCGTAAGCTACTATTAAAACGTAAACAATACACGGCACATCTTATAATTTACATCAATACGTGGTCATCCCTCATCGTAAGAGGGCAAGGGTATTGTTATGAAAATCCGGGGGATCCCTAAACATACAGCTGAATATCGAATTTGCGCAAAGGGAGCCCCCAAATGAAGGTCTAAAAAAGTCGATTTCAACCCTGAAGGGCTATAGGCGGCCACGTCACGTTCCGGTGTAACGCATACCCCATAAATGATTATTACCATGGAGAAACCGTCTACTACTGAACCACTAGAAACTTACCTTTCTGAATGCGAGGACATAAATTGTTGCCGATGCCAACAATTTCTACTTGAATGAGTTTAAAAGGAATGTCGCTAAAAAATCTAAATAATTTATTAAAGCAAATCACTCTATAAAATATCTTAAAATTGCGTGTTCAAGTTGATCAATTTTAAATCTTAACAAACTTTCATTGATAATTATAACAATGTGAAAAACAAATATAAAGTGAACACGAATTATATAACTGAGTCTCTATGATTTCTGATGTTTTATTGAAGTTAAGGATATATTATATAAAAAAACTATTTTACAATAATTACGCCCATAAAAATAAAAAGTAGATTTTATGTTTCCTCATTAGTTAATTTGTTTGTTTTTTGTTAGAAAGAAAGACCTCAGATTAGTTCATGTTTTAATCCACCTATTATTATTTAATTATCAGTAACGCAATTATGATGTGTGAAATCTATTGATGTACAGTCATAATATTAGACACGCATATTGAAAACAACACATAATGAATAATAACGACATTTTCATTTCAATTTTAAAATGTTACCGTCACCCAAAACATAATTAACGTATGTATAATTACATATTTCATTTTAATGTTCCCTTCTTAGTGGACTGTTTTCACAGACGATAAAACTGGATCGACCTTTCCACATTATTAATGCGTGACATCCGGTAACATTTGGCCCACGTGCCTACAAAAACTGGCAACTTGTACGCACCTCGGTGCCGGCTTAAACAATTGTCACGTCCCACGAAGGTGTGGAGACACCTTTATTTAAATGGCTCGCCGCACCGGCATAGACAATGGGGAATTTTATGTCCGTCTGCCGATATTGCACATACCTGCGGAAGTTATTACGACCGGCGTGTATAATACACTATTTCATTTTTTATTTAAGCCCTCTAAACCGGAATGGATATGAACTGATAATATATATGTATCGATATAGGGATTAAGTATGTATGTATAACTGATTGGTATTAAATATTTAAAATACCTTTTGGTATAGTATATTATAATATTTGGTAAATATTATATACATAAATGTACACTTTGTCCGCGTAGTAATTTTTTTTTTCTGTAAAAAAATATTGTAGCTTAAATTACTCCCGGTTACTTCAGTTGTCCACCAATAAAAGTCCCTGAAAAATCAGACGTAATGGCTCATCTAATTTATAAGGGAGAAAAGAAAGAACAAACAGGCGGAAAGGCAAAAAAAAATATAAAAAAAACAAAGGTTTGTTATGTGTATTGGTTATACATCATAATGTGATAATCTTAACGGTTTTTTTTTGATAATACAAACAGACATATCACTTTTATTTATAAGTATAGGTCATATAAGCTGGAAAAAATTAAAAATAAACTATTTTCTATCCCTAACGCACACCGTCCAATAACACAAAGGGCGTTAAACAACAAAGCGTTGGCAGTAAACAAAAAAAAACACGCGTTTATTAAAGTGGCAGGGCCCGAACTAGCTGGAGTTTTATCAGCTGTAAATTTTCACTCATAAATATTCCGATGGGCACCGCGCCCCGAGCGTCGGCCACTCTTTGTAATATTGAGATTCATAATTTGACCCCATAAAACTAACTGACCCGTCCATTGATGTTCACACTACACAAGTACGTGTTGAATTGCAATAGCCCTGACCACGCTGGGATACATTATTAGTCATAACAGAATGGTTACGTAATTCACACTCATGCTTAGATTGGAAATAAAGGTAAGTTACAATTATCAACTATTGTTTAAGTAAGTTAATATTAATTACTCGTAAAGTGCGTATACAATATACGTATGTTACTTAGGTAACCTACCGAAGGGTATATGCGTATATTTTCTAGGTACGTAAATCAGTACAATGTCAACACACCTCAATTAAAAGCAAAAAATTGTTAAATTTTTATTATTAAAGACAAATATGCATATTTAATTATTATGTGAAAATTGTTTTAAGGGAAACATATAATTAAAATATCCTCACGAATTAAATTAACGTTAGCAAAGGCGATATAGAATATATTTACACAGGAAGGTAGCAACTAAATGGATGATATTCATTATATTATTATCAGTATTAAAAGCCTAAAGACAAAACGTGAATTATAAATAAAGACATGTATGTATATATATTTAGTTATCTACCTTTAGATACAATCAATAATTATAAATCTAACCGTAGCTGTTTGGTACGGTGAGGTTTTGTCCGTGCAGCGTAATACCGGGGAAACACTTCATTATGATCTTAGCTGAAGCCGCTTTGACTCATTCCATGAAACTATTCGCTAAGTGCTCGCCGAGTATTGTTCAGCTTCCGTCTATTACCGCTCGAGAGGCAATTTTCAGAAGCCACTTATCTCAGACGTTTCATACGTTAAACAGTTGCAGCGTACTCTTCATAACTGAAACTGTTTACGTCACTTTGCACAAATCGTTATAAAAGTGACTATATAATCCGTATCATCGTGATTCAGCCTTTTTAAAATCTACCAGGTACTAGATTCTGAAGAGAAAAAGTGATAGTGGTATTTTTATAAAAAAATATCAGCTCTATTGAGAGAGTGCGAAAGTAAATGGAATTGAAGAGATTTAAATCTTGTTTTTGAAGGATATTTATGAATTATGCATATCGTGGAAGTGCTATATAACTGTGTGGTTAACTTATTTTACGGTAATTTCGAGACTGTATGACCGAATCCATTCGGTCATACAGTATCGTCACCGGGGTACTGCAAGAGATCTGAAAAGTCTGTGATAAAAGAAAAAAAATTGAACCTAAGAAAAACGTGATGTAAAGAAATGTGACTTATCTTTATTATATAAAGTTTAGTAGCTTCAAAAAATTTTTCATGAAATAGGTATACAGACATAATTGGGTACTGATAAAGGAGAATATATTGTTAAAAACGTTTGCGAAGTCTGCTCAGTAAAATAAACAACAAAGGTGGTCAACACAGACACGTAGGTGCATCGGTGCTCCCGAATTCTAGATGTGCCCGAGTTAAGTACACCTTATAGGCGGGCCCGTCCAATTTGGCGGAAGGGCACTCCACGGCCGGTGGAAATGACGTCCGCCCAAGCACTGCCAAATTTATAGAGCGCGACCTCCCGGACAGATGCTAAAATAAAAAGCATACTCGTGAAGTGTAAAAACTCACCTCGCTGTTTACTGAGTGAAATTTTTTTTATAAACATTGTAATTATAACTGGAAAATAATGCGCAAATTCAAATCCTGTTAAAACTTTCATACAGTTTTTTTAGCAGAAGACAAACAGCCCATTTGTATATAAGACATGAAGTATTAGCAGGATTTTTAAGAAACTAAGTATCATATCAATATATACATATATCTTTGAACTTATAATTGATGTCACCTATTAATAAATCAGAACTCTTCTCAATTTAAACGAGCAGTGTAACAAATGTGATATTATTTGTGTGAAAACAAATGAGTGAGGAAAAGAATGATGTATGTAATATTGACGGTAATAACCTGATAGACGAATAAATAACAAATCCCCTACAAAAAGGTTTATTATTTAGTTCGACTTCCATCTAAAATATTTACTTAAAACATTCGTACCTCATCGACTTATTCTGTATCGATATCCGTTTCTCCCACATCATACTGCCGCCGTAAAGCTCGTATTGCCTCCAGTTATGAAACTTTTCATATCATCGCTTATTGTATCAAGTATGCGATACGACGTATTTATGATGGTTCCAATAAAAATTCCGTTTCCATCCGATATAATAAAAACAAGCGGAATTATTGTAGAAGTTTCATGATCTTATGGTACTAGAGAACTTGTTATGTTTATATCTTCTTTTCTGATTACATTCAATTTAAGGATCGTGATTAATGAATATTCATGTACATAACTAATAAGTAAACTTTTTATAATTAGCATAAAAAAAATGTTTATTTATTTAGCATTTAAAATATAATTACAACTTTTTCGGGAACATAACATTTGCAATTAACGTGATAAATCCATAAAATGTGAATTTAAATTTTCTTTTTACTAACTTACTTAATTTACTAACGGACGATAGGCAAAATTTACGTATAATTAAATCTTTACTTTTTAAGAATTTAAGTTTTATGAATTTTAGTTATATAACCAATTTGAAATAAATAAAACTTTTGAAAACTAATATTATTGTTTACTTGATAGAGCTCGGTACAAATCTCCATTAATATGAACTAATTAGGATTACAGATGCTTAATACTTGTCAACCAGGATAATAGTAACGTAGCAACATCGTAGCTCACGTATTCTCGAAAAACGCTCAATCTCGTAGCAGTTCCAAAATATAGAAAATGCATCGGACGTTCACAAGTGCTATATCTAAGGTTGGGAAGGCGAAAAATGTATCTCAAACGTGCTTCGTAGCACTTTTATCGTGGCGTAATTGAATCTGCTCACTCCGTAGCAAACAGGAAGCGGTGTCGGCCCGCGTCCGACGTTGAATACTACGTCCGTCCGATGGAGTTATTTCCAATATGGCGATTAATTTGCCGCACACGGAAGTTGCCGCTTCCTACTTGAGTGAGTCATTGAAAACGCTTTAAAATAAACTCGCGTTTGGGAAATATTTTAGGGTTTTATATCTCAATATATATTTCGTTGTGCGCATTCAATACAGTTGTAATAACTAGGAGTTGTGTTATTTGAAAGGTGTTTAGTGTATAAACAATATATATTCAATTAAAGATAGGTGAGTATGTAGGTCCTATTTTTACTCGAGACTAACTAGGGAAGAACCACTACGGTTCCTATTTTAGCCGCAAAATAATAGTATCAATTTACTTGTGCTTCTGTTTTAGGGACAATGTAAGCGAATAATAATTATAGCGTCATCGGCAGCTTTTGTTACAAGCAAGACGTATCACTTATCGTTAGATAAATTATTTGTTAGGCTCGCCTCAATAAAAACAAAACTAAATCTTATTAATAAGAATGCATGCTACATGTTAACTTTCAATTCCTACAAAAAAAATAACACTAAAGTCACTAGTACCGTTAACAATAATATTGAGCGACAGCCTATTAAAAATTTAACTATTAACGGAATAGCGAAGCGGTTTTTCATGCGAATCGCATCGCCATTTTAAAGTATCTTAAATAGGTGTCGCGGCAACAAAGGCATCGACGCGACCGCAAACGTATTGTTGATTCTTTGAACTCGTTCTTTTGTAAAGAAGGCTTTCCTTCTGAGACTTGGTGCCGTAGCATTTGTGACAAGCTTCTTTTAAAACTTTCGAAGGCTTTACTTCAACTAACAGGTTCATATTTTGTAAACAAATATTCTTTAATATACTGTTTGTTGATATTTGATTTTAACTTTTTTATAATATCTATGTACAAATAATAATAAAAAAACATTATTTCTAATAATTTGCAAGTTTAAATTCTACATTTTTCTATACGTACAACATTTTGATTCCACGTTGTAAATTTAACGTTGAAAATACTTTCCGATATGCTGTACTCTAATTTCAAAGTGCATAGCATACGTAAGAAAGCTTGAATGACGAAGTTTCCAACGACATTCCCGGCTATCTTTTCACGGTGGAGCTCGGTAAGTACTCCCAACTTTATTTACACAAGATAAGCGCACAAAGATCTGGTACCTACGCCAGCCAGCGTTGCGCTCCTCGAGGGAGCCGACTATTTGTGAAAAACGGCAAATAACGCGCCTTTGCAACTGATAGGCGGACTCGAGTGTTCGCCCCGTACTTCGACCCAACAATACGGCCCGATTCATTTCCTCTAAAACTCACTTTGAGAGCGAACTTGTTAATAACGAAGCGGGCGCCCATTGTGAAACAGATTTGAAACGATATTTTGCAATATATATTGCTTCGTTCACCTGTAAGTGTTTATTTGCTGTTGTTTAATGATATTGTTACAATGTATTCAAACGGATTATGAGTTTTTGTTCAAGTTGGAGTGAGTAGGTTTCTTATAAACCTCTACCAAATAGTTTTTTTAAGATACAATTTGCAGAAAAAAATATTTTAATCGCTTAATAATTGACAAATATAATTTTTCTTTACGAAAAACAAACATTGATGAATCAAATTTTGAACTGCAACAGACAATTTTTATCATTACTTTCATCGCTGTACGCGTCGTATCTTGTTTAAAAGCACGCTTGCTTTATAACATTATTCTGCATCATATTATACATAACTAATTAAAAAAACGTTGCAATGAAAACGTACAAACATTGTTGCAACGTCCGTTTTTAATTAATTTCCATGCTGATGTGGATAAAATTAATTACATAAAAGAAATAACCAAATCAAAACAGCCATCTCGTTTCACTGGATTCAATAGCGTAGATAAATTAAAATGTTCACCGAATCCAAAAGAGACGTATGACTGCTACTAATTTTACAACCCGAGATCATAATTAACGATGGAAACAAATGACACATAAATATGTAACGTACGCGCGCCGCAGCTATCAAAGGCTCCCCTTTGACCACTCGTACGTACATCAAATGAAGGCACAACAATCTGTCCCACTGCATTCACGGGCGTATCAAAAAGTTCCACGCTCCTCTTATTATTCGGACTTTGACCAATGTCGCGTGAGGCCTTTAGGAGTCCGACCCTGCCGCTTAGGTGGCCGGAATTAATCAATTTCACTTATAACCGTCCACCGGTACATATCAACTCTACCTCCTTTGTCGCACAAAGAATTAATCCAATATCTTTGGATTGAGTGGACTTTGGGCACAAAGGGCGTAATCAGGCCTCGGTTAATGTATTATAGTTCGGTAGTACGTATGTTCGTTATAGAAATAGGCTTATAGCAAGCGAGAGAGAATTTCAATGGTCAATATCAAATAATTAGTTTGAGTGGTTTGCGGGAACAAGATGTTTTGAAGCGTCGTTTTCTAATTGGAATTTGAGGTACAGTTTCTGCTATGAATAGGTCAATTATTTCATTATAATTTTATTGTTGGTGTAAAATTATTAAACGTTCTATCTAATCTAGTATTCTTTATACTATTATTAAACAATGTTGGCATTTGCTTATTTAATTATTTGCTTCAAGTTACTGTCTTTATTTTGTAAAACGATGCTAAGTAAATATATCATATATATTACAATGTGCACATAGCAAATAAATAAATATTTATATCAGCAACACATAAGATAACAAAACCACAAGAATGGTTACTTTAAAGTAACTTTAAAGTACATACAATATTTATTCTCATCTTGGCCTTTTTTTGTAAAAATCTCAAACAAAATAAAAGCGGATTGCCTACAATTTTAACTCCAGCTAACACTCTTAACGTTCGTGTGTGCAGTTTAAAGTAGATGCGGATGTTTTCCGCGGCAGACTTACTAGTTAATAATTCCCTTTTATAGTCTGTTAAGTTGGTTACAAGCAAGTCACCTGCGAGGTACTGCTACCGCACACATAAAGGTAAGCCCTTTGGATGTTTGTTTAAGTTGCATGTCTTCCGTACAAGAGTTAAGTTGTGGTTTGAGTAGGTTGGAATTTAATGGATTATTTGACAGCATTCACTAAATCAATTTATCACTAAAATAATTATTAAGGTAATTTTTGAATTAATTTATTTTAAACCACGCTGATGTGACATCCTTTCTTTTATATTTCTATATTTGATAGCTTTGTTTACTGCTAATCCTAATCATTGATAATTCAGTGTACTACTAGTGTCTTAATTTTTCTAAGTTTGTTGTATTCCATTAATTGAATGACGATATCTTATCATAAATGTATGAATTTTTTTATAAATTAACTCCTGGATTTCCTTAATAAAGTGTCATAACGTACACTGGAATAATTCAGCAAAAACATTCTCCATTCATCATCCGCACCGCGAACCTGTGCTAATACCATAAAGCGGGGAGAAGCTCGAAACGAAGCACACACACAAAAAAAAGTCAAAACAAACAAAAATAAGCAAGGCGCACCACCCCAACGCTTTAAACAAAGCGGGGCCAAATGAAAACACGAGCGCGTAGTAATCCACAATTACAGCGACATCGGTAAGAGATTCCGGATGAAACACATAATCCGGCCCGCGTTAGCTCGGCCCCGGATCGGTTTGTTCCCGACTCGACCGGAAAAACTCGGCCCCCGAATGTTTTCCAGCTCGAGTGAGATTAATTTCCAGCTCATCCCGCCGGATGGGGGGCTCGTATCACAATCCGCGCCGGATGGAGTGCGCCTTACGCGCTCGGACACTTTGCCGGGTCCATTAAGCGTAAGTTTGCAATCGTTGAGTTCACAAAGAAACCATTTTTTGGTTAACATGAAAGGGACACAATAAATATTTATATTATTTTTAGTTTTTACTATTCGCGATTGGATTCTCAATAAATCTATCAACTTACTTATTATCTGCGCAAGTAAATGTACTATAACAATTTATTATTTATACCCTGGACATGAAACCAAACTTTTTTTATTTAAACTTGGAGAAAACATTCTTATTTAGTATAATCCATCAATGTGAAAATAAAACTACAATTAGTGTAGTAAAATTGCAATTGATTGATGATATTATTATGTATATTTGTGTACGATTCAAATTCATCTTCATGATTAAGTATCATCATAATTAAGATGATATTTAATCATCTTCATGATTAAATATCATCTTAGTTACTCATTGAACTATTTTCTATATAGCACAAGTTTATAAATGCTGCATAACAAAAATAAATATTTTAAAAGTTTAATGTCTTATGTTGAATGAGTAACAGATGGTTTGGAGATTTATTATTCACTAAACAGCAAGTGCAGTCTCTCGTCAAATTCTAAAAAAAATTATAAAACTTTAAAAATATTAAAGAATCAAAACGCTTTTAATAAATTTGTGAAATAAAACCGTTATAAAAAGAAAACTGTTATTTTCGTTTCTATAGCTATCCAAACTTTCAATAGTTTAAAACTCTTCCGGTGTCGTATTTCGAAGTCAAGAGAATATAGGGTATTTATTATCCGATTCTGACATCAATAAGGTATGTTATATTGATATTCCCCTTAAGGTTACGCAGGGAACAGGCTTTGACAGGTTCGTTCCTATTTCTCGAAAGTTGCACAAATACACGGGGGTATTCGGCCAACTTTGGATTTTCTTTGTGCAACTTGCGTGGATCTCTTACAAGTACACTCTATGACAAAATGTTTTATGGTTTGTACGATTAAACGCATAATAAGTTATTGTTTAGGGTAGCCCTAACTTAGTACAAAGACATTTAAAAACTCGATCCTTAGTTAAATGAGCTTACCTTGTGGATCAATATCTCACACTTTTACTATTGACTACTTAGTTTACTCACACTGTTAATAGAGTACTAACGGCTCAGTTTACTCGTTAGTAGAGTGAGTTGATTTTCAATTATATGGCAAGTAAAATGTTACAACATTCGTTTAATTTACATCAAAAAAAAATAAAAATAAAGAACACTAATAATATAGAACAATATCCAATAGACAAAACAAATAACTTGTATAACTAAGCCTTATCTTATCAACGTTATTTAGTTCATGAAACAAAAGAAAAAAAGCATAAACTTAAAAAATAGCAATCAAACTAAAATTATATTAATATTTTACATATATTTACTTCTATTTACTTCTACACTACCAAGTTTTCTTAACTTCGCCGCAGCTTGTTACTTACAAAAGAAAATTGACCAAAGCTTTTAGTGTTAACGACTCATTGAAGTTAAACTTAGACTTAACTGGATACGGCTTATCTAAACCTCGAAGCTAAATGTTCAAAGAAAAAGTGAGAGGACGTTAAAACGCGAGAAAAACACAGTTAGCACCACTGCAGGCGACAGTACCTGACATTGTTACTAGGGACTCCGGCAAACTAAAGATCCACTCCTATTTTCCGATAGGACGGGCATAGTATCATTCAACTTTTTTATTATCTCGGAACTGGTCAATGGAGCGGCCCCTGTACTATCGATCTAGTCAAATAACAGAGGGCGCACAATGGGGAATACTGTAATTTTATGTCTGAACACTTTTGTTTTGATGGAGGTTAAGCGACTTGCGTTTGTTTTTAGATTTAGCCGAGAGTAATGCTTAGTTTGGTTTGATCTACTTTTAAAAGACCTTTGAAATGAGTTCAGGTTATAATATATTGGATATGTGGAATATAAGTTGAAAATATCATAAGATGAAATAACGATTTTGTGACGTGCGCATGATTAATTAATTAAGTTTTCAAGTAAGAATCAGTAACAAATCTAGCAAGATATTTTATTTGATACAATACTGACATAACAAAAAGTAATTTTGATTCGTTTCTATGAAACAAAAAAGCTGTTTAGTCAGATAGTAAAAAAGAAAGTCTCGTATTATAGTAAGCAGATGAACATCAATTATTTGGCACGCAGAGCCAAACTGGAGTACGCCATTACGCCAAAGGATAAGCCAATTATTCGGATCGAAACCCTGATGGGCTCTATTCAGATTCAATTTTTCAACACTTCCACATTTAATTTGGATAATGGACCCAAAATAATTCCAATCCAATCCCGCCACAAAATGGCGTGCCGCCAAATTCTCTGGACAGGTTGCATTGATTTTATTATCGGAGCCGTGAATAAGGAGTAGCCGATTTTTAATGGACATAGTAAAAATACATTTCTATGAAAGAAAATAATTAAAGACCTATTTTACATGAATATACATGTCTCATGCCAATAATAGTTACACCAGTGTATGGGTAAATTTTTTTGGCAATTGAATTAATATTATCGTCAAAACTTACAAAAAACAATAAATTCTGTTGAATTTCCTTTGCCGGAACCATAGGTAGGATTGTTGGCAGTCAACATGCAACTTCTACTCCAATATAGAAAATTGGAAATTTAATTTGATTAACCTGCACATGAAACTAAATATATACTACATGCTAATTAATTTAAGTTAGCAAATACAGTATTTAGGGAAAAACTCTAAGAAAACTCGGATAGTCCATACTAATTAGAAAACGAAAACCCACCCAACACATCGACGTCATACACGCTGTTATATATACACATGGTATCTCCGTTAGTAATTAACTGCTCTCTTTATGCATCTCAAAGCGTATTTTCAATGCGGCCTTGTATTTGTTGGCATCGAAAACTTGATCAAATTGAAAATCCTGTTCGGAACGGCTTGCGGCTACATAACGACTCGGTATCCTCTAATTAGAAGAGTCGCGTGCCTGGACCCACTTCGCCTCCTTACGTAACCGACTAGAGAGTAGTTGGGTTGACTTTTTATGTTCCCATTTGTGTTAGCTGCCATGAATGTATAAAATGGCCACTTCCACTAAATGGACTTGGATTTAATTAATTAACTATTGGTTGATGTTTCGGTTTTACTACTTAATGCGTCTGTTTGTGTTAAAACATCGTTGTGTTGTTGGTACTTAGAGGACAATCTTCGTAATTAAATTAATCCCTTGGATTTAAGTAACTCCTATTTCCAGACAGAATGAACAGTTGCTGTTATAAATTATTTTTTATGAGCTGTGAACGTAAAATTACTTCGAAAACTAGTCGTACGGAGAGGCTTCTTACTCTACTTGTGCTACGATATAACAAGGTAAGTTAGTAAAACTTGAAGATTATCTTTATCAACGCTACTGACTTCAAATACATAATGTGCAAAACAAACTATTCAAATTCATAATCGCTATTATATATGTTAATATATTGTTTGCTGTGTATCTATCTATCTATAGAACATAGTTATTAATATGCGTACGAATGTTTAGTTTTATACAATATAGAATGTTATGCTTTTTTAGTTTTCTTATGATGAAAAGTACTTAAATAAATCTGAATTGTTTCAAGATAATTTATAATCAAATTTTGTTTGAATTTTAGCAAAGTGTTAATGAATTTTCTTAAAGAAACATAGTGGGGCATACTGGAACATTGTTATTCACTTATAACGTACATCGAGGCTTAGCCCGAGGCCTCGGTAGACCCACGGAGTTGTGCAAAGGATTACCAAAGTAAACAAAATCTATGTGGAGTTAATCCCTCGGTCGGGCTATATTATTAAACAAAACTGCAAGATAATATTAATGTTGACCGTAATCTATATGAAAATGGGTTGGCTTAATTACTTTATAATTTTATTGGTTGAAACCGAAATTATAATTTAACACTGTCATGTTTGATACGTTCAAAAGGGAATGGTTTTGTGTTTAATATTAAGCGTGCCATAGAATGTTGGAGAGTTTTCAGAACATTATTATTGTTATTATTTTTTAAGTAACATATTGATTATGAGGACTGATATTGATATTATATATATATATATATAATATCATCATTATATATATATATATATATATATATACACATATGTATATATATATATGAATTCCATTATATGAATTTATATATCATTTTCAATTTTTATAAATATATATATTATGTATATTATTGCAATATCACAAGTCGTCATAGTATCTCATCTTGTCAGTTTTTAACTGTTTGGGCATGTTTACCCCAAGGTTTTAAATGCGAAGGCAGAAATCAGGGAGCAATTGCACTTTGTATAAAGTCGGTCATAATTCTTTTGTTAAAATTTCACTTTATTGGTTACAATTTAGTTAAAATTAGTTGTTACACATTTTTTTTCTGTTAGTATTTATTTAACCGGAAATAGTGATCCATTAGGAAAACAAGGCAACTCAGGTGAAACTCTGGATGCTACCTCATTTTTTCGTGGCTCGAAACAACATACTTTCGGTTGAATGGAAAGCTTTTATTATGACGTTCAGCATTATAGAGCTGGGAGGCAGTAGACCTTTAGTGATTTCCAGTAAAGCCCACCTCGATAAATCGCCGAAGGAAATAAATAAGAAACTTTGCGCCCATTGACCCTCTTTGCGTAGATATTTTATGCCGTTCAAACCAGTGAACCGCAATTGTTTTTGCAACGTTCCGAAACACCCGTCTTAATAATCATGTCTATGAATTCAGACAGGTGCTTCCAGTTCACGTCATTATTAACGACCCATCGAAGCGATGAACTGTCGTTTCCTTTAACAGACAGATTATGATTATTTCTCGAGTCTTTATTAATTTCTATAGACCATCGATTAATAGCGTTCCATAAATCCAATTAATGACGTTATAAAGTTTTTATTTAATAAGAATACAAATAGAATCTTACGAAAAACATTGCATTGTATAAAATAAAACGAATAAATGATATGGACCATATTTTATTAACTGTAACATTTTTTGATGTTGAATTGTTTTAAAAACTGAAAATATGCATTATATTTTCGGTTTTTAAAACAATTCAATTCGAGATCCATATTATTTAACACACATATATTACACCGCCTATAATCTTTACAACTTCCTTTAGTACATAATATCTACAATTGCTTTTAAAACAAAACACAGCATTCAAATACAGCTAACACAAAAGGAGAAACAATCACGGCCTAAGCAATCCTCGAATGTACGGTAATGAAATCCGAACACACAATTGTGGTGGAATAGCAAAACGTTAATCTTGGTTAGGCCACGACGTCTCAATTCACTTAAGACGTGTCCTCGAGTTCTTTCTTATTTAATTAGACTATCGGAGGCACCTGAGGCCGGTCTACTTCAGTCTAATGGCGCACTTCCAGAGCTCAGTGACAAACTGTTACATTCATTTCACAACAGGACTGGGTATTCCAGCCAATTTCTTACTACAGCGCTGGCTTTATTAAAACACCGTGATGTATTTTTCAAATGTAGAGCGGACTGTAGTATGTTGCTTTAAAATAGCTGAGACGCCTTATAAAACTCGCAGGTATGTTGTGTATTCAGAAAGCGCATAAAAGACAAAAAATATGTGAATAAAAACTCCTAACTATAACGATAATTAACTGAGCACATTATTCCATCCAACATAAATCATAAATTTAGGTAAATTACAGGGATTGAAATTGTAAATATTAGTTAAGTGAAGTTAGGACTCTCGATGCGACACAAAATCTTTAAACCTGTTAAAATTAGTCCTTTCTCTTTTTAATATATTTATGTATCCAGAGGTTAGGTTTAATGGAAGCGTATATTTTGCGACAACATTTGTTACTGTAATATCACACACGTTGTAGAATCTTCGCGGCATTAAAACGCATTTGTGCGACGCAAGCCCGGGGGAATTGAATTCACGTTACTCCAACTGTAAATATGTACAGTTCGGAGAAACGCGAAACGAAACTGGTATTCTGTGGGATGTTTACGTTTGTGTAAAATGTTATGTGTGTTCATTATTTGTTGTATACACAATGTGTTGCGGTAATTCTGTAAAATACATTATTAACACATTGTTAGTGAAATATATAACTTATATATCTAAAAAGTATAGCAGAATGTTTGTTTAATATCTTAAACATTAAATATTTCTTCTTCTTCTATCTTAAATATTTCTATATCCATTACTCGCGGGAGAGTTCAGTCTATAATTTCTTATAGTGAAAAGAAGATTCTAATTTAAGCGGTACGTCAACTAAAAATGTATTCCATAAAATGATTGTGTTTACTTTAGAATACAAGTAAAAGTTACAAAGCAACATTCAAATGTTTAAAATCGATTCATTTATTTTGGTTTATATTTATTTATTACATATTATTAATATAACAGACCAATTAAGTAAATTTTTATGTAGTTTTCAAATTAAATCTCTTCGATAATGCTACATGATTGATGCAGATGTTTTACTCAACAATTTAAGACTTAAATGTATTTATACTCATAGCGTTAAAATTGAATCTTAATTCATTTCTCTCATCGACATATTTCAAATCATTCACCAACATACGGCTAGACGGAGTTACAACAAGGTGTCGTTATACCAATATTACGTATGAATTTTCAGCACCCCGGGCACAATAAATACATATTTCATGAAGTGGCATTGAATAACAATTGTGTACGGCGGCGGTTGCTCGCCGTTTAGTGACATATATTAAAATGGACTCCCGACTCCCCTTTTAGTGTATTGGATTTTTACGCGCGCCTTTTTTCATACACTCTGTGCCCTCTTTGTGTGTTTTTTGTAATCTTTCATTTGGGTGACGCTTTCAATTTGTGTCCACGGAGATGTGCATACAATTTTTTTTTTAAATAGAGTTGCGTATTTTTTTATATATCCTTTTTTATAGCAAGCTACGGCGGAGGACACAGTAGTGTTTTCAGCACTACTGCATTGCGGTAGAAATAGGTACCATGGCGGTACAACCCCGCATGGCCCTCTGTAAAATGGAGACCTACCACCTATAAAATGTTAATATTCAAAGTGATTTCAAATTATTTATTATGATCATTGATAATCCACGCAATAGCAAATATCTCAGTGAGCGGGCAATGTAATAAAAATATAATAATATACAAGTTTATGGTATACGCTTTTATACTTTAGAATTAAAATTGATAAAGTGAATCGTAAAAATATCAAAGTAATCGATCTCGTAAAAGCAATTCTCGGTTTTTCCCGTAAATAGAATATATACAGTCACAAATAGCGCGACCGTTCGATTAAAGCGACAGATTACTGATGCTCTTAACCCTTAAATGAAAACAACTGCGAGAAGGGAAAATATTGACGCAATGTAAAATGAACTCCGCTAAATAAATACGAAACAGCATTAGGACGGTTACAGAGCAAACTCATCTAATCCAGAAAAGAGAATCGACGTCACGGGCGGAATATTCCCGTGAAATATACTAGAAGTAGAAACTATTCTATCGCGATGATAACCATTCTCAAATGAATTTTTGAGTTTCGACTGTAGCTTAAAACCTTTTTGATACAAAATGTCTATTTATACAGACAGAAAACAACAGATTATAGTTTTAAAATAGGTAAAATTGCACAAAGATGGTTTGTATATTTTTTTCTTTTAGCGCACTTCTTATATAGGACATTAAAGTTATTTTTAGATTCAACCAAAAGTTATTTATTCATCATAGGGAATCAAACAGTAATCATAACAATGAAATGTATATGAGCAAATAGATAAAAATGCCATCTTATATTTTTTCAATTTGTATTTTAACACTTTTGTACTCTTGCGTTATATAATATTAACAAAGAATACGACGTCAACGTGTACGATGATAAAGGACATAAAATTCTCCGAGTTCAAAATCATAATTGTTTGAAAGCGATGAAAGCAAGCGTAAAGTCTTCTAACATTCAGTATAATGACACTCTATGGAAACACAAAACAGCGAATTGTCTCAAAAGAATATTGTTAAATTTTCCACGAAACTTTTGTCATTTCGAAAAGCCAAAGAGTTCACTTTTTTAAGTATTTTTTTTTAATTTCGCGAAGACACATAATGAAATGTTTCAGAATTTGCAATGCATGCTCGTGAAACGTACGTTGCTCGTTGTCTGATATGAAAGTAATGTTGAAAAGTTGGTTCATTTTAAAAGCCGGCCAAAAACTAGTTATAACAATAAAATTGAATGTCAAGTCTATCTAATTTATAAAATTAAGATATTGTTTACAAAATGAAGCAGAAAAAAAACGAATGATTATATTTGTGCATAATGATAAGTTTTCAGAGTATGTTTCAATAGCATTATCTTATACGCATTAGATTTTCTAATCACATCTAGTTAGCACATAAATATTTATATTATTTATGCGATTATTATACATACCAAATCCGCTGTTTACGGATTTTTTACGTTAATCCTTTATTTTCCCGATTTTAAGGACTCATTAAATGCGACAGACCGTTAGTAGTTTTAAACGAATGTTTTACAAATTTCAAAGAGATTTCCAAAAGTGAAAATGATGACAACAACTGATCGTCTCTTATAGTAAAAAAAACATTGAAATGGCTCACGTGACCCGGCAACAGCCACGATGTCTCGTACGGACGAGTCGATGCATAACACCACTCAACACGCTAACACTATCACATTTCATCATCAGCCTGTGATAGGCCCTCCCCTAATACACCCCTATACATTAGAGGTCTTTGGACCGTATCCCACCACGCTGGTCCAAGGCGGGTTGGTGGGTGGACCGACTTTTACATGTCCATCCGACGCATGGATCATCTTACTTTTCAGAAAATTGGGTGATCAGCCCAAATTTCCCTAACCAACTAGGAAACAATAATGAAAATTTGTGAATCCCCGCAGGATTCAAACCCATGTCCTCCGGTTTCTAAAGCACACGCCCATGCCACTAGGCTACGGAGGCAGTTGCACAACAAGTATCACATTTGTAAAACACTTATCACACACGAGGAGAATTCCGTTCCAGGTCTAACGAACCAGCGGCTAACGAAGATCTCTCCTTCCTTTATTTCAGACCTGTCTTTTATACACGATCTCGGACAGACATAACGTCAATATCGAGATTTCTTTTCTCCAATTACCCCATTAGATATTATTCTGACTAATGATATATTTGTATAAAAAGGTTTTGTGATTCACATAGGTATATATTTTAGTAGGGTAGCTAGCGAAAGTATGCTGCAATCCCCGTTCGGTGTAGTCAAGGTGGAGTCACCGGGGAAGAAAAGTGTCAGTATTTCGAAGGCAGCCAACGGCATACAGTGGTGTTAATGTGGTTAACATTAACACCACAGCTAGCAGTCAAAAGACTAGATCGTTCTGGAGTCTAGATTTTATGGCGTCCATGGCCCCTTGGTATGGACTTTGTTGCTAATGTGTATAGGGGCCGCGACAAAGGTCGCTACGTGGCCATATGCCAGAAACGGGACAACCTCGGTAGCCAGCGCTTGTCGGGTTACGGAACATTACAAAAACGTCCCAGTAACCAGTAGTCAAGACGAAGTGGTTTTAGTCGGTGTCAGTATGACATAATCCGTCATTCTCTTCAAGGGTGGACATACGTAGGCTTTTTCCTACTTAATAAGGCAGGTATTCATCATCATCATCATTAGCAGCCCCTATCCGTCCACTGCTGGACATAGGCCTTTCTCAATGAACGCCAAGACGGCCGATCCCTAGCTACTCGCTGCCAACTTGAGCCGGCTACTACACGGAGATCGGCATCCCACCTAGTCGGGGGTCGACCAACGCTCCGTCTTCCCGAACGCGGCCTCCACTCCAGAACCTTTTTGGCCCATCGACCATCGGTTCTTCTGACCACGTGACCGGCCCACTGCCACTTCAACGAGCTAATCCTTTACACGTCACACCTTAATACGTCAAAGAAACAAGTCACCGACATAGTGCTAATACTTTAGCACTATGTCGGTGACTTGTTTCTTTGACGGATTAATTCATTACGAATTTTGTCCGACAAAGAAACTCCGAGCATAGCGCGTTCCTAAGCGCGTTGAGTAACGGCAAACTTGTGAACCAGTCCTATAGTCAAAGGCCACGTTTCGGCTCCGTAGGTCATCTCGGGGAGTACACATTGATAGAAAACTTTCGTTTTCAAACATTGCGGTATTGGAGGCGACGTAAGAACGTGGCTCAGCTTCCTAAAAGCTGCCCAACTCAACTGAATCCTCCTATCGGCTTCCCTCTCGAAGTTATGTCTTCCGCACTTCAATATATGTCCAAGGTACACATACTGATTGACAAATTCGAGAGTAACGCCATCGACACTGATCGGCCCCGGGAGAGCATGTTCGTTGAACATGACTTTTGACTTGTCCAAGTTCATCGCGACGCCAACACGTCAGGAGGATTCATTTAGGCTGTGTAACATATCCTGCAAGCACTCCAACGATTCGGTCAATATTACGATATCGTTGATGATGTTTATGCCGCATCCAGCCCAGTCCTCCAAAGCATTTGTGAACAGTTTCGGGGAAATGATATCCCCCTGTCGTACTCCACGATGCAATTGGATTGTTGTCGTGTGACCCCCCGTAATCAGGATGGACATAAAAGCAGCGCTATATAAATCCCTCAGCACCACGACGTATCGATAATCGACCTGGCATCGCTGAAGAGCTTCCAGAACAGCCCAGGTTTCAACAGAGTCAAAAGTTTTCTCATAGTCCACAAAGGCAAGGCTCAAAGGCTGACTGCACTCGTGAGATTTTTGTATAACTTGCCTTATGGTGTAAATGTCGTCTATGGTGTTAAGTCCTCTGCAAAACCCAGCCTGCACCGGTGGCTGGAACTCTTCGAGCTTCATAGTGAGGCGATTAAGGTTAGCTTAAAAGTGAGATCGGTCGGTAATACTTAAGCTGGGTATTGTCACCCTTCTTAAAGAACAGAAAAAATAAAATTGATTTTATGACACCTTAACTAGTGTAACTGGTTGGTAAAGTAAGCAAAATTTTTTCATCATCTGGATGTAAGTAGCAGTTATAGCCACGGTACCTTCAAATCTTACGTGTTATTTTTTGCATTCTATTGTCTTAGGGCATAAATAAGCACCACGAAAGTATTAGATCACCTAGTTTAGAAAACCCCATACTATAATATATATTATACTTTCAATTGCTTTTTTTTAAGTTTAGTAATTTATGCAAGTGCTACTCCGTAGCCTAGTGGTAAGGGCGTGTGCTTTAGAAACCGAAGGTCGTGGGTTCGAATCCTGCGGGACTCAACAAATTTTCATTGTTGTTTCCTAGTTGGTTAGGGCAATTTGGGCCGATCACCTAATTGTGTGAAAAGTAAGATGATCCATGCGTCGGATGGACATGTAAAGTTGGTCCACCCACCAACCCGCATTGGACCAGCGTGGTGGGATAGGTCCAAAAACCCCTAATGGATAGGGTGTATTAGGGAGGCCTATGTCCAGCAGTGGACTATCACAGGCTGATGATGTGTGTGTGTGTATGTGTGTGTGTGTGTGAAATATTAAAAAAAATAGATGACCGACTTCTTACAGCGTATAACAATTTTATGTTATATAAGCAGGTAACAACGTGTTCTCCGTACGAAATTGCGTCGCTTTTTCTGCCACCGCAATTTTAATGTCTGATAACTTTTAACGTATTAATTTTATCATAATATCGTCTATGACACGCTTTATGTACATAAATGAAGATTTTTTTAATGCAATTACTTTAATGTGAACTTAAACTGTAATATCTTAAATAAGCTTTAAGATGTTACAGATTGCAATTTTTAAAATGTTTACATAAAAATACTTACTGAGCGCTATTCTTAAAATAAATGTATGCTATCCCGGACTTTATTTTAGCTTATTTAGACAAATTGTATATACACAATTTAGTATAAAATAAAATCGTATAGATATACTAATAGCATCAAAGTCACAACAACAATCCACTCCAGTGTCGCGAAATTGTTCAAACATTCGAAAACAATAGCTCCACGGGGCCACCGAAGTTGCCAAGTCAGCTTTCAGGTGATTTAAATTCATATCGCCGTCACGTTTGTCCACAGTTGAAAGTTCACATTAATTAAGCCTCCAGGAACGGAAGCTCATAGTGCAATATCTGCTCAGTACTGTTACTTAACCTAAGCTCTATTTATTTAGACGTCGGGCGCAGTCCGCGTGAAAGTTTCACAACTTGTTATATCATGTTCTTGTTAATTAGTTTAGAATATTGAAAGAACTGTAAAAGTTGGGTGCAGTCAAACTTTCGCGTAATTTTCTCTTCTTACACTGAATTATGGCAGGGGAACGGTGTAAAGTTTCAGCTATATTTTGACATGAAACTAAATTGATGGACAGGAGCAGATGAAAGTTGTTGTTTAAATTTATATTACGAAACCAGTGCTTGCTTGTAAGAACAAATTTGTATTGTTTTAGGTTGCTTGTTTGTTGGAATTTATTATGATTCATGGAGATTTTTTGTAGCTACGTCCTAAATTAACTAAACCTCTATTCAAAGAATGAATTATGATAAAATTAGAATCTTCATGAGTAAGCAACTGTTAAAAGCAATTAATAATATCTTAATGGTAACAAATATCGCTCTTTCAAAACTGTTGCATCTTTCACCTACCCGATTACCCAAGTTTTCATGAGGTCGCCTTCTAATCCATTCAAACTTATTATTTATCAGTTTTTAAGCAGAGCGACTAACACATGACCTTTATAACCCAAAATTAAACTGCTTTTTAAGGATGGATTCATCATCATTATCAGCCTGTGTTAGTGCACTGCTTGACATAGGCCTCGCCTACTCCATGTCTTCTCTATTAGGGGGCTTTTGTACCGTATCCCACCACGCTGGTCCAGTGCGGGTTAGTGGGTGGACCGACTCTTTACATGCCCATCCGACACATGCATCATCTTACTTTTCGGAAAATTGGGTGATCAGCCCAAATTGCCCTAACCTAACAATGAAAATTTGTTGAGTCCCCGCAGGATTCGAAACCACGACCTCCGGTTTCTATATAACATGGCTTTACTACTAGGCTACGAACGAAGTTATTTAATTAAGGATGAAATAGTTGTCAGTAAATTTTAAATCACCGATTTCTTATAACGACTGCCAAACTCTCTTAAACATTTTGCAAATGAATAAAAAACAAGCTATAATAAGAGCTAATGTTGGTATTACTTGAGCTAATAAAACCAATAAATCACTCTTTACACAACAACAAGGCAGCTATTGGTGTGAATAAATCAAAAAGAAGGGGATCGATACAGAATCAAAACACGACAACTAATCAAGATGCGGGACGCGTGATTTGTTTTCGCGTTAAAGTTGAAATTAATTCATAACAACGCAGAATCTCGACCCGTGCCTCCAAACTTTTGTTCGCAACTACTGATTTAAACCGAAAAAGAAGTCTTTCGGTCGAGATTGAAAAAGGATCGGCTCTGTGCGTATACGGACCAAAATATATTCTAAATAAGTATATAATATTGAGGCTATGTATTACTTTTTATAGATATATTTTAAATATTGAAACAAGCCTGGGCTTGTACTGTATATTAAACAAGGCACATATGCACCATAAATAAAAAAAATATGAATTTTTTATTATAACTCTAAGACATGAGATAGTTTATCATTACTATTATTATTTATTCTAGTTGCACTTTCTTAATAAGTAATAGATACGATTTATTATTAATGCAATTATAATTAAGTTCTTAAATTCTTCGTTCTTAATAAATGAGTAACATAATTTCACCATTATTTTAAAATTTTACCCGACGTATCAGTCCCTTATCAGTTTTTATAGTCCTGGGATAGGTCTCAATCTAGGGATGGGCATAAACCCTCTGGTATATATTTTTAAATAAGCGCAAAGTAATTAAACACGAAAAAAAAATCTCAAAACTGTGCTATTTACCATGAATCCGTAAGCAACACAAAGTTTTACATCATTACCTTTTTAAAAAGCCTCAAAACATCGATATCTCCACAAAGTTCATCGTAACTCGAGAAATGTTTTATTGCTCCGAGAAGAAATTTGATACGTCTTAGATAAACAAGTAATAAGTAAACAAAACAATACAGTGATTACCGGTCCGGAGTGTTTTCCAAATATGTTTGTAAACAGTCCCCTCGTTTGTAGCTAAATCAGAGAAAGAGGATTTGTTTTTATTTGTCTATATGAGACGTATTATTTTTCAGACAGGATTAATTTCTATTTGAAAATAAATAATACAATTCTTTACGGGGAAGTAATAAAGTTTAAAGTATTCTTTCTTTTGGTTTCTGGTTTCCTTTTTCATTATTATGTTCGATATTAAAATATAAAGTAAATTTTTGAGGTTAGGTGCGTTAAAGTACCTATATTTTGTGTGCCAAGGAAGGAAGTGCAGCAATGACGGTTTTTCCATTTGAAGTATAAATTGCAAAACAATAAATTTATTGTTTTTGAAAATGCATTATAGTTTTTTTATTTCTTGATATTCATATAACTAAAGCAAATTGTTGGTTGTATATAAATTATAATTCATTTTTATCGCCATATCTCGTAACTGACGAGTATATTATTATTAAAACCGCTTTATGCGTACCTTTGCTACGTTGTTACAATTTGTCGGACTTTTTAGATGGTGAAATTTAGTAGAAACGGAAAAATTTTGTGTATTAGGTGCTATTTTTTGGCTTTGGTTTCGCTGACTTTTACTTCAGTCATCGCTTTATCGAATCTAATAAAAAATAAAAGCCATTGACAATAACTTATTTTGTCGTCACATAAAATAATAAATCGCAGTAATATAATAGCATCACAACATGAATCCCAAAATTAATAAGACAGCAGGTTATCCAACTGCGACCCGGACTAATTACCTTACGATACAACCAAGCGGGCCAACAAATCATGCGGGCTTTAAAAACGCGCTCGCCCAATTGTTCTGGCCATAAATAAAAATCGCCGCGGAAACACCTCAGCAGTTTTAATATTTTAATCCTCGACTCGGCTGAGCATAAATCTTGTTCGAGCGTTCGGGGAGTTTCGTTCGATTTTCCCGTTTCACAATCGAGTCCGACACTCGATTGTGCAACCGATTTCACAACTGGCGGATGACTTGTCGCACACGCAGTGACACGTGTTACGCAATACGTTACATTTCACTTATAACGGATAGTCGTTATACGTTGAGAAAAAATTATGAGTGTGAAATAGAATGTGTTTCTCAGTATTGGAGCATAAAAAATGGATGTAAAATAGATCCGTAGCGTAAACTACTTGCGTGCTACGAACCTCAAGTTTTACCATTGATTTAAATATTTACATCATTATTTGTGCAGAACGTGACAGTTAATAACTTATCTACTAGTAAATTACGAGCAGAATTCAACTATAATGATAAAAATATTAAAGCAACTTAACATAATGATAGCTGTGTTTATCAAATTCGAATTAAGAATAAATATAAAAGTAAATTAACAAAACATATCTTGTTTTTATTTTATAAAGGCTTTTACTATTAAAGGTACATTTCCACTTATTCAACGCCATTGCCACCCAATTGACATATCATATGAGATGAACAAAATGAAGTCATCCTTGCATCTTAAACTCAAAGTTCAGATGCGCATTTATTTAAACAACAGCGATTCAGTAAATATTTAAAGTAACAGAAAATGGTATGTTTGCGCCACTCTATGTGAGACACCGCCTTGCATACATCCTTACTCGATACAGAACATCACAACATGTGGTTAAAAGTAGTTTAAGCTCTCGCAAATTCATAAAATGTACCGATAATATTATATTAATAACAATGTCATAAAATGGCTATGATAAGGAAATTTATCTTTACAGAAACCAATACTATATGAATCATTAGCATTAAATATTTCTGGTTTTTAAAGAAATATAATTTATGTATTGTCATTTCTTTAACTTGCGCTATAATTATTAATAATTATCAGTCCCTGCTCTTGAACTGCAGAATATGAAATTGATTAATTGAAAGTTAAAGCTTGAATGCATTAATTGATATAAAACTGCAATCAATGCTATTCTTGTCAAATACTTGATCTAATGTGAAATAATAATTTTATGCTGTTAAAAAAATTGTGAATAAAAATAAGAAAATAAAAACTACATATTATTAAGAATGAACTTCAATAGCACGTAGAATTAGGTAGATGTATGTAAGCAATTAGATAAGGTTGAATCATCGTCATCATCATAAGTCTGTGTTAGTACACTGCTGGACATAGGCCTCCCTAAATGTACAACCTTCACCCTTAGGGGGTTCTTGGACCTTATCCCACCACGCTGGTCCAATGCAGGTTTGTGGGTGGACCGATTTTTTACGCATGGATCATCTTACTTTTCAGACAATCGGACGATCGGCCCAAATTGTCCTGAGCAACAAACGATAACATAAAGTTTTTTTTCCCTGCGGGGTTTTAACTCACGACATCCGGTTTATCGTTATCGTTTTTCGACACGGATTGATTTAATCACAAACAATTGAACGGCATTATTTGATTAATCACGATTATTACTAATGCTTCAGGCTGTTAGATTCTTGACGCTTGTGTTGATTGCGTGGCGATTATGATTAATATGTCTAAGTCGTTTTCGCGAAAAAGAAATAATAGTACAATTACAAGTTTCAAGACACTCGTAGATGTTACGGATCTAAACGTTAAAAACTGATATCGAAAACATTATTAACATTTATTGTTACAAGTTAATATGAAGTTTTTGTTTGTTATTTTTAGCTTTTAATTAAATTTGGGAATAATTAAAAAGGCCGTGTATCTGTAATAAATCCTTGAAACCTATTTATTTAACAAAAATGTTAGCCCAAATAAACCCAAAATCAAAGGTCAACATCGAAAACTGGCGTATTTTCAAGGATAGCTTTATTAATTGAAAATGAAGAAAAAAGTAGATCTGACTTAAATATAAAACATACGATAGCAACTTTTAAAAATCCAAAGAGCAAATAAATTTTCACCATCGGTTTATTAAAACGTCAAAGTTAAAATAAAAATGTGTACTGAAAAAAACAATTCACCGCGTCAAAAATCGTTTCCAACCAACGGAAAACTTCAAAAAAAAGAAACAAAATCATTTCAACTGACGCACAGAAAATAGTGTCTTGTGCCAAACCGTCACTCACTATAACGTATACGGCCCGAGGCGAGAACGTCAAAAATAACCAATAAGCCTTGATCCGCGCTGTAACTGAAATGTGCTAGCGGTTTTAATTTCATTTTTTTTCGTAAATAGCCGTTGTCCGCGACTTCGTCCGGGTGGATAAAAGAGATAATTCTTTTATTTTTTTTCTTTTGCAAGCAAGCCAAAATTTTTCCCAGATGCAACAGCTATATTCCAGTGAAAGTCTCGTCAAAATCGGACCAGCAATTCCAGAGATTAGTCAGAACAAACCGACCGACAAAATTTAAAGAAAATGTTTTTTGTTATATGTCTCGGTTATATATCATAATGAAACAAGGTTATTTTGATGTTACAAACAGACAGTCCAATTTTATTTATTTCTTTCGACTGGCGAGTAGAAGGGTCAAGTTACGTTGGCCGTGTCCACTATACATTCGGCGGCTGACATGAGCCGGTGAAACCGCGTTCCTGACCTGCATTTAATATAGGGACTGTACTGACCGGTCGGGCTTTTTTAAAATGCGTAACACTGCTTTCGCGTTGTGACCGGCCGAACGGTTTTATTGTGGCTCAGAACAATTTTTATCCTACGCGCCTCGTGAAACAATAGGGAGGAAGCTTCATTATTTCAGAGCTCTTTCAGTCCGAGAAAAGTAAGCGTCTTTAAATCTAAGTTTATTACAAAGAGCTCTATTTTACAACCTAGGTCAAAAATACAAAAAACTTTTTCTTTGAATTATAATGTGCCTCTTCTAGGAAGTAGTTATTTTTATCTGTTTAATATAGCTTCTTGAGGTTGCGCCCAAAATCATTATTGCCACGCAAATCTCTATCGGAGAAATCATGGTCTATTACAACCTTGAGCTAAAGCTATAAAAGTTTGACATAACTTTTTACGTTTCACAGCTTAATTCTCAGTAGAATGTCGTCGACCGCACGAAGGTGAACCGTCCACTAAAATCGTAAGGGAAAGCTTTAATATTTGTCACAGGAAATACCCTCTATTTACCCTATTGCTGTCCGGTCAAAGGCAACTCATTGATTTCGTACGAGGGTTGGTACCCTTTGATATTTGTGCGCCCCGAGTTCCGTTGTAAATAACGCTTATTTAATATTTGACTTGCCGGATACACCACTAGTCAAACTGTATTGGTAGTGTAATATAGGATTCAATTTGTACTGTTTGGCATGTCCGCCTCTAAATTGGAATCTCGGAGTGGTCTAATTAAATCTTTTTGATGTGTACGTTTTATTTGCTGTTTGGTGATTTATAAGAAATAGATTGGTGCATAGTTTGTTTGAGAATTAACAATTTTTTTTGTAAATATAACAAGAATTATCCAAATGCAACGTTTAAAAGATTTATTATTATTTTTTTCTCAATTTTTGGTACTACTCTAAATGTTGTATTTGTCCGGTGTGATATTTGTAATCGAGAACATAAAGTAATTTTGCGAGTAGTTTTTATACTTTGATTTTACGGTTTACCTACTTTTACGTCACGTAAGGTTTACTTTATAAAGATATATAAAAATATTATGTAATAAAAACGATTTTTGCATGGAGAGGTTTGAATACAACATTTCTCTATTATTTTAAGGCCGTCTCTATTATTAATTCAACTTTACATTTGTTTTATTAGGGGCACGCTGAAAGATATGGTGAAGCGACGAATACATTGGAATATTCACTACATTATACATATGTATTATTTCTACAAGCTTTTAGCAGTAATTTAAACTATGTATTCATTAATTTAAAACTATGTATTTACTGGTGTTAGGTCCCCTTTTTACAGAGGACCATCTGCCTATTTCTACCGCAAAGCAGGAGTGTGAAAACTCTACTGTGTTCCGGTTTGAAGGGCACTGTAGCCATCGTATTTACTGGGTAAACGAGACTTAACACCCTATGTTTCGCGGTAGGCAGCGCGTTGGTGATACCAGCATTGCCGACGTCTATGGGCGTCGGTAACAACTTCCCATTAGGAGGCTCGACTGCTCGTCTGCCTGCGTAGGCAATAAAAAAAATCTTTATAATTCGGTAATAACGAATATCGGTATATTCGTGTTTAAATTTTATCCACCGATAAATTCACTTGAATAATTTACCCCGACAAGAGAGAATGTAAATATTTTTCATGCTGCCGCCTCACTAAAGGATGCCGGGTCATTTCTGTCATCCCGCCGGAATTCATTACAGAGGAAATTTGTTTGGGGATATGAAATTCCTAAGACGCTTTAACGATTTCAAACAATTTAGGTTATTCCGGAGTGACCAGTTTTTGTTCGGCAATTTTGCGCGATCCATAATTTTGATGGGAATTTCAATCAGGGCGGTTCAAAATCAACATTCCGAGAAAGGAGTGCGTGCAAGGAATTTATGTAATCACGCACAGATATTATGAGTAGATTAATTAAGTAAACAAAATGCCATAGAACCCTAGGTGACAAAATATTTCGCAATGTATCGTATTGTATCTTCTTTAGAAGCAAGATATAATAATTAACCTTTCCAAATACAATATTATATATAGTCTTATATGTCCATTATAGAATCTTTATTATGTAAAGAATACCTGATACTTTCTGCATTCAACTCATTAACATAAATATAAACAGCTAACAAATTTCAGTTAATTAGAATCGTTAAAAATTCATAGCATTACATAAAAGCAAAGAAAAACTTTTTGTTTTAATTAAGCCTCTGAAAAATGTTTCGGCAAAGAGCCTGCGAAATGTCTGTTAAAAGGTCCACTTTTATTACTAATAAATTAAAACATATTTCAGCAGTTATATTACTTTTGAGCCGACCAAAGGGGTGCACCCAAATCAAACCTATCACATCACTTACAAGGCAAGGCGGCCATTTTAATTAAAGAGAACGTAGCATCCTACTCGATGCGCGGCATTATATATCGTTTTACGCTCCTGGCCCCATTTGTTGGGGGGGTGAAATTTAAATATTTTACACTCGAAGGGAACCTTTTCGATCGTTACCTTAGGCGTTTTAATGTCCTAACGCCACCTCCGGCCCATTACTTCAACTTCAATTAGATGATATCTGACGTTTATAGTTCTTTATGCATTCAAGAAGTCAGATTATGCTCTCCCTGTACTAGATAATGCCGTTTAATGGCGGTCCGATCATTACGCCCGTTTCGCAGTGTAATGAAAATTTCGCCCAGGTTTTACGATGGCCTCGCGAATAGCCACCTACAGTTTAATGAGTGATTTATCTATAACAGTGTTTATTTCTCTCAGGCCGTTCGATTTGAAGTCACGGTCGCTCGACGATTACTAATTACCTGATTTTAAGTCCCTTCTCCATCCCATTTTGAGTTCCTTTATTTTGAAATCCTTCTGTTGACTTAATACATTGTGTATTCGTAGTAACATTCATCGATCTGTCAATAATGGAAATAATTAATAACTATAGCAAAGCGTAACACGATATGGGATTGATAAACACAATGTGGCCGGTATCATCTGAGTGGTAACTGAAAAATAATGATAATATGCTATATGACAATATTTCCTTATTGTGTATGGTGTGTGCTGTGAGGATTTGATAAACACTGGCGTAGACAACAACGTATTTGTTTTTAAAGTTACAACACATTATATTTTGAACTATACAACTTATTACGATAGATGGCGTTATATCGACTTTCATATTACTTCATTTTACTAACAGAGATCAATCATAAAACGCAAGGGATTGAACAAACCGCAAATTGCGTCTTAATATCAATAACAGTGCTCACCTCCACATAAACTGAGTCGAAGGTTGCGAAGTTAATGTATTCATAATAAGTTCAGGACGAGGCAAAACGGATTTTCCCCCGTCGCTCGCCTCAGAAGAATCAATCACTGTACATCCGCTCCCTCAGTCATTTCCGCACTTTGATTTTATGCAACGTCCGCCCCACGTTGGACTTTACGAGCTATATTGTAAACACTTCCTTTCCCGTTGCCTTAATAAATAAACAGGTGTTAGTCATCGCTAAGAATGCGGTCTGAGTTCTTCAACGTTTTACTTACGATTAAGTTAAATGTAACATGATTTTCTGTTTATTTTCTTTCATTTAACCATTTTTCCCAACTTGTCATTAGGCTAATATTATCTTACAGGACACGGACATAGGCAATACCATGGATATCATTTACGTGCTATCTCCCGTGAGAAGTAAGTGTCGTTTACATAGTAAATACTCTGGCAGTGGTGTCCTTTAAGCTGGAACACAGTGATGTTTTCATACTTCTTACTATCACCACAGATAGCCCCTTGTAAAGATGGGACCAGCTCTAGCAATCTATTCTATCTATATATTTATCGTAAAAAAGTAACAGTTCTGTTCAAAAAGGCCTTCTCTTTTTAATAGAGACATAATTATGTTGTCACTTGAATAATTACTTCTCTAGGTTGATATTTATCATGTTTTCTTTTTAAAATTCACATTGTGCCGCTACAAATCATGTCGTAAAATGCGCGTCACCGCCTATGGAAAACATGTTACAGATTTATTATTTGGCAGACAGTGTGCGCATGTTGAATATCAATAACATTCATTACGCCCCCATTTGCCTGAGCATTTCGCGTGGAAATGGCCTTGTCTCGACGGAAGTCCCCGAGAGTTAGATGGAAGATAAAGTCATATTATGTGCGTGCGACATCGTTGTTGAAATATTTACGGTCATTGTTCTGTGGTTAGGTTTAGAGAGAGAATAGTTTGCGATAAACTCTCTCAATATTCGTAAAATTTATGTATATGCTTTGATTATTCTTACTTGAAGGCGACAACAGCGTATTAGTTATACTCATCTCAATTTTAAAAGCAATTTAATAATATTCTTTCACTTTCGTCTATAATGATCCCATATTTATTTTGGGACAGTGTGTTTTCTAAACGTCGTAAATTAAAATTATATAATAAAACTTCTTGCACAAATACAAGAATGGAAAGGCGAGCTTTTTGCCTCAGGCATTCTCTTTCAGTTAATCTTAGGGTGCAGAACTTGAACTGAATAAACGGTAAAAATATATAACACGACTATTCCATGCAAAATAGCCTCAGCGACTCGTCGAAAAGCAAATACAACGTACATCTTTTTTCCAAATCTGAGCTTTATTTTTGTCAATACAAAAAAGGACTACGGGCAAATATTTCTCACAGCATCGGGAATCAATTTTACGTGTGTTGCGCGCACGATAGCTAAAATTCACGATTCGATAGTTTCGAAGCGATTCCACGGACAAAAGGGCTTCACCGACCGGTTTAGGTGCGCAACACGGAATAATTGACAAGTCCCAATTAATATGTATAATACATCGTGTATGTATTACACATCAATGACCGCCTTTTGTTGTCACTGTATATTGGCTTGTAATATAATCGTATTGTATGAACATATACATGCGTTGTGAATATGATCATTGTGATAGTACTATATGTTAACGATTTGCATTTTTGTCTTTAAATATATATATTCATATTTTAAATATCATTTTAAATTTTTAATATGAAAGAATTTTAAATGAAAAAATAGGCTACGACAATCAACAATATGATGACATAAATGCTAGGGCACTGAGAAGAAGAAGAATCAACAGTTTCGGCTTTGCAACGTCACCGATCCCCGAAAAAGAGAGGATACTTCAACTTTTTCGCCTTTTGTAACGTCTTTGACGAATGATAAAGGCGAAAATGTTGCACGAATATCCTAACCATGTAATCCAAAATGATAATCATTTGTTGTAAATTCATTTTACGTTGACCATATTGTACTTTTGTTGAACTCACAATAATTCATTGTCGCTTTAACGCGGATTGATTGTATCCCCATTGGCAGGATCCGCGTCTGGGCGATAAAAACGGCCGACGACTGGGACAATTTCGGTAGCGTTTAGTGTTTTATATGCCAAAGGGATTTATGTTATTACCGTCCATATTTCTGCGGACTGAAGCCGCTGAGAGGTCACGAAATCTCGCCGGCAACCATCCCGCTTCAGTGTAGGCCTCGTCTCTGTCCCACTCGTGTTGCTTTAAAGCGATGAATATTATGTCGGAGGATATTCGGAGCACGTTCTTCGCGGAGGGACGCGGCCGCTCATGAACTCTGATCCTTAACTACGGGCCGTAACATATTTCTGTATTGCCGAACAAACGTAAGTTCGCCATCATTCGTCTGCTCAACAAAACATTCGCGTTTAAAAAGTTGCTATTGGTTTTTAACAAATAGGTCGAAATAAAAATTTTAATATCTGTTTTTAACAGAAGATATATACAGCTATCTTCTATGATTAAAATTTAACGAGATAAAAAAAAATAATTTTACAATATTGAAGGTCGCACAAATTGTAAATAAAATTACTGATGAGATGGACCTTTGAGAGTGAGACGTACAGAGATGATATCTTAATTCACAATAGTATAGTATTAAAAAATTGTTTTCTCCTTTTCATATCAAAATTTCTAAATAAATTAAATATATATAATTAATTCTGTTGTTAAGGCAAATATATTTCAGCTGTGGGTAAGGACCACGGCCACTCGAAAGTGTTTCAAATCTCGGAAATTTTGTATCTGAAATAAACGCGATAAAAGCAGAAAAAATCCCTCTATTCAATTCGTAAATAATATAACAAAAGAGAAAATAAAAAACTCAAATCGAGAAAGAAAATTTTAGAAAATTGATCATGTATTGCCCGATACTGTAATCGTGTAACGTGCTATATTATAAGAAGTAATTTACTTATGGTAATACGATATGCTGTCACTTTTCGCATAAAACAGTATTAAATTGAATGTTTTACGGAACGAACACGAATTCGCTCGCTCGCCGCCGTCTGACGGACTCTCGTCGGGGTTCAACAATGGGAAAAATCGCCCGCGATAAGGTGGAAGAGTTGCGATGACAACTCCTCGAAAACTTCCTAATCAGTTGTAACAAATTTATGTAGCGTGCGTGCCGGTCCCCATCTACGAGGAATTCATGCCGCGTGTGAAATGCGCCCGCTCGTTTTGACTTGTTTTGGCACTCGCGACGCTGCTAATTTGACGGCTACGCGGTAAGTTTGCGAATCGCATTTTATTAATTACATAGAAAAGTCACTTAGCAAACTCCTTGGAAGTATTCGTAAACATTTCAAGGGAGAAATTATGTTGAACAATGAGTAAGTAATTTTGTTATTAGCATTAATAACGTCTTTTTGAATGTAACACCCCGTTTTGTAGTGTATGTGCTGATTGCGTTTAGAAATTAAACACTAATATGGTGCTACGTAGTGCTAGATAGAAAGCAAGTCTGGAAAGCGACACGTGTTTCGCCTCACAAAGGTATTATCAAGTATTGCCGTTACTACGACTCCAAGCCCTGGGGCTTTAAACTGCTTTTGTTTCCACAATGGTAGTGGATTAACTTTTTCAAAGCATTTGAAACAGTCTGCACATGCATTGACTACTATGCTTTCATATATAATCTTGTTCTCAATTAAACTCTGACAAAAACGTAACGTAACTGTTTATTCAATACTTAAATAGAAGTCATGTTAAAAATCCTTCTCTTAATTTAAAAGGTAAACTAACTCTTTGTGTTTAAATTACAAAAAAAATAATTACACTTTGTTATTGTATTTGGCGACAAATAGAGAAATTTTAAATACTCTTAACCCAGAGAAAACTAATGAAAAACAAAGTTACTAAGCAAAAGTCTTCAGAAAGCCATTCTGTTTAGTTTTCGCATTCCTTAATACAAGCTAATGCGTAAGAACAATTCAGAAGCGGGAGCGTTTAAGCATATGATATTACTTCAACATTATTTATTTGTCATGGTCTTACCAATACTTAAAAATATAAATTACTGAACTTTGAAACTTTTTTAACTGCCTCCGTAGCCTAGTGTTGTAGGCATGTGCTTTAGAAACCGGAGGTCGTGGGTTCGAATCCTGCGGGGACTTAACATATTTTCATTGTTGTTTCCTAGTTAGTTAGCGCAATTTGGGCCGATCACCCAATTGTCTGAAAAGTAAGATGATCCATGCGTCGGATGGGCATGTAAAAAGTCGGTCCACCCACCAAACTGCATTGGACCAGCGTGGTGGGATACGGTCCAAACCCCTAATGGATAGGGGTTTATTAGGAGAGGCCTATGTCCAGCAGTGGACTATC
This sequence comes from Lamproptera curius, assembly GCA_029286875.1. Classification (NCBI taxonomy): domain Eukaryota; kingdom Metazoa; phylum Arthropoda; class Insecta; order Lepidoptera; family Papilionidae; genus Lamproptera; species Lamproptera curius. The sequence goes on from JAGSMT010000155.1 coordinate 862,975, forward strand.
ACAGGCTAATGATGTGTATGATTTGATGTGTGAACTTAGAAATATAATCTTCTTATGAAAAAATCTGATTTTTTCGATGTGTTCTTTTCTCTTTTATTAACATCGAAAGTTTTCTAAAGTCTTTTGAATAAAATCTGTTTCATATTCCAACAGATTAAGCATTACCTAAAGTGTTTAAGTACATTGTTCATTGAGTAAAAAAGCAGATACGATTACCAAGTTAGAGTTTTTAGTGTCAATCGAACTACAGAAGGCATGATTTTTTCAAGTATTGAAGGAAATCAACTATTGAATATCCAAACAGTATAACTGCTGAATAAATTCATTGAAAACGAGTAAATATCTTCGATCTCCTAATCCGCTACGTCGTTGCCATTCCGCCGGATGATAAGAGTCTGGCTGGAATGAAAGAAACTGCACCAAAAGCGAATACGCGAAGTCAATTTGCGAATAAAGTTTCGCCGTTGGTTTGGCACTATAGAGCCAGGGCAGACTTCTTTACTGCTTAAATGTGGTAGTTAGCGTTCACTTGTCGGTTCGGCATAAACTAGTGTTGTTTATTGGACGCACATGCTTCGCTTGTTACTTGTTACATTATCATAACAATAAGCTGGTGCAATAGCAGGCATCAATAAACCGGTAAACACGTAAGTTAATTGGTAACGACCGATAAAAAACGAAATTGGCTTCCTGCTAACAAAATATTATAGTATAAAAAAGGTTTTACTTAATTTTATTAATATGAGGCGAAACCTTAAATAAAAAAAAACATTTTTGTATGAAATTATTTGATAGAAAGTTACATATACTTAAGTTACTATTACATTGATTTCATATTAAGAATATATTTTTTATGGATTCATAAAATCAATTTGTGAAATAAAGAACTAATAAATGTTTTTTCTAGTACAAAGTACTATATTGTAGTAAGACAATCAGTCATGCGTAATATCATCATCATCATCAGTCTGTACTAGTCCACTGCTGGACATAGGCCCTCCCTAATGAATGCTTTCTCCATTAGGGGATTTTTAGATCGTACCTCACGACGATGGTCCAATGCGGGTTTGTGGGTGGACCGACTTTTTACATGCCCATTAGACGCATGGACGATTGGATGATCGGCTTAAAATGTCGTAAGCTGTGGACTGGCTGACGATAACGACAGTATTTTTTAATACATCTCGGGGAAATTTCTTGAAATCCACGCGGATTAAGTCGCAGGTAACACCTAGTTCTGTATAAACACCAAATAAAATATAAAAATGATGTAAACAATGTAACTCATTAAAATGGAGTGGTGTCTCGCGCCTTATTTAGGAATTGTCATAATCAATCAAAGTAACACAATACATACAATGCCACTTTACTACTCATATTTTAACAATAATTTAGTGCCTTATTTTGTACATATATAATCTTTTACTTCAACTTTATTCTTTGAATCTTTTTTTTCAGGCCAAGTCAGCTCTTGACTTAACATTAGTGATAAGACTACAGAGCACGCGTGTTGTTTATAAAATCTACTGGCAAATTGTTTTTTCTCTCGCTGACTTAAGGTAGGCTTTCTAAGCCTTGCCCCAGCGAATTGGGTAACGAAGACGGATGAGTCATCGTTATCCTTCCAGCGAGCAACACTGCGGAGAAGAATATCGTGTCGCATGCATTTATTGTTATTTATTCAAACTTGATTACTTCTAGAATATTTTCTGTAAAAATACTGCTCGGTATATTAACACATTCGGTTAAGGGTTATGTTTTTAGTTATATTGTAAAATAAAGTATAATTTTATCACAAAATACTTACTATACACGTCGTAATAGTAGTAAAGTTTAAGTAATGCTAAACTGTTCGTTTAAATAAAATCGTGAATTGACTTAATTTGATTGAATTAAACGAACTAGCGAACGACCAATGATAAATGCTTTCACTTTTTAAAAGTTTCTTGTCATTTAACGTTTCTAAAGAAATTATGGCTTATGTGTACTTGAACGGTCTTATTTGAAACAATTACCGTTGACTACGGGTGAGGATTGATCGTAGTGTCTAGGTATGGGTAACGTTGGAGAACATACAAGGGCAGTACCGATCTCTTGTTCATATTTAATTTAGAGCATGTATTGTCCTCTTAGTATCACGATTCATAGTTTCCTACATAAAATAATAAAATAAAATGACCGTGATTAATTACTACTACTAAATGTACTAACACAATAACTTATATATAATAAAAAGACAAAAAAACATTAAAGAAACAAGACAAACTCATATAAGCGTAGCATTTGAATATTTTCAAAATGCTGAGATTCAAGATTTCTTCTCGTCAATTAATAAAAAATTTATAATAACTTCAACCGTGACGGTAGTGGAGACCGATACTAGACCGATGGCGATGAACAAACAAACGAAACGCAATCACGTAGATCCAATCCATCGAATAAACAATGGCGGATGAGCAAGTCTTCCATCAACTTCAGACGCGGGTGAATCTCGCAAAAACAAACTGCGACTCGAATACGAACAACACGCCCGACTGTGGATTACGCAGATCCGGTTTGCGCCCACTATTTGTTCGGATGCAATCTCTTCCAGTCGCCGTATATGATTAAAACGGTGCACAGGACAGTGTTCCTGTGGGAAATTATCGGAGCGGGCAATGCATAATTAGCACTGGCAAAGGCGTTGCGGATTGCCGACGGTGTATTATTCGTCGTCGGGTGTGTACCGCACGCAGTACCATGACCAGCTAGAGGGGAAAACGGGGACAAACTTCACACATATATTTACTTTTTTGGATAACGTTCTCGTGTTATGTCTTTTTATTTATTTTTAACGATACCATAATTATAAAGTAATAAAGGTTAAAATTATAGATAAATCAAACTTAAATGTTGTAAATCTCGAAAAAAGCTTTTGTTTATTATAAATTTGTAAGGACGTTAAGATTTAAAGTTTTGTTATAATATTAATCACAGTACATTTAAATGGAAGCTTGTTTATTTTAGTATAATGTTTTAAAGTAAAGTGTTACACTATCTGCACTAACTGCCTCCGTAGCCTAGTGGTATGGGCGTGTGCTTTAGAAACCGGAGGTCGTGGGTTCGAATCCTGCGGGGACGCAACAAATTTTCATTGTTGTTTCTTAGTTGGTTAGGGCAATTTGGGCCGATCACCCAATTGTCTGAAAAGTAAGATGATCCATGCGTCGGATGGGCATGTAAAAAGTCGGTCCACCCACCAACCCGCATTGGACCAGCGTGGTGGGATACGGTCCAAACTCCCTAATGGATAGGGGTGTATGAGGGGAGGCCTATGTCCAGCAGTGGACTAACAAAGGTTGATGATGTGATTTGTGATGTGTTACAATATCATGACAACAATACAAAGGTTGGTCTTTTTGAACTGCCAAAGTTAATCACTGATACGGGAATATTACAATTAGGCGACGTAAGAGTTTAAATGGAGGCACTTCATCATAAATTCATCATTTAATTTGTATCTGGATTAACTTCATAAGTTCAACTTTAAAAAACCAAGTTTTAAAATATTTTGGAGCACTTTACGTCACGAAAAAAATCGACAGAAATTTATCCAACTACATTTCTTTAGGAAAGCGTCAAACGAGAAGTGCTCTCAAAGAAATAAATAAACTCGGAGTGGACAATTCATTATATTAAAGGAATTGCTGCGCATCCCGAGAATACTTCAATATAGTTGGTTCGTCCACTCGCGTTGCGCAAAGTCCAAACGATGGCAGAACTAAGATATTTCCACAGAGTAGCGAACCATAATAAAACCACCGCATCTTTACATATTCCTAGTGTGTGTTCCTCATTCTATATCACGGTCGCAAATACGTCTGCCACACTGTTGGATGTGAAATTAATTTTGCATTTTTATGAGCAGTTACCCGTAGAATGGGACGTTAGGCAAAGAGGCTCAAAGCGTCTACGAATGAGACACACATCCCGCCATAATGTCTTTTTTTAATTCGATTCGAGACTTGCCAGCGGCGGTGTAGTTTACGATCGCTACATTAGAACGTACTGTGTTTATTGAAATTAGTTTCTATTGCATCTGTCTCGAACGAGTTTTACGTATATATAATATGCAATGAGAAATATTTCTATTATTCAGAGTCGGTTATTGAACTGCTGCTTTGTTTTTGATTTTTGACTGACTCGCCAATAGTAGGTAGTACTCAACTCGGAGGGTATGTTACCTTGGTGCTCCGCTCCTTGTGCTCCGATTTTGTTCATTCTTTTTTTAAATAATAGATATAAGCTGCTCATTCGGTTCCATTTCTATCAATAAATTTTATGATGAGTAGTTTAATAGATATTTAAGGAATAAAAAAAATATGGCATCAAAAATCTCGTGCGATTAAATTACCGTAAAACATAGAAAAAAGCATATTTTACATAATTGCTTTTCTTGAATTGGTCTACAATGTAGTCCGCGATAGCATATATCTATGTTTCAAGAATAATGCATAATAAGACTTAAAATTTAACTTCTTTAAAAATTTAAAACAGGCACCTTCAAAGCTTGTTTATTTTTACAGTTTTAATTGGCATAAAAGTTATTGCATTAAAAAAACATTTTATGCTCATAAAACGTGTCATAAATGATGTTTGATCAAAATTAATACCTTAAAAGTTATCAGAGATTTAAAATACGGTGGCAGAAAACGCGACGCAATTTCGTACGGTGAACACGATTATACCTGCTTATATTGCGTAAAATAGTTATACGCTGTTAGAAGTAAGTCATATTTCTTTGTTACTTTTTTTATCATTCGTTTGGGGAACAAGATTAGCAGTGCATTCACCTGACGGTAAGGAATGTGCCCTGTCTATAAAAAAAGCAGAAGATGGCACAAATCCGCTTTCCGCCCTAAGACAAGAGATATTCACAAACTACTAATTTGCAAGAGGAAAGTAAGAGACCTACCACCTTAAAAATGGTGACTAATAATGTATGTGTGATAGAGAGAGAGAGATAATGTTACTTCGCTGTAGCAAATATTTTTTTTCGAAAGAAAATACTAAGATAGTATAAAAGTGAAAATTGTTAAATTATTCAGTTATTTAAAGCTACCAAAGTTTTAATTAAAAAACGTATAAAATGTGATACTGAAGAAAGAAATTTGATTATGTCCTCTAAATAACAAACTTCCTTTAGAGCTGCACAATCGTAATAAGACACGGCACTCCTTTTACCGTTGAAATGTTCCAATTCGTCCGCACGTCAGCAAAGGTGATTAAAAACCAACACTTATTACAATTACGATGCCATTAGTGTGGTTTGTTTCCAAGTCTCGTTCACACCCAACGATTTCTTAACGTGATTTACGTTCTATCGTCCTTCATAAAGCTTGAGGTTGATATTTCGGAAAGATTATTAACATATTATTAATAAATTCCCCTTGAGCATATATTTAGTTTTTCATATGCAGAAAGTTTAAAATTAATTACCATCGAGACAATGCGTTTGTCAATCTAATCAGGATATTCTTAACAGTATTTAATCATCATCATCAACAGCCTGGTACTCCATTTGCAGATATTAGGCTCCACTATTGAACGCCTTCTACTTAGTTTGATTCGCAGTCCACCATTGGTCAAACGGTTGTATACAGGTAACCTGACTTTAGATATTGCTCATTTAATGCATGTTGTTATATAATACATATGCAATAACAATACGGTAAAAAGCAAAACTCTTTCCATTGTCTAGATGGCATATAATACAATAAAATATAATTATAAATTAGGAAAACCAGAATCTAGAAATATAGAATCTTTAAATAGAATATTTATATAATTTAAAATCTATATGTTATAATCTTTATTTCCGTATTTTACTGGCGGTGAAATCGTCGCGTCGTCGTGTCGTGATCCGTAAATGGAGTTCAATCCGTAGTTCAGAACTAACTTTTATGATTGATGACTGGTGCAGACAATTTTTCCATTCATCATAGTTAATTTTATTGGAGTGTCGTGTGTGGTCGATGCGATAAATTAGCACGGGCGCGCCTTCTATTTGCCTCCGATGGGCCATGGGCGCCTAATTCGTTTCACCTGAACGGTAGTTTGATTTATGGCTGCTGTTTAAATAAAATTTATAATGACAAATAATGTTTTAATAAAAAGAAATTGCAGCGGGCAAAGGCAAAGTGTTAAGCTTTTACTTTCAAAAAAAGTATGGACATAGTTTATTTTAAACTAAGATAGTGTAAAAAATGAACATAAAATTGATTACACTAAAATTATCTGCTGACACAAGCAAAATCCATCTGTTATTAAATTCGGATATAGCATATTTGAACGTTATCTTTTAAAAAAGTCCTACTTTTGTATCGTGTATCATTGATAAATAAATAAGCAGGTCTTGTTAAAAAAAGTGTATTGCAGAGCGCTAACTATTTCTATCTTAATTATTATAGAATTAAGAACAATTTTGAAAGATAATAACTCGTATACCTTACGTAAGGGGTAGTCTGATGCGTAGAAGCGAAAAACGTACATGTCTTTTAAAAATAACAAAACAGCGTTAATATGAATGTTCCATTAGTAGAGCTGTTCCATTAGTGTCATCACTAAAGGCACAGCGGCTGCTATTATTTATCAATTAACCGATACAATGTTTTTATGTCCTGAGCGCTTTTAATACATGACGAGCTGTGGTTATAAGTCATTTGGGTCAGGAGTTAAGGTAGTTTCGGCTACGCACTAAACTAGTTTAATTTATAATTGATTGCTTTTCAAAATATTGTGTCCCATATTTATAAGTTAAGCATGAAAATATTTTAGAATTAAACAAAATTTTTCGTTGAATGGTAATGAAAACCGATTTGAATAGAGCAAAAAGTATTTTTTAAAGATTGTATAATATGTGTTCAAACCAAAATATAAACCTCATAAATTTCCATTACTTTTAAAATGTCCAATAAAAGGAGGTTTCAAATTGAATTGTTTTCAGTCGTAGATAAAACCTGAATCGCACCTATTTTACACCTCAACTCTTTAATTATATAATTGGTTCTATGAATTATCCGTTTGTGTGTAAGTATTTTTATAACTCGTGTAAAATGATCACTTGATTTTAACCATACATAGATGATAAGAATTGAAATGAGTAATATCACTGGTTTTTTTTGCTTATTTAAGTTAGCAATTAAGGTTACTCTTTATTAAGTAATAATTTCTCTCTGAGAATCTAGTAATATTTACACACCATTATTATACTATTAAAATAATATAACACAATAATGTTTGCAGACGATTAACACAAGATCACTTAGCCCCTAGTTAAGTAAAGCTCGTACTATGGAAACCAAACGGCTGATAAAAACATATATTTTACTTATCTTTTCTAAATATATACATATAATATTGAAACATACTACTATATTTATCACACAGTATTTCTCCCATTGCGGGAGGCGAACCCAAGGTCATTAACCACTACGTCAAACGGTTCGTCAAATATATGTCCGATGATGCCATTTGAAAAGGTAATGCGCATTCGACAAGATATTTACGCCCTCCGATAACCTTAGCGAGGGGGACGTTGTAAAGACCTTACCCAGATGGAGAGCTACGCTCGAAGAAAGGAACCGTAATGAAGACGCGGAGGCTGTGCTTTAATGCCCTTTTGTTTTCAAGTGAGCCTGAGTTTTAGAGCTCGTTAAATTAAAGGGTGAGATTTACAATCGTTAAGGTTATGTTGGATTTGTTCGGTCTGCTCCGCCGTTTTCATTGCCACTTCGCTTTGAATACGCGTGTATTGTTTGGCGTTGAATGATGTTTTGTGTTTGTACGTTTGTGTAATTGCTGGGTAATTGACATGTCGACTTTTTTAATTGAAGGGTAGAGAGACTATTTCTTGACGTGTGTTTTGTTTAGTTCACACCATTTAGTTAGTATCTTTCCAACATTGAATAATTTTAAATGTTTTTAAGGAATAAACTTTTCACAACAGTTATATCTGACTCTTTTAAAAATATTGTTGTCTCGGGGTTATTATTGTACCATATAGACTACATATATACATATATCGGTAAGAAAAAACATAATTTTTAAAAGCGGACCACTTTTATTAGTCTTCTTAAAAAATCATTAATAGCTTCATGCTTATTAACATCGGTAACATTTAAAAATAAAACGTTAGATTAGAGAAAAAGTTGTTAAGCACGAGAAACAGTAGAATCCTAATTAACTTTCAGGCTCGTCGTTCATAACACTGAATTTGACATCACGACGCAAAACGACAACACGCAACAATACGCAGTAAATAGATATATAGGGTAGGCTATATTTCACACTTAATTTCAATAAAATAGCTAAGCCTACGCCAGGTAAGTTACAAAAAGATAATTTACACAATTTATAATGAGTATTTCCTAATTGAATTAATATTGAAAGCGGAATTTTCTTGCTTTAGTTCTTAAACAAATAGGGCCTCACCAATTCTCGATAATGTTTGCTTTAAAGATGATGGTGATGCTTACCTGCAACAAAAATATAAATATGATAACAGTCTGTATAAATAGGTGTAAAATCATAGCCGTTTGTGTTTTCAGATTTGTTAGTTGTATATTGTGAAAATTCTACGTATTTTTCATGCCAATAAAACCGTTTTTAAAATCAATTGGTTTTTATTTTCGTTTTTAGTTTCATACCACCAAAATCATCTTCCCGATATAAATTTGCAAGTGAATTTTAGATCGAGTTCAAAGCCCACCTGAGACCGTTTCGTCTGGGAAATCTTTTGAGCGATTTCTTAACAGATATTATGATGTGACGCAGTCGCGTAATCGTCTTACAATTTCTAAAGGCCCTTACTTAGGCGGAACGCAAAAATAACCTCAAAGCCTCGGGGGCCCGTCTTTCATGTAGCTAAGCCCGTTTCAATGTAATATATTATTTAGAGAGAGGTTACACCTAATGCTCTTAACGCCGGTAAGTGTTATAATAGTATTATGAACTATTTCACGTATGCCCCGTACGATGTCTGAATCACGGATTGTTCACGCCTGCATTGTATGATTCTGCCACATACAAATTGTGGCAGTGACGAAAACTTGTAGTTATTGTCTTATATAGTAATGTTTTACGATATAAAATTATTTCAGTAATTTTGTAAGATCCTGTACTTTTTTGTGAAGAAGCTTAAATTTTGTTAACAATTATTTACTTTGATCTATACTTAGAAAGACTACGATACTGAGTTGGAAACAAAAACTTGCTTTTGTTTCTCAAAGAATTACAGGTGTGCTTGGATCCCGGTATCGATTTAAACGTTTGTTTCCTATAAATACCAAAGTAACGCTCATGCATTCCTTAATTTTCCCTTTAATCGACTATGGTGACGTGTATTAAGTTGATCTAAATGCAGATCTTCTTAATAAACTAGACCAGCTTCAAAATTAGTGCATTCGATATGTATTAAATATTCGAAAACATGGCCATGTATCGTGCTCAAATTAAATGGCTGCCTATTCGTCAAAGACGATCACTCAGGGCTCTTACTAATCTCTTTTCTATTCTTAATTCCCTCTTTTCTCCAGCTTATTTGTCGTCATATTTTCAATATCTCTATGATACCACTTCATGACATGACTTCTATTGTCCCACTCATCGAACTGAATTCATTCATGAATCCTTTAATATCCAATTTATTCTTCTGTGGAGTACATTGCCTCATTAGGTCCGAATGGCTAAAAGTTACTCTCATAAATTAGTGAAATTCTAACCTTATGACGTCCGCTTAATAGTAATACTATATAAGTAATATATATGTACCTATATTTTAAGAATTCCGTTATTATAAATTAATTCTTGTTCTACTTCGTGTTGTTTCTTTGCTTGTTTTATTTTTATTAAATAAAATGACTTTACGGATTTTATCGAACACTGAGGTCTACGACCACGGCCGCTGAAAAGTGTTCGAAACGTCGGGAATTGAAAAATGTAAAATAAACGATAAAATCCGTAAGGTTATTTTATTTAATAATGCATAATATTCGCGTAAACAATAGAAATAATTATGTTTTATTTTTACTTGTGTATCTACTTTAAATTTTAGTAACCTCCCTAAAGCTGGCTGTTAGAAAGTGCCATTTTTAATTTTGCAATAAATAAATAAATAACTTGCTAAAATTTTTCACAATGAAACCTCTTCAAGATTCCAAATCATTATATATTACCATAATGAGAAACCAGAAAAAGATATACGGAAGCAGAGTACACATGATGCGTCTTCCGAATGAAGCAGATCGAAGGCATCACCGGCCAAAGCTCTGCCACGTCGTTATTCAATTTACATGCAAATGGAGGGTGGGTGGGTGAGACCGTGCCAATAGTACGCTGATGTATCGCGTCAGGACGTGTCGCCTGGATATTGGCGCAGAATAAAGCGCACGGCGTTACTGATACTAATGTTATTGTAAAATCTTATACTATAACTTAGAAGGTCTCCACCACGAACCGAAATATAACTGTGATGTAACACCACGGTGCCTATTTCTGCCGCTTTGAAGGGCCTTCCGGTTTGAAGGGCACCGTAGCCAGTGTAACAAGCGACTCCTATGCCTTAGGGCGACAAGCGGATCTGTAGCTTACGTTCTTTTCAAATAAGCAAAGCGTTTCTCATATTATCAGATAAAAGTCCTGCTCTTTTTCTATTTTCTAATTTCTGTAGTTTTTGCTTAGTCGGTGAACAATGCCATTGTGCTAATGTCCCTTACAGTTCACACAAATTTTGCGGTTAAACAAATTAAAACCTGGTCGTCGACAGGTTTAAGTGAAGTTTTATAGATATATTTATATAAATGAATATATAAAGTTATAATTAAAGAAAATCGTTGCAATTTTCTTTTTAAATCAAATATGATCATTACCATAATCTAATAATTTTTTTCGTATTTCTTTAGTTGTTTTGGTTAACTTGGTATGTCTACTATTAATCTTAGTCATGCTTTTATTATTCTTTATATACATGTGATGTTTATCTCTAAGTAATTGTGACATAATTATTAGTTGTATATATATGTAACTGTTAGCTATAAGGTTAAACAAGTGTAAACAATTTTTGGTGATCCCATTTAAATAAATAAATATAATGATGGTTCGCCGAGATTTTAATCAAAAACTGAAATAATTCATTTTTGCTTTTGTTAGTCTGTCGAAAACGCTTCAGATCATCACATGGACATCGGCATAAAGCGCGAAATATGAGGCAACGCTGGGAGTCTAGGAAATTGATAGTTCGTATCGGATAGGCCAACGGGATCGAGATTCTAATAATCTGAAAATAACCTTTCACGGTGCCGAAACGGAACAATGACTCAGGTCGTTTGTGCATAAAATTGTCGTAATTCTTTTTTTTATTTATAAATTTTCAACGTAGAAGTACATTTATAAATTTGAAATTCTCCTTGAAGATTTTAAGACAAAAAGATATAATAGAAGAAAGTGAAATGAATAATACTATGTATATTATAAATTATAGAATGACAAGGCGCTTAATGAAACAGAAAACAATTTATCAATTATTATATTTTATTGATAAATTACTGTAGCGCGGCTCAGAGGAGATCTGTTTCTGTTTCTGATAATGTCTGACAATTTGCATCACCCGAAAAATATCGTCTCTTTGCATAAGTAAACTTACAAACTTTCTTCTAGTGTCTATTGCTTTTGACTTACACCCATTGTTTTGGCTACAAGAAGTTGTATCCAACGTAAATCAGTGACCACCATTACAACAGCTTAAAATCCCACGACCCGTACTCTGTACCATTTCCATTTCTAGCGGCTTTCGGCCGGTGACGTCACAACCGCAACGTCACATCCGCCTGAAGCGCGAAACGCCATTACTGAAAGCAGTTTGCTGTGGTCGGTCCGCGGTGTCGGTCCGATTGCTTGCGGTCACGCCGAGACGATGGCACGACAATTGCCATTGCGGTCGTCACCTTCGATATTCATCTACGGGTAATTACTGTGTGAGATTGTCTCTCTAATCAGATTGACCTGCATTTGGAAACTAGAGCGTGGTTTTATTGTTGTAATTATTTGCGTGTACCAAGTATTAGGTTTAATAAATAATAGTAAGATTATTTGTAACAAACGAAGAAAAGTTTCTTGATAATTCATTATTGGTTAAAAAGATAGTAAGAGATACGTTCGCCTGACGATAAGATACGAACTACCATAATAAAAGCAGCATGTGACGTCAGCTCATCGCCTTTAAATAATTTACGCCTCATTCACCCAGTAATTGAGGCTGATTAAGGTGCCTTTCAAACCGGAAGACTGTAGGGTATCTGACTACCGAGATAGTCTCTTGTAAAAAAGAGTCCTGTTGCAAAACAATTATTTATTAAATGGAGTATGCTTTACACCTACAATTTTTGTTTTAGTTTTGAACTTCTATCACTTATTCTCCAAATCATCCAATGGTTGTCATTGAGAAAATGCCACTGGCATAAAATAAATAAAAATGACCAGCAATAAATCGAACGTGTACTCCGTTCGATATTTAAAAACCGAGGCCCGCCAAAACTATCATACAACATTCAGTCTCGACGCGTTCGAATTTTCACACAGAGAGAGAGCGGAGCACAAAAGCGCACCAAATTAAAAAGTTCATTTCCGAACGGCGGACCGCGCACGGGGCGTGACAGCCGCGTCCGTCAATAAACGCGGCGCAAACACCGCGTCCCGTTCCATTTTAATTAGCCCTCACGTGCCCCGCGTAAAGCACGCCCCGTTTGCCTTTACGTCCCCGCGGTCCGTTTAACGTTGTACGCAATACACCGACGCTAATGTACCGGCCGGCAGCCAGAGGTGCGTACCCGAGCGCGACATGGAATCTTAAGTGGCCGATTAGTCACGTACTATGAGCAGACGGTGGCTGGATAGAATTAAAAAAAAAAAAGAGTTCGAATACTCTTTCGAATTTGCATGATTTTCTTCTTTAATAATCCGGACGAACAGTCGAAATTCGTTCTTTGTTCGTGTATCTCACTTTTATGTTCTAATTTGTGGTTTAGGTTTCGCATTTAAATTTTATTAGAATCTCAGAAAATGCGATAAAGTTAAAACTATAATCAAATCAATTTTGAAAAGTATGTATCGTATATAATATCTTTTTTTTAATTGCATACAACACTTTTAAAATTTATTTTCAAATTGTTCAGTCAGTAGATATTAAAGTTACATTGACTAAACAACTTAAAACTGTAGAAGCAAGCAAGTAAATTTTATATTATGGCAGTGAAATTAAAAAAAATAATTTAAGAGATCTTTATTATGACGTACTATTTATAAAGGTTAACTTTGATTTTCTTTAGATTTATTATTTCACTATTCTGTTAGCAGCGTAATCATATTAAACACTCGCTTTGCTGTCAAAACATAGCCTTTGAGTGTTCGATTCAAGATTTAAGTTAACTTTAGATTTAGTATAAGTTTGAATTTATAAAGTACTAGCGAACCAACCTGGCTTCGCGCGAGTGCACTACTGATATCTGTTATTTATCAGCGTTTGTACTAATATTATGAATGAATTATACATATAAACCTTCCTCTTCAATCACTTTATCCATTATCAAAACCAGCATCAGAATCGGTTGCGTAGTTTTAATGATTAAAGCATACAAAGGGATATGAAGACAGATAAAGTGACTTTGCTTTATTATTAGTGATTCTAAATCGTCGTACAATACCATTTAGTTAAGATTTTTTGCCTGCCTCCGTAGCTGACTGCCTCCGTAGACTAGTGGTATGGGCATGAGCTTTAGAAACTCGAGGTCGTGAGTTCGAATCCTGCGGGGACTCAACAATTTTCATTGTTGTTTCATAGTTGGTTAGGCAAATTTGGGCCGATCACCGAATTGAATAAAAAGTAAGATGATCCATGCCCATGGATGTAAAAAGCCAGTCCTTCGCCTGATCTCTCTCTGCTAGCGTCGGTTATCCGTCAGACTGTAATTGAACAAGTGCTATTATTTTCAAGTCATATTTGTCTGTGATTTCTGGTAATATAATGACCGTCCACCACCACCCGCACCGTCTAACCCGCTAACCCGCATTGGAAAATCGAGATGGGATAAAGTCCATAACCTCCTAATGGATAGGGTTGTATTAGGGGAGGCCTATATGTCCAGCAGTGGACTCTCATAGGCTGATGATGTGATTTCCAAACCAGAACGTAATAGTGGTTCCACACTACTCCTTCTCGGTAGAAATAGGCATCGTGGTAGTGCCTACCTCACAGTACCTTTAAATAACGATTAATTGTGAAAAGAGATTGCTTAGTAATGTAAAAATAAGTACATGTACTCGCATTAAAGGTACAAAAGTATGTAAAGATAGTTAAATGTAAATATTAGCTGATTGGATTTTATTTAAACTTTACATGCATATTTTATTTAAATACCTATGCCTAAAAATTTAAATTGCCTCCGTAGCCTAGTGGTATAGGCTCGCGCCATGGCAACCGAAGGTCGTGGGTTTAAATTCCGTTGAGACTCGACAGCTTTTCATTATTGTTTTCTAGTTGGTAAGGGAAACGCAGGCTAATCATCGGATTATCTTTAAAGTAAGATGATCCATGCGTATCTCACGCATGGACGGGCATGTTAAAAGTCAGACCTTCGCCTGATCTCTCTCAGTAGTGTCGGTTAAATAAGTGCTGTTATTTTCTAAGTCACATTTGTCTGTGATTTCTGAAATATATTGACCTTGTTAAAGTTAACACATTTATCGATATAAAAGTTAAAATTTAAATGTGGAACATCACTGCAATAAGCATATTGTTACATTATAATATTCAAACTCAAAAACTTTTGCAATGCAGTATTTGTGATCGAGATTAAAGTAGATGTTTATTTAAGTAACCATCAATTATCATTTAATAACTTACATTGCTTGAACAGAATTTTTAATGAATATCATTCAAACAAATCATTGCAGAATAATAAGTTAATGAATTCCATTTTCATATTTTTTTCGCACGTCATTAAAGTAAACAACTTTACGAGCTTACTTCCACGAATAAAATAATACAATAAGGAACTTCCCTTTGCGTGGCACAGATTCAACATTAAAGGGAAACAAAGTGCCTTTATAAAATTGACATCATTCGAGGCTCCATGGTGCACTCTTGAGTGCTTGCCTAATGATGATATTAACCGGGAGCCTGTTTCACTCGGAATCTTGTCAATTCATCAACTTCCCACAAACGATCTCGGGGTGACGTAGTGAACAATGACGTCACATAACAGAATTAAGGCCGACCCGGGACGTAATGTACTCGCTGTTTACCGCTCGAAAGAGCCCACCCTCCTTACGAAGGGTTTATTAATGCGTGCAAAACAATAGAGGTGTTTTGTTAACTTTAAAGTGTACTCCATGTATAAATTTAACAAACAATTTGAGTGTAGCGAACTCGTGGTAATGTTACGAGTAATATAACAACAATTGACGATCGCTAAGCGTATTAGCCCGCTTATTGAAATGTGGGCATGTTTAGAAATAGATATTACATGCGATATTGGTGCATGTACCTATCGATCCGTTCAAATGAGTGGACAAACACAAAATGTACTAATTCAATCATTTCGCGCGGCGTCGGTTTTGTAGCGGTCAATATTATCAATGTATATTTCTCTATTCGTGATGGAACTGAAATTTTACGTTAATTTAATTATGCAATTATGCTTCTAGCTTCATTCAGTTTGTTGTATTTGATTAGATATAGTGGATTTCGGTTTTATATTAAGATTGACGATGTTTGATAATATAAATAAGAACAAATATTTATGTATTGCTGTATTGTCATATCCAATGTCCTGCTATCTTTTAGATAGGACGCCAAAGGAACGTGCTATCTCTCCTGAATAGATCTCACTTTATACTGATTATAGGGCCAATACCTATGCCAATACATATACTTTTCAAAGATGAGGACGCTAAAAGAAATAAAGTTTTAATTACCTGCTAATCATTCCGTTATATAAAAGTAAATATTACTTCATACAACCATATTAGCACTAACACTCCAACCGCAGCTATCGCGGTTACACGAGTGCTAATCATTCACAAGCAGACAGCTCAAGTCTACAAACTTAGCGATCTCGGCTCAACTTCCACGACCTGATAACCGAGCGGGAAGCCCGAAAAGCGTCAACTTACATCCCATCCGAGTTGGGGAAACTCCACAGGCCCATGTTTCCACCTCATTCTAACTTGTAATTTGTTGCGGAACGCAATTATAAACGAAGCGCTAGCGTCTAATAGGCCGGCAGCGGTATTTTCCGATGAGACGGCCCCACTACCGAGGCTTACGCAAACATCGGCGTCGCAACGAGTTTTTATTGTCATAGATGGCTACCACCGACTTTTGAACATAAACTTGAAGTTCGTCGAAGAGCAATTAAAAAGAAATACACTTGAAAACTTCATCTAGTGTTTTCATAATAAAAATAATTAACATTTGTTTGGGAACGAGTGAACATAAATATGGTTTCTAGGTCTCAAAGAGATTAAAAACACATATTTTACGATATTATGTCAGTTTGTCGAGCTTAGTAAAAGTCTAAAATTAAATAAATAAATTGTATGAATTAATTAATTGTATGCTGCCTACGTAGCCTAGTGGTATGGGCGTGTGCTTTAGAAACCGGAGGTCGTGGGTTCGAATCCTGCGAGGACCAACTAATTTTTCATTGTTGTTTCCTGTTGGTGAGGCAATTTGGGCAGATCACCAATTGTCTGAAAAGTAAGATGATCCATGCGTCGATGGGCATGTAAAAGTCGGTCCACCCACCAACCCGCATTGGACCAGCGTGGTGGATACGGTCCAAACTCCTAATGGATAGAGATGATTGGGAGGCCTATGTCCAGCAGTGGACTAAAACAGGCTGATGATGTATGATGTAATTAATTGTATGTTCTATTTACCGGAACCTAATTATAACAGAAACTTTGCCGTTAATTGATAACAAAGAAAGTAGTTTATCATATCATGTCACCGCGATTTCGCTCAAATATTTCGAAGTAAATGGGTTCTATCGAGAGAATAAACTTATGCAAAATAAAAGAGATCTATCTAAATCTAAGGAAGATGGATTACTAATGGCATCAAATATCGCTGAAATACATTATAGTAGGCGTTTGTTTTCTACTTTCGTAAACTACTGTTTCCTTTTATTATTTTGCAGTTTATTAAAATAAATAAGTTTAATAGGAGTTTAGTTTATCCGTATAAATACTTAAACGCAAATTAATGTATTCCAAGATGTGATTTGAATGGTTTAGTAGTGTTATTTTAATATGTTTAGTAAGACGTATATTTTTAAGCATAAAAATTACTCAAAACTAAACGCAATCACAGTTAGGATTCTTCGTTACGTGTCGTCTTAAAGTTGTTCTTATTCATTTAAAAAATGAGGCTCTTACAATTAAAAGGGAGCCCTAATTAATTGATCTGAAGATTCGCAGAAATTGTGAGCCCCCCCCCCATACCTTTGACCTCCCACCACCCCCTTACCACCCTAGTATCTTTGGCTTTAATTTAGGATTGTTAGCGCAAAGGGAATGCAATTTACGTGAAATAAATGTTTGATTTCGAATATTCCACTCACCCTTCTTTCCCGTCGGATTAATTCGCTTCGCGGAGAAAAAGCACGATGTTGTGCAAACAGATGTGCTTTTGCGTTTAAATAAATTATCTCAATATATAACAGTACTGATACCTAAATAAAATGAATTTTACTGGAAACAAGTTAAAAGTTTATTTGTTAATACGATTGATTCGGTATATTATTTATGCCCATTAAGAAATATGTTGCTTATGCGACTGTTTGAAAGAACAAAAAAAATTATGAATAATAAATCAATGGTAATACCTATCTACTCCTGAAACAAATGATTAATGCACTTGTAAAATTAAATTCTAAGAGCTGCATTTTCTATGAATGTCTTAAATCTTATATATATTTTATTTCGTGGTGGTGGTAGGTAAAATTAAAATCGAATTATCGAAACGAAAAGAATAAATAAACAATCATCAATTTCCTTATTTAAAGCTTCAAGCTTTGTCCATCAAAGGAAGCGTGATCACAAGCTTCATCGGAAAACAGGTAACCGGAAACGCAAACTAAATTACATTACGAACCTATCCGTTCATAGCGAAATCACAAACAGTCGCTTAGAAATCACTCCGTAGTAACTAAGTTAATACACACTTGCCTCTAGAAGCGAATACCACAGACGGAGCACCTGAGATGTTAATGTATGCAAATTGCCGTTAACTTGGCGGCACGAGTGGGGGCGCTGTATCAAACTTGTTATTTGTGTGTTTTAAGTTGTGCGATGATTTACGCGAGCTGGATTACGCCCGTGACACACGGCTGTTGCGAAGCGGATAGGGTAAATGCTCAACTTAAATTACCATTTATAACCGTTTTCCTTATGCTACGATGTATCGTAAACCTTTGAAAATATGACCTTCCAATCCTTATCCCAAGCCAAAATACCATTAGTATAAATACTCAATTTCATCTATAATACATACAAAGTATAATTCTGTATTTTTTTATTTTTTAGTAATATCTAGCTTGATTAGGTAATTGTATTTATCGATAATATAATGAGGTCTTCATTTAATAAATCAGAGTAGAGTAAGAAATAAAATTAATTATTTTTATTAAAAGTAAACCAGTGAAAGAATTATTTCGTTATTGTTTATCACATTTTGGTCACAAAATTGACACTGAAGTCTACTATCACTTGTTACTTTACTAAAACAATATAGTGTATTGTGGCTTAGTCTAACACTAATAGCCTACATAAACAAATCACATTTTCATAATATTGTAGATAGCTTTCAAAAACTACTGAAAAGGCTTTATTGTTTATTTTTAACATAAAATTTTAGTGGAAATTGTGAAACATAAACGAAACTATACATTTAAGTCTCCGTATGTCTCGAGGTCGGTGGAGTAGTGTAACTGTAATTGGTTTCAAGTGTAGCAGGTGTCTGCCGATGAGTTACGGCATTTTGTTGGATATCTCGCGACTCCACGGTGCTTAATGTGATTATGTTTCTCGTGTATCGATTAACTGCTGCACGAGAATAAAAAAATAATTAACTCTGGGCCATAGAACGAAGTGTATTAGCGACTATTTGTTTTAGCTGAAATTTCGTAGCCTCGTAGCCGCGTAGCTTTATAGTTACAGCGTAGCATTTCCATTTACGGAGTAGATTTTTTGTCGATACCTGGTCAGATACAAGACGATTTTTTCTAAGAATCGATACAGTATACTGTTTATTATTTTCATTACCAAAAAACGCCCGTTGTGTGGGTAAGTTTATATTATTTTTGAAAAACATCCAAAGAACCTTTATTTGTTAGACCTCGTGCAGTGATTATAATAATAATGTCCAACAAGTCTATTACGTATATGGTGGCCGATCTATATTAGGAATATTTTCTTTTTATGGCATACGCAGGCAGACGGGCCACCTGATGGGAAGTGGTCACCGACGCCCATAGACATTGGCAATACCAGTGGTATCGCCAACGCGCTGCCTACCGTGAGACATACCGTGTTAAGTCTCGTTTACCCAGTAAATACGCTGGCTAGGGTGCCCTTTAAACCGGAACACAGCAGTGTTTCACACTACTGGTTCGCGGCAGAAATAGGCACCGCGGTGGTACCATCCAGACGTATCCCCAGACCCATCTCCTGTAAAAAGGGGACCTACCATCGATAAATTATAATGCACAAGTGTATACGCTAAAACTCAGGTGCACTCCATATTCCTCTATACCCACAAAGCCCGATGGGATGGATAACCGACAAGACCGGAGAGAGATAAGGCGCAGGAACCAATTTTTAGATGGCCATCTGACGAAGGAATCACCTTACTCTACAGTCATTATAGCGATCCAGAAACAACAGAGCAAAGTTATTTAACCAACTAGGAAACAAGTTAGAAAAGTTGGTACGTCCTCGCAGGATTAAAACCGACGACCTCCGGTTCGTCTAAATCACAGGCCAATAACACTAGGCAACTTAGGCTGTGATTACAATAAATAGTTGAACCAATATCTTACAATATTATATGTAAATAATTTCAGAGGGAACAACCATTTAGCCAGAAGAGAACAATACTAACTGGTTTCATCTTTTAACATAAGAGCTATCCCCAAGGAGAGATTTGTTCGGAGTTCTTGCTTTTGAATTGTTTGAAGTACGCCTAATGCTTTGTCCAATACGTGAGTGGAATGCCTTTTAATTTAATAATCGTTTTATTTTTATAATGCTTTGCTCTTGAGTTATTTTTATACGATAAGAATTAATATAGAATTTTCTTTATTAGCTGTTTATCATTGTTATTTCAATTTCTATACAAATAAATGAAATCGAAGGGTCTCTTTTAACATCAATTTGTTTTATACTTTACCTTACCACTCAGTTTTAATTTAAAAGATTATTTTTTATTTTACTTAAATAATACCATGTTTTGATTGGTTTTTCGTAATATTTCTTAAAATTGGATAATTTTGTGATAAAAAGTTTTTATAATAACTTAAAAACGATAAATGGTGCATTATAAAATATACTAAATAGACCAATATTCCGGGTGTGCCGCGGTGTCTCAACTAAGTTTTAATTACACTTTAATGCTAATTATGTTCTTAAAACAACATAACGAACGTAACAACAACTTTCGGAAGCTGTGTTTGTGTTACAGAAGATAAACAATATACATTGCTCACACCGCTTCATTATCCTGAACAATATGCCAAATTAATTTATGTCTTAATTTTTGCGATACTTTAAACAATAACTTCTTTCATGAACGTGGCGATGATTAATAGAACCAAAATATTTGCAACAAACATTAATTAAAATCTTCATGTAGTCTTATAATTTGTGTACAGTATGTGCTAAGAATATTGTTATTTCGATTATCTTTAACCAATCGAGGTGACTTATTGCTTTACCAAAACAAAAAACTTTGAAGCTATTTTTAAAGTTCAATTTGCTGTGTGATGATGAAATATTTCGTTTGTATAATATAAGTTTAGTCGCTTAGCAAAATACAAATTTATTTCATATTGAAAATGTAATGTTCTCTAACTTTTTTGACACACGATTAGAAATTAAAACAACTATGCAAATAGTTTATGAAATAACGAACGAAAAATTCATATGCAGAGAAAATGCTTACAAATTTACCCGCAGAGTAGGTGCGGAATTCATTCTTTTCACCTTAAAGGTTTTATAATAAATCAACAATTCCACCTTTTAAAACGAAAGCGTGTACAGTCTAACAAAGGAGGTTCTCTTACAATTTTTCAACTGCGCTATACGAAAATTCAGTCGAGCTACGAAAAGTTGTTACGGCAAGCTAAAGCACGGCATCGCATTCCAGACGCTATACAATGCGCGCTCACTAACGCTGTACGACTCACCTATTCTAACTAGAGGAGCAATGCACAGGGAACGTCAGACTGAAATCGTTTTGACCGTCGTAACTTAATAACGGAACCTTTCCGCTGTGACGTCTCGTTTTAGGGTACCGCTTTGAAATGTTCGCGATTTCATTTGTGAGGGGCTCATTTTGTGGATGTCGCGTAGTAAATATACTTCGGTTGAGCTCATATACAATTAGGAATACCATGTTTGGTTATGTATTTCGGACGAGAACTATCAGAAGATAACAAAGATAAATAAAACGCTATATATCATTATGATTATTGAATATTTAAGCAATTAACGATATCAATAGATATGTAAGTACTTTTTTGCTTATAACAAGAAAAGCTTAGAAATTTAATAAAAGTTAAAGTCATATACCATAGATCCTGCAAATATTTGTGGTAGTTTATACTAGTACACATTTTTGTGTAGTATATACTTGTAGATACTATATACTAGCATAATACTATGTTCTTAGCAGGAATTATAGTCAGCCCGTGACCATGGACACTGCAAAGTAGCTAAAACTTCGGAAATTTTAAATGCGACACATCTATACAGACTTTTTTTAAATCATACATACATCATCATCATCATCGTCAGCCAATGTTAGTCCACTGCTGGACATAGAACTTCCCCAATGATGTCCGTATCCCATCACGCTGGTCCATTGCGGGTTGGTGGTTGGACCGACTTTTTACACACATCCGACGCATGGATCATCTTATTTTTCAGACAATTGGGTGATGGGAACTTATTGCCCTAACCAACTATGAAACAACAATATTTTTTATGCGTCTTGCAGCATTCGAACCTTCGACCTAAGGTTTCTGAAGCACGCGCCCTTGCCACTAGGCTACATACATAAATTCATTAATTAATTTAAAAAGTTCGCTATCCATTTCACCCGTTCTCCGTTTCTCGCACAATTCTTCGATAATAATGAAAAGCTTTAACAGATCTGGCAAACCTGTCAGCTGCCATATCAATTAGCAGGCAGAGTCTGACAACTTTTGAGCGTAATTAAGTATACTTAAATACAATCCGGTGCGTTAATTAAAGTCTAAACTGTAATGCTATCTAACTGAATGGATGAATAACAAATCTCTTATTAGATCTGGGCGTATTTCATTGCCTTATTAGGAGGAAAATGGGCTTTGAATATCTTCGAAACGAAATACCACTAATTGCCTTCTACGAAACAATCTTTACCAATTTTATTATAATATGTATTGAACTCAACTTGTGCAAATAATAGGTAAATTGTTCTTTTATAAAAATTTTAGCAAATATTTCGAACATTCTTACCTAAAAAATATATATTCCTTTCTTCTCTTGGAAAGTCAGTCACAAAACAAATTGAAGCATAAATTTTAAAAGAAATATTTTAACGTTATGATGAATTATATTTTCGTAAATTTAAAGCATGGATTTTGCTATTTACATTTAAAACGACGTGAAAGAAAACAAGACTCTTAAATGTCTATGCAAGACGGCAATTTATTTATTATTATATTTATAAACTAGCTGTTACTCGCGACTTCGTCCGTACAAAATAAAATAAATGTACCCGAGGTGTATAGATAAATAATTAGTAGTATAATATAAATAACATGTTATAATTGTAAGTGTCTATCATGGGACACAAAATGTCTTCAGCTACGACGATGACATATTTACACATTGGAAACATCATCAGCCTGTGATAATCCACTGCTGGACGTAGGCCACCCTTAATACTATCAATAGGTTTTTGAACCGTATCCCACCACGCTGGTCTCGCGTGGTAGACCAACTCAGCATCGACGCATAGATCATCTTATTTTTCAGAAAATTGGGTGATGAACCCAAATTGCCCTAACCTACTAGGAAACAACAACGAAAATTTTGTTGAGTCCCCGCAGGATTCGAACCCACGATCTTCGGTTTGACCGCCCATACTCAAGCAGAGCACTAACCCTTGAAAATCTATGTATAAATTCGTGCTAGTCCCTATTTAAGTGCCGAGTTCATCCCCGTACCGTTTGAAACTACAAAATTGTTAAAAACCACCATTTTTGGCTCGTTTCGAGTATCATGACAATACAGTTCAATCGTTTTATGTTCAACAGAGACGATTTTCATGTAAATTTTATCCACTAATTTAACCCTTTTTACTACTACTATCGCAAAAATAGTTTGTCTTTTGTTCGAGTGTATTCTAGGTGTGAGCATTATTTCATCGAAATCGGTTTAATAGTTAGGCAGTAAAGACGGACGGACAGACCGACAGACAGAGTAACTTTCGCATTTATAATATTAGTATGGAAAAGTACTGAAAATATATTACGAATATGTATTAACTAGTTCATAACAAAAGCAAGACACGTTTCACGGCTTTTATTTCACTACTTTTATGAATAGTAAATTATGAGAGCACTCGACGGGCACGCAATTTTACAAAGCATCAAATATTCATATACGAAACGCGTCTCAAAAGCGTCAAATCCGTTCGAAAAATACATTAAAGAACGCTCCTGTCGTTCCCTCTTAGTGGGGGGTGAGTGCCGAAAAACGGATTTATATCTTTTATATCGGCAATAGTGTTTGATGTTTGCGGGGCTTAACTAAATAAACGATCGCCTCCCCAAGCCTCAGCTACATCTGTTGCAGTCGACTCGTAATGTACATTTAATCCGGCGGCCTCTTCCGAAATCTGCCCGAATGCTTTATTGCCCGGGACCAAGTTTTCAAGTCGACAGCGGCGAGATAAAACTTTCCGCCGGCATAATGAATCATAATCGTTGCGTCAATTTTCGGGATTCCTCCCGCCTAACTGGAGTTTCGTTTCGAAATAAAATAAAAAAAAAACCGCCCGGATCGCGCCCGTTGAGCGGAATTAATTTCGCCTTTTGTTATTGCGTAATCGGCTACCTGTGTCCCCCCCTCCCTCGCGTCGGTTGCCCGCTTTTTTTCTCCAATTTCGTCCCTTCCCCGTGACGATTCTGTGCTGTATTGTGTGAAATTGTTAATGGACGGGGCGGAATGATTCTTTTTATATTTTCGCCTTCCCTCCGGTGACAATGGAGTCGCATTTTTGACTCCATAATATAATTTGTTGCGTACTACTTATTGTTGACGGCTGATAATTTGGAGTTTCCGTTTATTATTCACGCCGGGAATGTTTTATGAATTTTATTGGAAGTTACTTTTGCAATAAAGTCGAATGAAGACAAATTTTTAAATGTTCGGAGATTCGATCGTCGAAAAAATAAAGTGAAGAATTATTATGGAAGTAAGAAACTTGTAAGGAATTTTATCATGGCAATTTTATTTTTATCATATAACATGTATATATGCACTGCGACTACACTGATTCTTTGTTACATTTAATTATTTTCAAAACTCAATTTTTAAGATTATGACATTATGAAAGTCCTTAATTATTTATCCATACTAAAAACGTAAACACAAATGAAATGCATACATTCAGTTTACGAGAGCATTCGTCGCTAAGCCACTGCAATTGCTCCACGAACTTCCTCTATTAATAAAGTAATTACATGGGATAGTCAAAGATAGACTGGCCGTCCATAGGCATTAACATTAGACCAACTTTTAATCCTTATATCCTTTCTAGGAAATGAAGTTTAAGTTGGAAACATCTGGTCGGTGCGAAGCCGGTCTTAAGGCGGGCATGAAGCTCCTTTGGCGAGATTGTGGCTATAATTCAATATACCACATTTATCATCGCCCGGACGGATTAAAGCTGTTAGCGTTGATTACGTTATAATGGTTATCAAGGGTTGCCAATCCTTTCAACTATTCGCTGTTTAAACTTTTCGTATTCTGAACTAAAATGTTACGGAAAAGTTAGATTTTCTTTAGTATGTCCTATTTTTATTGATATTTAATGCAAACATTAGTATTGTTTTGAAAGTAATATTTAATTAATATAAGAATGTTTTATTAAATAAATAATAAATAAAACATTTTCACAAATATTCGCATGTTTTTATATATTTTTTAATATACCGCATTTAAAACCTTTTTTGATGGTTTAGTTACCCGTATGTACATATATGTTATACGTAATATATATATGTTTATTATTACCTCTCATAGTGTATTTAGAATATGTAAAGTTTTTATTAATGTTTTTTTATAAAATATAAAAGTGTTCATTTTAAATTAGTCACCATTTCATATCAATACATAAAAATGACTTTATTCACGTAACCAAGTTAAAAGTTATGATAAATTATTTTGAAAAAATTATAAACCTACAAAAACATAAACTATTTTAGTCTCATCTGTTAACGCTCAAAATTAAAAGCGCTAAATTTATATATATTAATAAATGCTTTATCAGTGAACATTTATTATTTTTAATCATTGACAGGGAAAAAAGAAAATTAAGTCTATCGTTTCCCGTCCAACCTTTTTATTAAATTGATACGATTTCAATCTTTTTCAATAATTAACTTCGCAACAAAGTTAAGAAGTAACTCAAAAAACGGTAGTTAAGATTTCATCCAATTGTACTTTACGCTTCTTTATAGAACTTTTAGACATTATATACTTAATGTCACATCTTTGAAAATTGACTTAAATTTATTTTTAACGACTTCTGACGCAAAATTAGAGTTAGCATTTTGCTTAAGTTACAATGTAGACCGGTGGTAGATCCCCTTTTTACAGGGGACCATCTGGGTGGGTACCACCGCGGTGCCCATTTCTACCGCAAAGCAGTAGTGTGTAAACACTACAGTGTTCCGGTTTAAAGGGCACCGTAGAAATATTAACGGCATAACCATTTTCTCCACGACATAGCATCAAAGGATATTGTAAGCTGTCATAAGACCTGTGTAACTCTGAAATTCTTTGCAAATTATCATCACGGTAATGTAATACAATATATCTTTTGTCAAAGTGCTGCCCAGCTATAACCACTGCTACTTCACTCGTGGAAGGTGCATTATATCGTCCTCTATGTTCTCCAACAGGAACTTTATTTGCATGGATTACGACATTAAAGTAAGGAGTATCTGCTGGGATACTCTCAATCGCAGTTTTGAAAGACTGTTTATAGCAATTATGAGAATGTAACATATCTTGGAGAGATCTTATTAAATCTCGATCAATTGGCTGTGCAACATTTGAACACCGCGTATATGCTTGTGTATCTGGATCTGCAATAAAATATATTTGCAGAAATTTGTGATCATCGAGTCGAGGTGGTAGCAAGCTCCCAGCTAAGTGGTACACTTGCCCTTGAATAGTAATTATACGCATGAACCCACGCTCAACGATTTGCTTACTCTTAAAAGAGGTCATTTGAAATGCGTTATTATAACGGCGTATATTTCGCATGAATTGTTTTGATTTCTGATGATCACCCGTAAGAAGAGAGCGAAGTGGTTCAGGTGGAGGGAGAATTTCTTCTAATTTAACTTTTCCTTGTAAGCAACACATGCCTTTCGATTCGTCTTTAAATTTCAATGCTAAGCAATGTTGACACACTACTGACATAGTACCTATTGATACTATACGATCGTCCTTGTAAGAAATCAAAGGATCGTAATTCATGGCAGAATTTTCTTTATTTACCCACGAATTAGTAATACGTGCTGATGATTATGTGGCTCTTTGTATTCGATGTCTCACCCTATCTCGACTGCGGCGAAACTCACGCTCTACTGACGATTCTCTGTCCCTCTGAACCGAATGCCTATCTCGATCCCGGCTGCGGCGAACTGCACGCTCTACTGAAGATTCTCTCTCAGCTCTATATCTATCCCTAAGCTGACTGAATCGAGCCTCACGTTCTGTTGACGATTCTTCATCTCTTTGTGAACGTACTCTTCTGGCATTCGCTGTACTACGACCTATGTTCGAACGACGACGTCTTCCAGGCATGACTTTATAATTTCTGTACAGAATTTACTCAGTTCTAGACTTATGTATGATTAACTATGAACAAATTGCCATATTATTAGTATGGGCCGCAGTAAAAAATATCTAAATACTTACCATTTAGGGACAAATGATTATTAACAATCATAAAAGATTCAAAAATACCTATTCTATGAAATTCTTTTTTTGAACTTACTTATTTACAATTTTACGAATATTAAATTGATCTAACTCAAAAGTTTCACCATTTATGGTTTTATTAAATCTTATCTTATCTTACCTTTTATACTTATAATTACTTTAATTGTAATTTAAAAAATAACCTTAAAATAGAATATTATTTATAGTTTAAAACTACTATCATATAAATCGTAGCTTAATTATAATTAACGCGACAACGTATCAGTAGGTACATGTGTCGCGCTGAAAAGCGTGTTTTTATTAATTATTATATTTTTATTTTTCTTGCTAGAGAACTCTGATAATAAACGCATCTGATAACTAAAAAATTCAAAGTGCGACAGGGAGAAATGCTGTTTTATTGACCTGTGTCTGTGTGAAGCTTCATCTATTACCGAGCTCGGAGGATTGCAAGATCCCTTGAACTTGGTGCCCAAAACTACCAAGGGAAGGGGGGGGGGGAATGCGGCCTTCGACGCGCTATTTATAGCTCTCGTACTCCCACCGACCCGTATGCCCTTCAGGCTAAGCTTTCAATCGAAACGCTAACGGGTGGCCGGCCGATGAAACCGCGCGCGATTAGAATAGTTTTCTTTAACGCGAACGGATTTAGGGACCAGAGAGATGAAGTCACGAACTTCTTATGAGACCACGACGTGGACGTCATGTTAGTGCAGAAAACTTTTTTAAAATCTTCAATTTCGGGACCAAACATTCCAAATTACAATTTTGTAAGGAATGACAGAGCCGGCGTCCGTGGCGGCGGCACTGCAATTTTCTACAGGAAATCCTTGCACTGCGTACCGGTGGACCCACCGTCGCTCTCACTCATGAAGGTTTCAGTCTGTCGGCTGGCCATGACCGGTCATACGCTTATCACCATAGCGTCGGTCTACTGCCCGTGCAGATCCCCCCTCCAATCTTTGGAAGAGGATCTTAAATCCCTTCTCGAAATTGACGGAGCCGTCATCCGGTTTCAATAGCAAGCACCCGCAATGGAATCCTCGCGTCCCAAACACCAGAGGACGCGAGATGCTATCCCTTATGAACAGGCTCAATTTTGATGTCTTGGCTCCTTCTGAGCCAACATTCCACCCAAGTCAGTCCGAGCTCTTGCCTGATGTGCTTGATGTTGCAGTTGTCAGAAACATTGCACTCCCCATGAGTAGAATCGAGGTGATCCATGACCTTTCGTCTGATCACCGCCCAGTTCTCTTGTGTCTGGGCACTCCCATTCAAACTTCAACCGTCCTTAAGACAGTAATTGGGTGGCAGAAACTAGAATCCCAACTGAAAACTGCCACCACTTCGCACCTTAGTGCCATCCCATCCCAGCTCAACTCTGTCGGGGAAACGAACTTGGCGGCTCATGCGTTCACAAGACACGTCCAGGAAATTTTCGAGGTCTCCTCAAAGCGAGTTCCATTGGAGGAAAACCAACAATGGAAGTTGCCAGACGATATTCTGGATCTCTTGAGGCGTAAGAGAGCGTTGATTCGCACCCATGACACATCTCACCGTTGGTAACAGAACTCGGATGCGAGCGCTTTGCCGTGAGGTTAAGTATCGCATTGCGCAGTTCAGGAACGAACGGTGGAATGAAACTTTGAGCTCCATCAAACCCTCTCATACTGCCTTCTGGTCCATACCGAACAGTATGAAGGGTTCCAGTAACTTTGCTTCCATGCCTCCCTTAATGAGACCTAATGCTCGTCCAGCGATCGATTATGACGAAAAGGCGGAATGCCTGGCCGACAGCCTAGAATCTCAATGCTCTCCTAGCACTCAACCTGTCTGTGCCGAATTCCAGAAACATCTGGATAACGAGACAGACAGATTGATCAGAGAATCCCCCCGCGATAGCTTACCTCCGGTCACTAACGAGGAAGTCGTGTCAATTATCAAAATCTTAAACCGCGTAAAGCCCCAGGAGCCGATGGCCTCTCTAATAAAGTTATTAAACTCTTGCCCGTCAATCTCATTACCATACTCGTGTTAATTTATAACGCAGCTCTAACTCATGGCGTGTTTCCAAACACATGGAAGGACGCCATAGTTATCGGTATCAGGAAACCTGGCTCGCCTGCAACCAGTCCCACCTCCTATAGACCCATAAGTCTCCTCAAAATCCTGGGGAAGATTTATGAACGTCTCATTCTTACTCGCCTGCTGGTCGCTATGACAGCCAAAGGCCTTCCCAGTCCGGAACAGTTTGGATTTAGAGCCAAGCATTCCTGCATACCCACCAGGTACATAGAATTGTAGAGACATTAAACTCAGACATACTAGAGGTACGCATACGGCGCTCTGTTTCTCGATGTAGCAAAAGTGTTCGACAAAGTCTGGCATGAAGGACTTATATCAAGTTGTGTAAGTTCGGCATGCCGACCCGCCTCGTACTCATAATACGAGACTTTCTCAGGAATCGAACATTCCGTTACAGAGTGGAAGGCCTGCTCTCCACCCCCAGACCTGTACGCGCAGGTGTTCCCCAAGGCTCTGTGCTCGGCCGAGTTCTGTACACTCTGCACACGTGCGACTTACCCGTCCTTAATGAAGATGTGCGTCGTGCTCTATTCGCAGACGACACATGCATATTCGCCTCTCATCTCTATCCTCATAAAATCCATCAAACTCTCCAGACTGCTGCAGACGCTCTCAGTGTCTGGTTCAAAGTCTGGAGAGTCGACATTAATCCCACAAAAAGTGCAGCCATCCTGTTCTCAAAAGGCAGGCCCGTCCTCCCAGCCAAAATTAATTTGCTAGGTGAAGCAGTACCCTAGGTCACCCAAACTAAGTACCTTACGTTAGATTCCAAACTCTCTTTTAGTCCTCATATCAGACGAGTGAGAAACAAAGCAGCCTTTGTTCTTTAACGTCTGACCCACTTAATTAATTCAAAAAGTAAGATGTCACTTCCCAACAAAGTGACAATCTACAAAACGTTCATACGTCCCATTCTAACTTACGCCTGCCCTGTCTTCCTACAGGCAGAGAACAGTAAAATCAAATGCTTGCTGGCAATCCAGAACCGGGTCATGCGCAAAGCCACGGGAGCTCCCTGCTTCATTAGAAATATTAACCTCCACTTAGATCAATACCAATTACCTTCAATAGCTCAATTCTGTAAAAAGTTTACCCAAATATATTTTGACACGGCTTCCGAACACCCCAACCCGCTTATAGTTCAAACCGTGGACTATAAACCTCTCGAATATTATAGAAATAATTACACCATGCTTTAACCGAACCAGACGACGTCATTACCGTCGCGCAAGAGAAGCGTCGTCTGCTACTCACTCGCACACAAAACTTAGACACAGCCTGCTCACGACGACGGTTAGAGCGGGATCGTAATACGCAGTAGATATCGGCACGTTCCAGGCCGACTCTCCTATCAATAATAGAAGCGCTGTGGGAGTTTCTTCCGCACTTCTTTCCCACCCGATAACGCTTTCCGAAGTGGTAGTAGATAGTAGCTTATATTGGTTAGGGAATATAGGGCCAATGCTGCAGCTGAACGAGCCGAGGTTCGGCCCAACTGGGCGCCCTCGTTGCAGTCTGCAAACGCGAAAACGTAAGTGACGGCCCAAGCCGAGGTTCCCCTCTCTCGAGGGGGCCCTTGGTGTTAAGTCACAAAATGAGGTTCAGGCTGTGCACACACTAAGTGCACGCCACCTCCAAACCCGGCGGAACAGTAGAGGCCCCGCGGCCAACTGTGACCATCAGTCACTAAAAAAATAATAATAATGAAATTTAAAAAAAATAAAAAAAAAAAACCACCGCCCCGTCTGGCTGGTACTACCGAGAAAGCTATTTTTAAATTTGTGATACCTTCGAAAAAAACGAAAATATTTATTTAAATAATATGCTGTTAAGGGCCATATAGATTTAGATTAAATCATCAATGTATTTAGGAGTTCTAATTGGATAAGGGTAATTGCTGTATTGGTTAAAATTGCTTCAAAAATTAGCCTTTATTTGTCGTATAAAGTAATTGACCAAAATGTTATTGTGGGATATCCATAAGAGATAAACATATACCATTTTTAGTTTTTTGGAGTTTTCTGAAGACCTTTTTAATCTGTACAATACTTAGTACTTTATTTTGATATATCTTGTAGGGTTTAGCCTGCGTTTGCAATGTATAAGCGGAAAAATTAAATTATTTACGACATCACATCAAAAACTCAAAAATAACAGTATTTCTGCACTATTTAATGGATGTTATTATACCTATAAACCTTCCTCTTTAATCACTCTATCTATTTAAAAAAAACCGCATCAAAATCCGTTGCGTAGTTTTAAAGATTTAAGGGCACATAGAGATATAGGGACAAAAAATCGACTTTGTTTTATACTATGTAGTGATGGCCGATTTTACATGTAGGTTTTGATTGCAGATTTTAAAAAGTAAACATTTCCTAAAAATGTAAATTATCCAGCGATGGTTATTATTACTGTCCATATCAATCTTTACGTCATGAAATATTATAGGAAATGATACTAATACTTTCTTTTCTTACATATATTTATTCAACACCCCAAGACCGTCTTTGTGAAATATAAAAATTTTACTGATAATAAAAATATTTGGAGTTGTAACTGTTACATCCACATCAGTGTTAATATTTTTCTAAATTATTCCCGATTCTGTTTTTCTGAATTAAGATATCTACACATCCTCATATTATATGACTATAATGATATTTATAAACTTTAACCGCGTAACCTAATGTTAGTAGAAACTGTTGTTTTTCGGTAAGATTTTAAGGTCTTGTTGTCCACTATTGGGTGAACCAATTTAGTCAGTGTTCATCTCGACAGATATTACAAACCATAAGTGATTCGAATTAGTTAAGCATTATTTTGTACACAGGCTTGAACAAACTTTTATAAAATCTCAAATAAAAGGTAAATAATACCATGCTGGGTCTTTTTTTTACCAATTTTATTTAGAAATTAGAATGAAATTCAGGAGAAGTTTTAAACACGACTTTTTAAAATAATATCATTAAATAATTATATTTTACACTCCTTAAATTTATAATAAATCGTTTACTTTAGTAATGGGTCACGGAACATATTAAAATCTTTAAAAACCTTAATGGTAACTGGAGTGTTTTAATTAGTCTGTGTTAATAACCCGTATGGCGTTACCGAGCAATCTTTAGCAGGGATTAAGTGGGAAGGTTCCGGGAAGCGATTCCCCGAAATCCCTTTAAGCGGGAAAGTTTCGGTCGGCCAATGGCCATAGAGGATTTGCCCTCAACTCTTCTCATTACTCTGATTGAGGAAATCTTGGCGACTGTGATGCCTGATTTTGGATGCATGAAGGAATATTATTATGTAAATGAATATGATGCGAACGGTAAAAGTGTACGATTTATTTTTTTACTTTACTAAAACTTTATTTAATTATTGTTTGTCTGACTCAGTAAAATAAAGTTAGTTTGAAATAAAATTAAGACCGACAGCTCATTACTTAAATCTTTTATTTTAACATCCTGGAATTCTTTAAAACCGCAAAAGTGTTTGTTAACCGGTAA
Organism: Lamproptera curius; assembly: GCA_029286875.1. Taxonomy (NCBI): domain Eukaryota; kingdom Metazoa; phylum Arthropoda; class Insecta; order Lepidoptera; family Papilionidae; genus Lamproptera; species Lamproptera curius. The sequence goes on from JAGSMT010000155.1 coordinate 896,106, forward strand.
GAATTTTTTTTCCTAAGGTAATTTTTTTCGTTGTTGTTCCCGTTAAAGTATTTTAGTAGTTTAAAAAAAGTGTTAAATGCTCTATTGTTAAAAGAAAATTTGGTAAACTATAAGTCGTAGTTCGTACAAACGTTGAGAAAAAAACGTAGGTTGACAAATCTCATATCTTTTACTATAAAACAACAACAAAACCGCATTGTCTCAAATTTGTTCTTTCGTATCATTGACAACAAATATGTATAACGAACGACATCAACAACACAATCCAACGACAGCGCATCCGGCTGAATAGTTGCGAATGCATTGAAAAACTTGCACCACTTCCGACGGCAATTATATCCGGCGCGTTGTCATGTACAAGTTTAATTTGGGCGCGACATAAAAGCGCTCGCCGTCCCCACAATGCGGAATGGCGAAAGTTAGCTTGTTTATTCCCACTTTGGAGGTGTGAAGGCACGCAAATAGGAGGTGTGAAATACCGCCTGAATTATTGCCGACGCGCTCGTCGCGTGCCGTTAGAGCGATTTGATTTACAGGCAACGGGCCGACGTCTTTTAACCCTAAGTGTGATAGAATACTTATTTGAATAATGATCACGTTGCTCGCCTATATTGGACGATTTTTATTTGATGTCTTCACTGTTCTGCTTGGAGCGTAAGTTTGTTTCGTACTGACGGGGTTTTTTGTGTGACTAATTAAGACATTTTCATAAGAGCAAATATCAAGTTTAATTTTACGTAATACACATAAAAAATTAGTTTCCTAAGCTTAGATTCAGATGGTAGATATGTTTATTGTTATTATTTTGGTAGTTTGCCAGTTTTTACGGACCCTGTAGAAGTCCGAAATTTCGTGAAAAAATTTATAGAATTAACGAGGAATATCCGTGAATAAGTGGATTTAATATAAATACTATTGTTACATACTAATATGGAATAAATAGCTAAGAAGAACTGAGACGTTTTATACACATAGAATGGAACATTTTAAATGCATCAACTTTTATATAAACTTACACCATATTACATTAAATGAGGTTTGAAAATGTATCATTGCAATTTTTCACAATGTTTTACATTGAAATAGTTATTGTGGATTATTTTTAAACATAGATACATGTGCTCGCGGTCCTTTTTACGGACCATTTTAATAAGTACAATTACGGTAATTATGCTTTAAGTTAATCTTTTACAGTTTCGCCAGCGTTTGCAATTTAATCGCGCGAGATTGTGATTTTTGGTGCCGTCATTTTTTTTTTGTTTCCTAAATGTCTATTAGACAACTTATACCAAAATTAAAAAATGGGACCAAACATTAGCTAATATCTATCATTTAAAAAAATAACAAACATAATTGCACTAGTAGGTGCGGAGCAACTAGGTAATATATTTTAAATAAAAAAAGTCGCTCCTGATTGAGTACTTCCTACTTTTGGGAATTCGGTCGAAAAGGAGAAACAATCTTTACTTACGTAACTACAAAATACAATCACAATTTTACTTGCTTGATTGTGTAATTATTAAAATTTTAATCCCGTAACGGTTCGAATACAAAACCAAAATTGGAAGCTTCAAATGGTTCCATCAAACAACACATTACTTAATTAACCGACGGCATAACCGCTGTGTACCTGCTGTATACTGTATACAAAACAACAAATTGTGTTTACGCTGTACCATTGACTCTAAAATAGTAGTATAACTAACCTCTTTGTAATGTAGAATACTGAGCCCGACCAATTATTAATTACTAGCTATTGCCTGCGAATACGTTAATCTCAGATTTTTATTACGAAAAAAGTAGCCTGAGTTACTACAGTTACGTTAACTATCTTCCAGTTAAAGTCTCGTCTAAATCAAGCCAGCCATTCCAGAAATTAGCCAATCCAATACAGACAGACAGAAAGGCATTAATTTAAAAATATAAGTTATAAGTACCGGTTAAATATTACTATGTAATCATTGGAAAAACAGTTATTTTGATGTAAAAAACATACAGAAAATTAAATTTAATTCATTTGTATAAATTAAAACGACAAAAACACATATTGTATTAGTGAATTTTTAGCTCAAACATTTTCAGTTCTTTAAGAGTTTGTGCAGCGTTTCTCGAACTATTAGAGTATTTTGCTTTTAAAATCGGTTTAAATTTTCTTCATGTAAGACTAGAGAACAACGTGACGTCACGTGGTTGTTATGCTTTACTCTTTACAGTTCAGTTTTAATACAGCCAAAGTGGTGGTTTCGCACTAACGTTAAAATAAGTTTTACTCTTCAACCCGTTACAGTAAAAGTACTATAACGGTGAAATGAAAATGTAGTGCGGCTATGTATAATATTGTAGTTTGATACAATTATTTATCGTTTGTCATCATTTAGGTTTAATCTACGTTTTATTATATAAAAATTAAATGGATTGTATTCACAATGAATACTTGAACAACTTTTGTAATTAAGCTTTAATGAAATCCAATACCTGATTGTGTCGAATTCATTATAGTTTTAATTAATTGTTGGATTGATAACTTCGTGAAAGTTTTGGATGTTCTTTGGAGTGCTTTCCAGCTCGTCTGAATGTGGTTCTTTTTTGAATTTTGGACTATTTTATAAAACTGAGATTTAGCTAATACATTATTAGTACAGTGATTTTTATCAGGTACATATTTATCGTAATTTGTATTGTTAAATCTTTTCAAGTATGTTTAATTAAATTTGTAGAAGTGCTTTGTTACGATTTCCTCTGACATTATATTTTATGTATTTAGTAACGACAAAAAAAAATTTAAACATCATATTGAATATAGGTCATCAAGGTGATTTGACTTTTTTGTTGTTTTTGGAATTTGTACAGGCATAAAAATGTATTGGTCAATTTCTCTTATCATATCAGTACCTGATGCTGCAGCAGTTCATAAAAACGCGCGTGCGATGACACGACACGTGGGCTGGGGCAGGACGGTGGTACCTCACTAAAGTACATTCGAGGGCAGTCAGTTGTATCGCGGTAATTCAAAAGAGCATTGTATGCTTATGGCTGGTGTGGTGACTACTGTACTGCCGGCTGACTGTACGTATGTATGTGACTGTACTTCCGGATGTGGGTCCACGGTGGCCAGGGGTGAACTGGCGCGCGGCGGATGCGGCAGCAACAGGCGGTCGCGGGGGCGGAGTCAGGGCGGGCCTGCGCACAAAACGGTTGCCATGGCAACGCCTCCACCGAATGTTTGTGATCGCACCGAACGCGTAGGTGGCTCGCGATGGAGGTTCCACGATGAGATGGATGGAACTTTGCTATTGCGAGTTATAGACAGTCACTTCAGGCATACAATTTTGTTCATCACTACATAGTATAAAACAAAGTTAATTTCTCTGTTCCAATATCCCTAGGTATACTTTCAAACTACGCAACGGATTTCGATGCGGTTTCATTAATAAATAGAGTGATTGTATGAGGAAGGTTTATATGGATAACATATGCTTAATATAGTAGGTATATTTTCTATTAGCATAGCTACCGTGCAAAGCAGGAACGGGTCGCTAGTGTTAAATAATCATTTGTTGAAAAAAATTTAAAGGAAAATCGAATGATGTAATATTAAAGTACATGTTTGTTAGTAAATAGAGTTTGACTCATACAATTGCAGAAATTATTACTTTGTGATATATTTTCTTGGGAACAATAAAAATTTACCACTTTGTAAATCTATACTTATTTCACAAAAAGTAAAAGGTTTGCGTTTTTGTGTGTATGTTTGTGAATTTCTTTTTGAAATATTCTTTCACTACTAGAAAGCTATAATATGCTTGAGAAAACTAGGCTACTTTATACCATGTGGAAATTGTTTACAAAAATCTATAAATAACACGGGCAGAGGCGTGGGTGATTGCTAGTTGATAATATAAGGGAGTTGTTTCTTCCTTTAATCGTATTAAAATAAATATTATTGCCCATTTTTGCTAAAAGTAAAGATTGAAAGAAGCTATAATATTAAGAAGCAATAAGGTATTTTGAATACGTTATTTTATTTTAAATTCATTATAATAATTAATCATTATAACCATAATAACAAAACAGCAAATAAAAGTGTAAGCGTTATTAAAATAGGAAAAAAATTGTTTTCTTAAAACGTATGCTCGAATTGAAGAAGTTATAGAACGTATACTGATATACATCCATACATGTATGTACATGGAAGATCTTCGACGCCCTTAAAACTTGCGGAACATAGATTGCAATCAAAACTTGATACATCAAGCCTTTTAACGGTTCATTCAGGAGTCCAGTACACGATATCGCCGGCGGTATATTGATGCAGTTAAACTAATAAAAGAGTTTATCGCTTAACTTGTATCGTAACTAAACTTAATACTGCAGTACTGCTAGTCCTTCGAATGGCTATCATAAATAACTTGACAGTAATTCTGCGCTCATTAGATACAGCGTTCAATGTACTCGTTTCCTGTGAAATATTTGACTATACTTGCTATACCAAATAAGTTCTGGAATTAAGGTGAAGGAATTAATGGAGTTTTATAATGGTATTTTGGAGCTAAAGTAGACGCGACTTCCAACTGATCTTGTATTGCACGTGACGTTGTATTGACAATGTATAACCAATAAGAACGCTTTAAGATTTCGCTACACTATACTTTGTTGAGGTCCCACGGTTGGCTTTAGTATAAAAATTGCTTCTATGTTGCTTAAAGTCACTGTTCTGTTACTTCGAACCAGAACGTAGCAGTCTCAGCTAGCTGTTCATGAGGTAGATAGTGAAGTCGCTTTTCACGTTTAAAAAGTATTCATCACGATTATGAGTAGGTAGATTTAAACATCAATTACACATAAATCATTGAATTACGCTAACAGTGGAAGGACAAACATTGAAATCGCTTCTTGCGCGTCACACACATTAATCCGGGGCACGATTTCAAAAGTCGTAAGACAGAGCTTAATAGTTCACTAACCCGTTTTTAGGTATAAGTAGTCTACGCTGCACGAGACACGAGAGCACGACTCTACTAATGCGGCACGAAGGAAGATTGTGCCAACATCCAAGCCATCGGGCGAAGTTCCTTCATGGCCGATAAATTACCGAGTCACTTTTACAGCTCATGAGAACGTACGACAAAACTTTGATGTCGGTGGTGTTTGGTATAAGCTGTGAGCGGTTTATTTGATGTGAGCGTAGAAGTCTCGCCGGTTTTATCCTAACAATTATATTTCAATTTAGTCTGATCAAGTGTATTTTTATGTCTATCCGTAAAATAAATAATCTTAATAATCAAGCATTTTTTCTTTTTTCATCCAATCCAAATTTACCTCCATGAACAGCTCATAGAATGACTGCTATCTTATGCTATATATGACTTCTGCGACCCAAGTGGTAAAGTGCATTTGATGGATGGATTCTTTGTCAAAAAGTTTGAAGGCAATGACTTCTTATTAGGACTGCTGAAGGTGGTCTTTAAAACCTGGACCGGCTTTTCGCATTCCTAGCTGACAAATTGATCACCTTACTTGTCAATCAAATGATCAGCGCAATGGCTTTACCTGTTTTATTGTAAAACAGCGATAACACGAAACCGTATGCCAGCAGGGTCGAAACCACCAAATTTGGTCCCCACACCACTATGCCACGAAGATAGATGTTATTGCACCAAAATAATTATTTTTTGACTGGATTGATATAGTTGGGTAGAATTGGTTAAGACTACCGCTGTTTTTAACGCATCGATGACTCTTAAAATCTTGTGGAAATAAAACTATTTTAAAAGACATTTGTCAATTTCGTTTAAGTCTTTACAAATAGTCCAGTTGATACATAATACTTGAAAACATAAACACCAAGGTTAACAAAACTCAACGGAATAGTCTCGTAACTTGAGGCCTATAGCATCGCGGCTGCATTAAGTGGATAATCCCAGAGTTCATACTTTCATCTCCTTAATGGATGCAGCGAAAACCATTTATTGCTTTCGAATGCTTTTTTATGTTGAACCCTATTGAAGTGGGATTATAAAGCACTAGCGCACCAACCGGTGGGTTTTATCGCCAGAATAAAACCAGTTCCGGTAGCACGGAATGACACATGAATATTGATACGTTTGCATTAACGGATACGTGACGGGACAACTAATATCAATATAATGTTGTTAAAACAATCCTTTATTGAAAAATATTTGTACATCTGTAACGAAGGTGTTTACAGTTTTATTTCATGTAACACACCGTCCCTTAAAAAGGTATAAAAAGGTACGGGAAGAAAATACGCATTAGTAATTTTTATAATATTAGAGTAAATTGACGGTGATAGATTAAGTAAAAACTTTGATGAAATCACAGATAATCTTACAAACAGCGAGAAATTAAACTAGTAAAAGTCTTTAATTACAATTCAAATAGCATGAATTGTTTTTTGATTGTATATCTCTGTATTTGCACAGTATGTTTACTAATGCCAACCAAAATAATAGGTAGGTACTACGAGATTATCAAAAAGGTAGACGACCCTATAAATTTCTTACATATCATTCAAAATTTATCAACGAAACTAATGTAGACTTAAACACAAACATTTTCTTCTTATAAGTTACTACAATAGTACCATATTAGAATGCTCTTCGCTAATACACTTGACAACATTCAAACATTGAAAACTAAACATTTATACCTGCACATTTACTATTGTTGCGGGATGCACACGACCCGGCACAAAAGAGATCTCACTAATACCCTTGGTACACTACAATTGCACCTGAGGACCTAACGATCCTGTCAGACCACGCAAATTGTATCGGACGGCTCAAGCCAGCGGAGTGTATAAGGCCGGCCCAACTCCAATGTTCAGCCATCCATCTTGGCGGATATTCTGAGGATCAGCACGTCACAACTAACATCAAGGCATGCACACCCCGAAAGATGTTATGTGAAACGTTTAGTACATAACACATTGTTCTGCGTAAAAAGAAATGTGTAAGTGACAACCCTACCATTTGTTCATTGGAATGTATTTAATACCTTTTTGGATATTGTCTGTGGCCTGATGCTTTTTCTTAGGCTTCAAAAATACTACCAGATATTTCAGTTGTTGTTTTGTGATGTAACGAGTTTTACGTGGTTTATTGCGTTTATTTTTATTTAAATTGATGAATCATTTATAATTTTATTTGAACCCCTTATTAAAATTATTTGTTTTGTTTTTATTTTATAATTTTTCAATTTTACCTATAGTGCTTTGACCATTAAGTCAAGCATTATAGGTAAAATTGTCATAGTCATCTCAACCTTTCATATAGAAGCAAGATTTGGAATAATTTTGCTATCCGTAAAAGCAAAGTGACCGTTTTAAATCTTAATATAAATGGATATGTTTGTGAATTAACAAAGATAGAGAAAACTTTTAGGTAAATTAAATATTTACTACAAAGTAAATACACATACTACATAATGAACGTGGAACGTACCTGAAAAAAAGAAAAAAAAATGCATTAATACACGTAACGATGGAATGACATTATAATCAAATCGCTACGTACGGTAAGTAATCACAAAAAAAATTAAAGACGTTCTGATCTTTGTAAAAATATCCAGTAATCTTAAAATTATCACATCTTTCACATATAGCGTTTCGAAATAAAATCGAAGATGCAGAAGATTTTTGTTAATTTTTTACGATATTATTTTATATATTAAAAACATTATTTTTACGATATAAAATAATATCGTAAAAAATATTCTTTGAAGGCATGGGCTTAAGATAACTAACTTATAGTAAAAATAACATTTCATTATATTACCCTGCATTCAAAATTTATTTCCCTTCACCCTAAAAACAATTTTCTTATTCTATAAAAGCTGTCATAAAAGTAAACTGCATAGAATTACCAAACATGTAAACAAGGTTCGGTTTCCTTGATTATTAGGAGAGTTGCTGAAGGATTGAATTTATTATGCAATTCACGATAGGCGCCTCGCTTTACGGCCCACTATTTTTAATCACGCCCCGGAATGTATACTAATTACTTACAAAGCTTGTTACGCGAGGCAAACATACACTGGATGCGGAAAACAGTCATTTATTACGGAGTTATTACCACCGTCCTCTGGGAGCCCGCTCAAGAAGACTGCTCTACATGATGCCAAAGATTTATCCAGCTAGATAAGACCCTTTATTTAAATTGTTTTCTTTTCTAGCAGTGTAAGAGACGCGATGGTATTTGTTTTTAAAAATTAGGAATAAAAAATTCACTTATCTTTCATCTCTGCCTAACGTAGAGAAAACAAGCGAACAAGAAGATTATTCATTCCTTTCTATCTACCTTGTATGGCATTCCTCAATTATAAGTAACTTAGTGTCGTAACAAATATATTTTAAGTGTATTTTACTTCTAATAGCTGTAACCTACTAAACTATTCTTATATTCGTACATCGAAGAAAGTGTATTGATATTAACAAAATGTATCTGGCAACTTAAAACCTCACAGACAATTAAACAAGAGGCAAAATGACAATGATTAGTTTGGTGTACATAGAGCTCGATGTAAGCTAAGAGACGAAAGGTGGCTTCTTTTTTCACATGTTTATAGAAGGATATAGAAACAATAAAATGTATGGTTTTAAATAATGATGTCACTAAGTTGTAGAAAACTACTAAGTAATGCAATACTAAAGTTAAGCTTAAATATATTATTGTGGCAATATTTAAAGACACTTCCAGCTTTCTTTATATCACTCTTAATTTTAAATTACGCTCTTGTGATTGTGAGCAGTATGCATATCCTTATAATTGGTAGAAATATACACTTGAGATATCTACAATCCACATACAAAACGTCGTACATTCAAGCGATGACGGGACACAATTTTGGCAACTTCACACTTTTGGAGTCCCGTAATTAAGGGCGAAGATCCAACAACGACATACGTGCGATACGAGTATCGCCATCCCTTTGAACCGACAGGCAAAAGACTAATCTAGTACGGTTTTGCCTCAGCGGGCTATGTTAAAGGGCACTGGGATAGAAAATTACATTTTCGTGGACGAGTTTTGAGTGACAAACGACATCCGATATGCAATAAATTTGGGATGTACAAAGTGAAAGAGACGGGAAATGTATTTGCATTGATTGCCTTTCATTTTAACGAAACTTAAAAAAATACTTTGGTCTAAACTAGTACAGGTAAAATAAAAATTGCATTTATCTTTGTAATGATTTATTTATCGATGTCCCACTTGGCGCAGTGTTTAGTGACCCTGACTGTTGCGCCAAAGTGTGTGGGTTCGATTCCCACCACGGGAAAATATTGTGTGATGAACATAGTGTTTTTCTCGTAGATGTGTATTTGTATCTATATAATGTGTACTTATTTACAAAAAAAAAGTAAGTTTATGCATTTATCAATTATCTAGTTTCCACAGTACCAGCGTTGCTTTGTTTGTGACTTGATGGTGTTGTGTTATTCGTCCAGAAATGTTATTATGTTATTTAAAAAAATTGATTTAACTCATGAAGCCTATTACTAAAAAGGACTTATTTCGACGACGAAATCTTGACTTAGTATGAGTAAAATATTAATGTTTTTCCACTGAGTCGTTTTTGGGATAATTATCGGAGGTACTAATTACTACTACTAAATCAAGGTTTTTAAGCCTTTTAACAAAATGTTCTCTTTGCTAAACTCTGTTTTTACCATTTAAGATCAAATTCCTTAGCGTTTGAAGCGGTTAAATTACTTAATTTTGGAGTATTAATTCGATTCAGAAAACAATACTCACAAATTTATCTGAAAAACGATTTAGTGAAATAAAAAGAGCAAATATTGAGAGACATTGAGCTGAACACAAACATTGTAATAAATGTGATTAAAACATTTAACGTCTGTTAAAGTTTCAGGGAGATAGTTAAAAGTATTTACATATTCAAATGGCGTCTGCAAATTAACACTTTAACAATAAATTTAGACTTGGAGTTTTGCAGTTGAATTAGTTCTTGTAAAGTACGAGGGTTAAGTCTTAAATTTTATGAGGAAAGCCAAAGAATACATTTATTATAATTTAATTATAATGCGTAGTGTTTACAGTAAAATATGGCAACATTTTAATCATCGTTAGTTGTTTTTATTGATTGACCGTTCAATCCAAAGTTGTCATGTTTTGTTTGCACAATTTATATTTGCCGGTGAACGACTTAGAAAGTTCCCAAAAGTAAGTGCTTAAACTATTCTTAAGATCAGTTGTTCTAGCAAAAATGTTCGCGTAGTTACCGAATAAAAAATATGTATGGAATATACATCATATGATAAATTTAATATATACACGACGTATCGCTTATCATCAGGTGCGCCTTCAGCTTGACATGAATATCATAAAGAAGTATTTTCCAATAATTTAGCAAACTCTACAATCACTAAAAATATGCAATCCAATAACGACGTACAATAGTATAGCAAGAGATAGTAATGGCTACTGACTCACTTCCGCCAAACTCAACTCCAACCGTGCTTCGAAGTCGCTTGTAGATATTATGTTGTCTACAGCATGCATTGTCACTACTTGCACCATGAATATAACAAGCTGAAGCGATAACCCCCCGACTATAGAAAATTCTTAGGTGTACGAGATTTGTTACTGAAGTCGTTCCGATGAAATATACTCTGGAGTACAATTACTTTGAATTTATGTACTGTATACATTCCTTTTTCCCGTTTCCATTCTACCTTTATTGTATAGTGATACGGGTTGTCTTGTAGTTTCGTATAATTTAATAATCCCGCGTTTCTCGTTTGCCTTTGGCTCGATTGTATTTTAATTGGTTTTACTTTAAGTATAATGAATAATATTTATGTTTATTATATTAACATTATACTAATAATAAGACTTTATGAATTTTATCGCGTTTACTTTGTTTGTTGGTTACAATGTTCCCGCAGTTTAAGATACTTTGCAGGATACATAGTTATAGGCTAACAGAGGTATCGTTCATTTGTCATAGATGTTGTTTGTCCGTTGTACACATATACAGCTTTATGGTATCTTGAGGTCTAGAAGTTAATTTAAACTTGAGTGAAACTTTGTGAATAATTGGATCCTAAGCAGGTGGTATAAGGGGTAATTCGAGAAAGTATTATATCAAAAAATGTAAAAACATAAAAATATTCTGATATTACTTAAAACATGCAAACATACATACATTAACAATAAACATACAATATTTTTAACATCATTATAATATTGTATTAATTAAGGTATGAAGTCTTAAAGTATTATAAGCAGTATAACCTCAAAACTACCGAGACAATAATTTGATATATTTTTTACTAACAATTGAAGACTTCTTACAATTGAATTGAGTACTACATTTACCACATACAATATGTTACATGATTTAATGTTTTTAGAAAACAAGACGCTGAACATATGTTTAATATTTCTAATACGCTTAGCATTAACAAAAAGGTTCATTAATGAGCCACGTCAGCCTAGCTTCACCGCAGGTCGCTTCATAACGTCTTGATGACTAATGTATATTCCTTTCAATGTGTAATCAAACATATTATTTACGAAGTTAACAAGGAGAAATTGCTTTTAGACTGTGTATATGTGTATAGACTGGATCGGAAGAGGTGGCGTGCATTAGGGGAGGCCTATGTCGAGCAGTGGACTGACACAGGCCGATGATGATAATGATGATGATGATATGTGTATTCAAACAAGTTTCTGTTACTTTTCACGTGCAATTCGAAGGCAAAATTCGAGACACTAAAAACACATTATTTAAAGTAACATACTTTTGGGTAAAGAAACGATAGGAACGGTCAACGTTTTAGCGTCAAAAGAGATTTACTCGTGACTGTGTTAAAATAAATTTAAATCCTATTTATAACTGATATTTAATAAAATTAGTAAAGGTGTATTTATTATGTATATTTAAAAGATGCATATATTACAACAATATCACGTCGCACGAGACGGTCGAACGAACTTTAAAATTTTATTGATATTTATAGTATACACTACGCGAGGATACACGTGCAAGCCCTTTTCCTCTACTCTCATAAACAGACGAGGAAGATAACCAGTACTTGTGACACATGTATCATCTTACTTTACAGGTGATCGGTTGATCAGCCCGCATTGCCCTAACAGACTAGGAAACAAAAGTACTGTAGGATTCCAACTCACCCCCGAACAGGTTTTTTAAGCTCGCTTTGAGAGCACCAAGAAGGAACAACGTGGTGGTTTAGTCGGTTGTAGTACGTCTTTGCCCCCGCAAGGACAATAAATGAAAAGAACGATAAAAAGAAATGATTCCAACTCTCTCTAAAGAACTCTCTTTAAAAAACAAAAACAATTAACTTAATGTTCAATCCAATACACGTGTTTTATTTAAAAGAAAACGTAAAAAGGCTTTAACTTTTAGTGAAACACCAATATGTATAAGCTTTGTAACAGTTAATCAGGCAATTCGATAATGACCAGTGTCACAAAGGGCTCGTCGATGTACCTTTAGGGATGTTTTAAAATCAGTTCACCCGACCCCGCCAGTGGACACCACATAATATGAACTCGCCTTTCATTAAACGCAATGATAATTAATCCGTCTGCGCTACGGGACACAACGATATTAAATTGAACATTTTACAATTTCACAATAATATAATATATCGTGTAACGAGTTATTTACCGGCGTGTAAGTTTATTTTGCAAGTAAATAATGTATACAATTAAATAAAATTCACGTGTCTGTTTGTAAAATCGAAATAACCGTTTAGAAATCATTACATTGTGATAAATAACCGATAAATATAACAACGAACTTTTTAAAATTTTTACTCATTAAGGACTTTTCGCTGTCATGAAACATGGAATTCGCCGAAAATGTTATGGCTTTTGAGGGTTGGTATAGTAAATAAGTAATACTTTCACATTTTATCGCCCACATTCAAGCTAATATAGATATAGAACCTGTCAAGACAAAATATAATGATTTCTATAGGGATGGAGGTCTGACTGGTGAAATGCGGTATTACTGTCATATGTGGTGTTTTACCAAATGTAACTCATAAATTATGTTGCCATTACTCTTTGAAATTAAAATTTTGCTTACCACATACACAGGCTTATCTCATACTAGCAACCCCCTAATCCCCCCTGTGGGTGGTGGTGGCAAAAGAAATATTTCTAGCAAATTTCAAGTCGCTACGACTTATGGTTCTAGAGATATCGTAATAAGTGAATATGTAGGTGAGAATCTCTTTTATATATATACATTGAGTAAATAATAATTGACGAAATCACGAAGATAAAGATTTGACATACATCAAAACACAGGATCCGGATTGAATATCGCTTTTTTTGAGAAGCCGGGCGAAAACAGATAATTTTTTAGTTTTCGATTTTTTCAATGGTCCGTTATTAAATAATACACTTGACACTAGACTTAGAATAGACTAGGAACTGTGAAAAACTAGGTCTTGTCGTTAAGTTTAATCTATACGGAGGAGCAATATAGGTCACAACTATTAAGGCTAAAGCCCAACACTAGTTTAACGATCGGAACATCGCGTAGAAGTTATGGATATTCTAAAGTGTGGATTTCAAGAGTTCGCTGTAAAGAGGGATGTGCTCTATTGCATATAGTTGTGCTTTATTCTTAGAGCTGTTTCGGCTTGAATCAGTTTTATGGGAGGTACGTGATATTGTACGCTGCGTACTTAGCCGCTCGTAAATCTGTCCCTGTGTATTTTACAGCGAACATGTCTACTAAACTATCTGGCGTATTCGCATCACATACAAATGCGTTGCACCCTGTTTGAAATACTTCGATGGGTACCTAAAGAAAATAAATTATATTAAAATTAAACATCTTCAATTGTTTCTTGCTTTTAAGTGAATATTGCTCATGACTGGATAAAAGATTTGTAGGGATTTATCGTGTTTATTTTAAATTACAATATGCCAAATGTTTCACATATTTGGCTGCATATGTCACATTATCAGAATAAAAGCAATTAAAATGTAGTTAGTTTTTTTTTATTAAAGTAAATCGTTAAAAATATATTGATAAGGATTCAATATAGAAGATTCAATCTCATTTATCGACAGTCAAAAACGTTAATAGCACCGATAACGCCTCTTGCCTAAAAAGAACCGACAAAAAATAACGTACATTTTAATGTATCTTTTTCATCTTTCATGAAAAATTAAATTTATGTACCTATATATAAATATAATATTGGTTCTGAATATATCTTAATTTTATTAGTTATATTTAAATTAAGATTTAATGGAAATTGGCTAATTATATTAACACTGAAATACCTCCGTCGGATTGTTCAAGATTGAGAGGACTGAGTATTAAATAATATTCTATAGAAGTAAGAGAGCTAATTCAATTGATATACAAAGTAGGTACAGACAAGGTAATTAGTAGTCCTTTCAAATTTACTTAACCAATATTGGCAAAAATGGAACAACATTACAAATGATAAGAATACGAAAAAAGGGCAGAAATAAGTTCATCGTCATCATCATCAGCCCGTGTTCGTCCACTTCTTGACATAGGCCTCCTTTAATGCACGCCACCGCTTCCGATCTTCGGCTATTCTCATCCAGCCCACACCGGCCACTTTAAATAGAAATAAGTTATTAGCAGTAATTCTATCTAAATATTTTTCAGTAGGGATTTTTTAAAGTATTTAAAAAATTACTCATAGGATAAAATTGTTATTATATAACTAAACGCAGTAACGCTGACCTATTTTAGTTAATTATTGTAGATACACTGTAAATTTATAGAAAACATTTTCCAACCTTATGGCAATTACTTGAGGTCTAACGTAAATATTGACCTTTCTGACGACAATAGAGTCAACAAGCTACCTATTAGTGCACGCGATTGTTAACACGTGTTAATTACGTGTACCTACATCATCGATTAATAGTCAATATTTAAATGATTAGGTATCTAACGCCTAAATTTTGGACCAAATTTTGTCTTTGCACGTTTAAAAGTAAACAAACTCAAGATATCCATAAAAAGGTAGACATGTAGGTAAATAACACTTTTTGGAAATGTTTATGGTAAATAAGACTCCAATTGAAGGTAAAATTAATATGCTGTGAAATGTTTAGATTTGCTATGATTTTAATACATAATATTAAATTTCAGAAACATTCTACTCCGACATAACGTGTGTTACTATATATCGTTAGCCAAGCGTTACAATTCCACTTTTAAGCCATAATGATAAAGTTGCTCAGCTTAAAGCGCAACTTTTTTAAACTTAAAGTAAGATACTGTAATAGTCTACACATCTGTGAAAATAAGTTTGAAGGATACTGACAGCAACAGCTGCTCTATCAATATCGTTAAAAATCTTTTAGGTTCAAGCTAAATTTACGAATTCCTTCACGATACCAATCTTTAAACAACTATAAAATGTAAGTTGGTATTTACGTTAACTATACCTGTTGTCAAACTCAATTGGCATTATAAACTATACACTCTTATAGCTTAAACATCATTTGGGAATTTACAATGGCCGCGGTATACCCAGTCTCTCCAGAACTCCTTCACTTCCGGTGCAATTAGTGTTAAAATAAGATTTCTTTTATATGAATTGCGAATCTCAATAGATTAAAACACAGAAACGGTGTTATAGTTGATAAAGATCTCTTCTACAAGAGACCGGATGAGGTTGTACCACAGAGGTGCGTAGTTCTGCTGTAAAAAACTACCTTGTAAACACTGCTGCCTTGTGGTTTGAAGGGCACCGTAGCCAGCGTAATTACTGGGTAAAAGAGACGTCACATATCATGACACGAGGCATTGGAGATTTGTGGCGTCCTGAGCTGCTTTTTTGTAGGAGAATCACACACCATCATATAAACGTCATGGTCGTTTCATCGACTCTAACCACATGAAAAATACCATAAACCAGAAATCGATAATAACATTGTCAAGCGGACGTATGTATCTGTGCCGTGCAGTCAATGGTTCCGAGCGTGAAACGAAAAACGCAATAAAAAGCTCGCACGGATACGGGAAAAAAGAGTTGTTGAGCCCTCGGGTTGGGCTTTTTTGCTTCCGGCGTACAGGATTTGGACGTGCGGCCCGAATCCTACCGCGTTGGATGCACGCAGATTCTGTTGACATATTTTTTTTTAGCTTTCGTATTTATATCAACGAAATCGTGGCGGAAATTATATGGTGGTGGTTCAAAAGTATTTATTTTGATTTTGTTGTCGTACCAGTAGCCACTAGGCAATAAAAGTTTAGGAATATTAGTCACTCGAAGATAATACATATTATCTTCGAGAAGAACTGCCTCCGTAGCCTAGTGGTAAGAACGTGTGCTTTAGATAATGAAGGTCGAGGGTTCGAATCCTGTGGGGACTCAACAAATTTTTATTGTTGTTTCCTAGTTGGTTAGGAAAATTTGGGCTGATCACTTAATTGTCTGAAAAGTGAAATGATCCATCCTCGGGTAGGTATGTAAAAATTCGCTCCAATCACGTACCCGTATTGGAATAGCGTGGTGGGATGTTACAAGTTATCAACACTAAACCAGTTCGTTACTCTAGAGAGAGTATATTTTATTATTTATTGATAATCGTTTAATTTAAAAATCGGATATCATCTTCTACAATATCTATTAATTCAGCTATTTTATATACATTTAACCAAATTTGCTTTTAATTGAAAGATGAAAAAGCAATGATGGTGTGTTGCTTACTTAAATATTAAATCAGTTATGGTAGTAATGTCCTGAAAGTGACACAAGTAGATAGTATCACAAAGTATCGAAAACTGCTGAAAGTGACATGAAATAAAATTTGCCAATAAATACTTAGCTGTGAAAATATAAAAACTCAATCATACTAGTAATTATGTACTACATGTTGAACACTGTTCCTAAACTGATATATCAAAACGAACAAAAAAATTAAATAAAAGAAAGAACAGCCCCTTTTATTATGTTGTAGTTTTCTTTCATCGAGCAAAACATTTAAAAAAATAAACATGATGAAATCTGTGTAGCAATTAAAAGTTGACTTATTTGCGGAAATTGAATAAAAAATACAATTGTACAACAACTTACATGCTAATCTTACACAACAGTATCTAATTAGTAAATCGTTTGTTTAAAATAAACCGTATTTTGAATACCACCAACGGTTGATAAATGATAAAACTCTTACGGATTTTGTCACGTATCATTAAAATGCAATAAAATCCGTAAAAATGACTTACCATGTTTTTGAGAAGACAAAAGCAAGTTCCATGTGCGGTTATCAAATCGGTACTTATTCAATATTTGTCACTATATATATAGCCTTTGATTGCTGCCCAGCCAATATATAGATAGCTTTGATTGCTGCTGCGGTTAACGACTGAGCAGTGCGACACAGTACGATACAGAGCAATCAACATATCAGGAGCGAGTCAATTATTTTAGACATAACAGTGATTCGATATTCAAATGCATGGATGCAATAACGCCGACGATTGGATCGGCTGTGCGATTATAATTATGTATTTGCATTTACATACAACTTTGTATAGATAAGGGCAAAAGTTTACAAGTGCTGAAGAATTTTCTTTGAACATATTTTAGTAACCGTTTTGCTCAATCTGTTTTTTGGAATATTACAAAAATATTCAAATTAAATTAACTTGTACTCGGATATTGATTGTCAGAAACGCTTTGTACCTTCGCAAGAGACACTGTGAAGTTACCTGAGCTGTGAGGAATACTTGTCATATTTTTTTAAATTATTATGTTTTGAAACACGGGAATTTCTTGGTTAAAATTGAACTTTAATTTGAAAGAATTACTGAAGATAGAAGGATCCAGTTTTGAGACGATTCTTTGAGTTAGTATTTTTGACAATTAAAAGTCATCATCACCGTGATGTCCACTGCTGACAGGCTCCAGCCTTCCATTTGGGAGTTTTAGACGTATCCTACCACGCTGGTCATGCGGGATTCGAACCCACGCTGTTTTCAAGACGTCATACCACTAGGCTCGAGGTGTCAGTCAGCCTATAAAGGCAAGGAGACGAAATGTTAAAAAGTAACAAATAATTTTGTGTAAAGAAAGTATCGTAACTTTATATGTTTTATGGGCTAAACGAGTCGGTTGATCTGGATGAATAAATTTTCTATTGTTGTTGTCATAGTTCGGGCAATTTGGGCCGATCACCCAATTGTCTGAAAAGTAAGATGATACATGCCTCGGATGGGCATGTAAAAAGTCGGTCCACTGGACCAACTCGCATTGGACCAGCGTGGTGGGATACGCTCCAAAAACCCCCTAATGGGTAGGAGTGTATTAGGGGAGGCCTATGTACAGGAGTGGACTGTCGCAAGCTGATAATGATGATGACGAATGTCTAAATAACCTATCATGGTTATGAATTGTCTACTTCAAGTTAAACTACAATAAGTATATGTAGTTGCTTATGTAGTCAGTTGGATAAACCTTTTCAAAAATGTCACATAAATTTGACACCGGCTCTACTCATGTCAAACAAGCTTTCCCTAACTGATTGTTAATTATCTGACATTCAATAAGAAAGAGTTTTATTAAATATAACAAAAATGCGTTTAAATTTGAATATGTTTAGTAGCTAACATGAATATAGAAGTAAACCGCAGTGGAACATGACATGTAAAATAAAATCTTTGAAAATATCCGCACGGCTTGCTATGATTGAGCCCGACGATACCAAATAAGCTGTCATATGCACGCCAATAGATACACATCCGTCGGTAATAATCCGGCGCATGAATAATTTGCATAAAAGATTCTGTAATTCGCAAATGTTTTGTTTTAATATCTATACGTGAGTGTATTTTAAAAGGACAATGTGGAGATAATAAATATACCATTTTTTGACGACGTACATAAAAATTTGTCAATTGTGTAGTTATGGTTGAGGATTCTTTATACTATTCATTGATATTGATATAACTTGTAAAATGTATAAAAACTTTTTAACTTTGTTGTAATCTAATGTTAGCACTAAAAACAAAAGTAAGACTTGGGTCATTAATTTAATAGTTACATTTTTTATCTATTACATTTTATTTGGTGGTAGTTATATTTGTTTTGCCAAATGCACTTGTTATAATATGCTACGCAAATTATAAAACAAAGTCCTTGGCCGGGTCTGTATGTCTGTCTGTTCACGATAAACTCAAATACTTCAGGGCATATTGTCTCACGATTATCACCGATCGATAGTATGATTCTTCCGGAAGGTTTAGATACATAATTTGTTTAGTTTTTGTATCATTTGAGTAAAATATATTGATATTTGTCAGAGATGCCGGCAATAAACTAATCTGTCATGAGCATCTAATTATGGTGGAAATATTCTACCTTTCTAAATCTATAAAAATGTTCGATTTTGACAAGTCTATCTCTAAAAGATTATTGATATAATAGCGAGTAAAATACGCTTCATTTTTGGAGCTTTTTTTACACGCGGACAAAGTCGCGAGCGACAGCTAGTTTATTGTAATGCAATTTATCACAATCCATTAAGCAACATACGGCAAGGTTTGAAGTTTGCACATATACATTCAAAATCCAGTGCACAAGCGAAACTTTTTTTTTCTGGTTTGAAAGCACGGTGATAATATAATTGATATTTTCATATTACTAAATTGTAGAGGAAATTACTATCGCGAAATGTTTAAACTTTTAAATGTAACAGTTTAATAAAAGCGTAGAACGTGAACATTATTGGTTATGAAGCAAGAATGTAAACTCAGATTTATGCTCCGCCAATATTAAAATGCCGTAAAGACCAATGAGTTTCGGCCGTAACTCTCACGTGACGTCATAAAAATCTTCATAATACGGACCACAGATGCTATATTAAATTTTGAATATCGAACGTCCCACCGCTTCGATCGACAGCTTTAGGGCGCTTGCATGCACGGTGATGAAATAACCGCCTTTACGGTTAAAGATCGGCGCGTCTGATTCCGCCTCGTTTCCCGCCTTTATAGTTATGTCACTGCTTTATCGATGGTCGCTGCCTTGTTTTAACGTGCGAAAAATTGGTACCAGTATGTTTTGGCATTAATTCATTTAGAAATATTTCTTATTTGTTTTTGCAAACTACAAAGTTTATTATTCACAGCTTTTTAATTAAATTTATTTTATAATATTATTAAATTTATTTTGTCATATATTGCTTTGTTCTCGGCTATACAAAGTGAAAAAAAACTAAAATGTGAAAACATACGAGGTTTTTTTAAAGAATTGGAATGTTTTAAATAAAACATTAAAATGAAATATGTGAAAACTTTTCAAACGTGGGGAATCAAACGATAATAGAAAATTTTCTCTATTTTAATATATCATCACCATCAGCCTGTGTTAGTCCACTTCTGGACATAGGCCACGCCTTCTCCATTTGGGTTTTTTTTCGGTCCAATGCGGGTTGGTGGGGGGACCGACTTTTTACATGCCCATCTGACATTTCAGACAATTGGGTGATCGAACCGACGGCCTCCGGTGGTTCAGGTTCAGGTTCAGGTTCAGGTGGTTCGTAACTAACACTTTAAAATATTTATTGCGATAATATGTGGCCTTTCTTAATATTTCGATATTTGTTCATAAGCTTAAATACGAATAATAATTTCTATTGATTACACGAATATTATACATTATTTAATAAATTGACTTTACGGATTTTATCGCGTTTATTTTACATTTTTAAATTCCCGACGGTTCGAACACTTTCCAGCAGCCGTGGTCAAGGGGTAGACTGAGATGTTATGCGTCTTGTTGTTGCTGAAGCAGGGTTTACAGATCTTATTAAATTGATTAAATACGAAGTTGAAATGGATCTTCAAATAGACAGCCATGACTTTCATAAAGGCGTGGTTATAACAAATTAAAAAAACACTCAAATATTTACTTACCAACATCAAAGTATGTAACATGTGTATTTAAATTCAAACATGGGTAATATGACATGACCCGTATCAATCGTATAAAGTTAATAGCTAATTAACAATATTCAAATATGAACAGCTACCGCCATTGAAATCAATAGGAGGTGGGAGTACTTTAGAAAAATCATGCCAATTTATTTCGGAAACCGTATAGTTACGGGTACAAAAGAAGAAAAAAGTCAATCATCAAAGGAGTTTTTTTTTCCCCAGCATTCGACGGGGTGTGTGGAACCCATCGAAATTCGCGCCAGTTTTTCCCCGACGATGTTGTGAGATACCTTATATTAAACTGTAATAAAACTCCCCATCTCTAATATAATTTCGCGTCCTGGACCAAATGTAAGGCGGTGATCACATCGACGCATTCGACAAGGTTTTCAACATGTTTTTAGGTACTATATGGTTTTTAGAACCTGAAATGTTAATTTTACCTTACATTACATTGTAAAAGGAAAAATAAGAGGGTAATGTCTGTACGATATTTTTTCATGACACATGATTACAATTCTTTTTATTTGCATGCCAGGCAGACAAACAGTCGGGCCGCCTGATAGAAAGTGGTCAACAACGCCCATTGACATCGGCAATAACAGGAGTATCACATAATACCAAGAGACAGAAAATTACGTCTCGTTTATTCAGTAAATACACTGGCTACGGTGCCCTGTAAACCGGAATATGACAGAGATTTTACACTACTGCTTTGCGGCTGAAATAGATAGCACGGTGCTACAGCTCCAGACGGCCACAAAAAATCCTATCCTTTCTAATATAAAATCTAAACGAAACTAAATTTATGAATATTACTGCGTCTAGTCAGTTTAAATGATCTCCATCCTTTACTATTGCTAGCTTTAGACAACTTTAAAGACAATATGCCAATTTATTAAGTTAATTTTGTGTATTATTATCAGATCATTTGTTTGTCTTTATAAAAGTAATGCAGATTAATAAATTTAGTTCACTTAAATAATGTGAACTATGATGACTTGGGAAAATGGCTGAAAAGGGTGAAAGGAGTTTGTATGATTAATAACAGTAAATTGGTCTCAAGAAATTGAACACTATTTTAGATAAAATATCGCGTGGTGATTAAATAAGGCAGCAGTATACCAATAACAACGCATTATATATTTATCCCTAGACAAAATTGGCTAAACTATACTATACTTATTTATTTATACTTAAGAACACAACTTAAGCACAAAATGCCCATAAAACCTCGATTAATAACTAATTAATATTCTGCATAAAAAATATATTTTATACCATTGAGCTTAAGTTAATTCGACGAAAACAATTAAAGTCTAAAAAGGAAATAATTTTCACGAAACCAATATCAGCATGTGCGCTCGCCCTAAAGTACGGCAGTCGCGTCGGCGCTGTCGGCGATCAATCGATAGGCGAGGCCGGTTGCCGAGCAACGATCGTGTTGCAAAATAAACAATTGGAATCGGGGCCTGCCGTGAGCAAATTTGCTCACTTATTTTATTACTCGCGCAAACATTTTAGATCATCCGATTATTTCCATTGCTCCGTGTTATGTTTTGATTGTATCGGTATGGTTCTGCTGCCGCCTTGTGTGCCCGATGTTTGTGGGAGGGAGCTCCGTCAGTCACTGCGCCAGCCCAGTCCAAATTACCCTCATGGTAAGAAGAGGAAGCTTCGGGCGGTTCCAGCGTTTACGGTACAGGCCTTGCAGAGGAATACTAGAGTGGTGCCGCCACCGAAGTGCGGTGTGTACGATCCGTTGCCAGCGAGACCGACTTTGTTCAGAAAGTGCTATCAGAGAGGCGAGTTTCCAGTCTGCATAGAGTTCACGTCATCTGGGAAGAAGCTGTCTTGGAAGGTAAGTTTGTCCTTACTAGTCTGGTCTATTTTTGCGGTTCCGTCGAAGTATATGTAAATATGACATTTATTATTAAAACTGTCAGATTGGAATTTTAATGGTAATATAATCGTGACAAAATACTTACATGGAAGAGTAAATTATAGTTTCATGATTATTATTTTAGTTCTAGAAAACTAATATTATATTTTTCAGCCCGTGACTTTTAGTTTGCTCTGCTCTAAAAATTTATCGCAATAGAACCGAATGGTATATTTTTACCATTTTAATTAAATTTTTATTTAGATCACCAAATCAATCAACGTAAATTTTATATTTTCATCAAGGTGCCGGTAGAAAAGCTGGATTTCCACCATTACCTGCCGATGTTCTTCGACGGCCTCGCCGAAAGCACGTATCCGTTCGACTTTATCGTGGAGCGTGGTATAAATGATTTGATCACGAAAGGCGCATACAAAGTGCTACCAGTGGTGCCTCAACTGATAATTCCAATTAAAAGTAAGTAAATTTTATAATGCTTAGCATAATGGTTCCAATAATAAGAATAATTGAAGGATTTAAACTTAGATATAAGTCCAAATGGGCCGTTGATACTGCATCAACGGCCCCCTCCTCACAACATATACTTATCTCCTTAATTATAAACTTAATATGTTAGGTCACCGATTAGAAAATACTTCGAACGGTCGTGAGGCGATATTTTATAATTATTGGGAAGATATATAACACTTTAATGGTTGAAATGAAACAATAAGAGTTTCTTAGGTCGAAAATGGCAGTTTTCATAACTTGCTGCGATACAGTTAGCAAGCAGAATTACTGGCTAATTCTAACGTATCTCTACGTAAGTCTCAATAAAAGTAAATATTAAAAAACTAACGGAAAAACAGGTAAAAAGGAAAACATTACAACAACTTATTGGATCTCAAACATAACGGCGACAATCGACACAAACGAATATGTTACAAACGTTTTCGATCAGAAAACATTGTGCCATAACTAATGCAGGTCGTTTTTCCTAGACGCCTTCGCAACGAAGCGACCCGCTGTGCTGTGCCACGCTTTAAGGTGCATCCAGATGCTGGTGACTGGCTGCGATCGTGTCGGCGAAGCCCTCGTTCCTACTACAGGCAGATACTGCCAACGCTCAACTTGTTTAAGGATAGAAACCGTGAGTGGAACTCGATAATTTATAAAAACGTTGCAGCGTTTTCCGGTCTGATAGAGCTGCAGAGTAATTTGTAAATTGATTTTGATTTTTCGTATTAATTGTACTAAGCATTAGTAATACGCTTATCTGTACGATTTAGTGAACAAGCTATGTGAAGAAATTTAAAACGTTTTCCCATTTAAAAATAAATTACAACAACTCAACTGTATATATGTGTATAAAGCAGGTCAAAAATCAATATCCAACAATATTCCAATCACGTACTGAATATAGATCTAAACGTATCGCAGCCGGATTTGCTTTGTGGCAACGTTATTGATTACATCTGTAACAGCATAGTGCAGTAGAACTTCATTTGTGTCGACAGTTCAACGCCGATGTCTCAAAGTAACATGTGTTGTATGTCTGTATCCAATTAAGCCCCATATCAGTGTTGCGTTTGAAAGCAGGTTAGCATCCTGTGTCACAAGTGGCTTGATATCAAATGGGGTCAGTTTCAGGTTTAAAGGATATCATCCGAATTTATGGAGTGTTAATTAACTCTGATATCGATTCATACATAATATGTGATAATAATGTGTAATAATAATGCGTAAAAATATGATAGTGCTTATTGAGAAAGCTCAAAAGTTTTACAATGTTTTTAGGCATAAAGCAATTTATTTGATGTTTATTAATAATGTAATCACAGCCAAGAATCTTTAAGTTAATTAGACCATGTGATGGAAAAAATATTTTTGTTCTCTTATGTCTTGATTTAAAAACTGTTTACAAATAATGTGTACGGTTAATATTGTCTGATTTTACAAATAATACAAAAGGAAAAATGTGTTATTATTAGTTAATGAAAATACTAATTATACCATATGGAAAAATGATCTTTTGCATAAATATAACCAACGAATTCGACTTAAATATACATAGATTAAGTTCTCACATCGAGTCATGTTTTATTTTGTGCGCGTCACGTCGTGTTACAAACATTATAAACGGTGCGTAATTTGCAACATTAGCTGGTAAGGTGACGAAAACGTTCCCAACCCAAACCACAGCTATTTGACATCGCGTGAAAGGAGAGACGTTTGAAGGTGACAGACGACCCCGGTTTCTAGTCGCTCACGGTTTAATAAGCAATTAATATAAGTTTAAATGTGTATCTAGAACATGGAATTAACGTAGCGCTTTAAATTCATGAAAAGATCCTGACAAAATCCTGAAAATGCTGAAAAAATCCTGAAAATAAGCCCGAAAAATTTTTGTATATCACACACCCTTATAGGCCGAATCAACAACGAAAATGAAGTTTACTTTTTGTTATTATTTTTTCGATGTCAATTATTGGAAGTAGGTTGTCGAATTTACAAATTGATATATTTCTGAGAAATGTGACAAGATATTTTCATGAAAACGGTTCTAAGAAAGTAGAAATAAATTACTATGAATGAAGCATTTGCCTTAAAGTTAAAACCTTTGGGCCATACGTAATAACAAAATGAGGTAGATTGTTTGATTTAAAAAAATGTGCTTTACAAATATATAATATAGAAGAAAACAAAAATGTATAGATAGTATTTATTTAGTTACATTACTGATTTGCAATTAACAATTATACCTTACTTCATTATGCGAACAAGAATATATCTTTGTTTCTATAAAAAATACAGTGAAGTTATTTAATAAAAACGTTATTCAGCCATTCGTATTTATATTAAGTACGGAACGCGCGGCATCCGCCAAACAATGCCAGCAGGCGGGAGGGTCCGAATACATAGTAACACCTTCGCAGGCGCTAGTAATTAATCTCCTGTGACGCAAGTACAAGTCCATTATGCATGTAACAATGCCCCGACGGTATCGACACGTGACGTTGGCGATACGAGATGGCGACGATAGCGTCAAAGGCATTACGCTTACACCTATAGTGAACTGGGGATTATCTCAGTGTTGACTAGGACTGCAATAATTGCTTCTTGGTCGTAGGTTTGTTAAGTGAAAGAATAATTAAAATTTTATAAATGGGTTTTATTGTTTTATTGAAGGTTAAAAAATTATATATATATAGGTTAATTGCTTGAAGATAAAATACTTTTTGTAAAATTAAATAAACATTAAATTAATAGAATAAGCAAATTGGCGATGGGCGATTCACATAGCACGTAGAACCGATAATCGTTGGGGGCCGAAAGGTTATCTAGTAGCAGCCTCGTACTGGCCATCGCAGCGTCTGGCGACCCTCCATGAGGTGTAGTGCAAATGTGCAGCAAGTCGGTGAATACCAGTGGCACAGGATTGTACTTCTTGGCCACTTATGGGGTACAGAGGGCTCTAACAGGCTGAAACGACGACGACGAAACATAATAATTAGCCGATTAGCGCAGTTTTGAAATTGCTAGCTTAGGTGTTTATAAGCTTTTGTTATAAATATTTACGTTCTTTTGTACCATTTTGCTTTAAATATTTTTAAGATTTCCTGTTTTAACCACATGCTGTACCGTCCTGTCAATTACTTTCGTAAAGCCAATCTACGTATTTCAAACGCAATATCATAAAAAAATTGTTAATTTTTAATTATACTTAAAACAGGTAACATTGGTGCCGGCATTGATCATACGACATCGCGTGGGGAGAATGTTGGCGATATGATCGAAGACACATTGCAGATTTTGGAACGCTACGGCGGCCCCGACGCGTTTATTAACATCAAATACATGGTTCCTACTTATGAATCCTGTGTGCTTAACTGAAAACTCTTCTCAAATTCTGTCATGGAAAGTTTTTCATATTTTTTGAATCTTATTTTAATTTAAGATAATCAAAATTTTCGTCAATACTTGATTGGTGTCTAAAATAATCATTTTAAGGTTGGTTGTCTGTAAATTTCTGTTACTTAATTTGTTATACTCGGATTTGATATTGTTGCTTGTTAGTTATTTGTAGATTTACACTTGTTTTAATAAATATTTCTTGCGTATTTTTATTGTTTAGTTAAAATTTGAACAATTTTTAATAGTCAACTCTGAACTTTTATAACATTATATGCAATTTCACTAGTGTCTTAGGTTTAGTTTTATTAAATGTTCCTTTGTTTTATTAAGAAGTTTTATTTCTATCCTCATTTTTAAACGATTTGACTGTTAATGATAAAAGTAAATTTAAAATAATTTATTTACTTTCATCCAAAATTTACGAGAAATTTAGTACTAGTTTTTTCACCTTTGACGTTGTTAAAAATTTCATATTTATAGAAGAACTTATCTCATTATTTTATAATTTGTACTCTGTACTACGGGTTACACATTAATTACACGCGAAAGAATACAATTTGCGAACAACGTCGAAACTTGAGACGGCCCTGATAGTTTTGGAGCGCACTGTTCTCGCAAATGACCGTCTTGATTGTCCCCAAGATAAATTATTCCAGACGAGGACCTATCAAGCAACAAGAGTAGATTGCATTTTCTTTTAATCTAGATTTCACTTTTAAGATACCTAGCTCACAGTGTCAAAACTGTATCTTATTCGTGCGGTTTTTTTTTTTTTATAATTAAATACAATTTTAATTTGGTATGGAAAGTTTTGAGACGGTCGTAGAGTGAATAATATAGAGAATCATGTACGAAGTGGGTTCCTTAATTTCTGTGAAGATGTTGGACAGACATTTTTGACCTCACCAAAGTAAATTAAAAATATTAAAATGCATTATTCATTAATGGTGTATAATCGTATAATTTTTTTGCATTTTTAAAGCACTTGAAACTTTACAAAAAGTTTGCCCATTGCGTAAGTAACAATGGACACCCTGGCGTCCGTATAATAACGAACCATCATCATCAGCTTGACATATTCCACTGCTGGACATAGCCCTTCCCTTATACACCCCTATGCATTAAGGGGTTATTGGATAGTATCCCACCCCCATGTGCAAAGCGGGTAGGTGGGTGGATCGACTTTTTATATGCCCACCCGACGCATGGATCATCTTACTTTCAGAAAATTGGGTGATCGGTCTAAAATGCTCTAACCAACTAGGAAAAAACAATAAAAATTTGTTGAGTCCCCGGATTCGCCGCTAGCATACTCACTTCTAGCTATGGAGGCATTAATGAACCATAACTACAAGTATTACTATTAGTTATTCGATAAAATACACCAAGCCCTAATACAATTTAATTACCTTTTCCAGCAATATACTTAAAATATGGAAAGATACATCAATGTCAATGTTGCCTTTTAAAAAAAATCTTTAAGGGATACGAATAGACTTTGATGAAGTTTTTGCTTTTAAGCAATTTAGTTAATTTTATAAAAGTTACCTCTTAGCTTTTTGTACCAAAGTTTCAGCATAAAATATAACAAAATGTTCGTGCAAGTTGACACTAAACTAGAACTTGACCGTTACAAAATGTATTTAGAACTAGCTTTGTGTTTTTAGTGTGTTTTCTTGACGCTCCACCTGAGATGACTGATTTTATAGTGGTACCTTAATATGAAACGTTTAACGACATGTATGCGTCCGAAGTTGGGGCTGGAGATAGGGCAAGATATGTATATATTACAGAAGCAGGCGCCTCCGTGGCCCAGCGGTTCGAATCCCGCGGGTAAACAACGTAAAAAATATTTGAATTATTTAATTATCATGTTATATAATTGTTATCGTTGTTTTCTGGTTAGTTAAGACGATATGGGCCGATCCCCAATTTTTCTGAAAAGTAAGATAATTCATGCGTCGGATAGGCATAAAGAGTCTGTCCCAGTCTGCAGTCGTTATAGGAAGTCAGTGCCTTCAAATTTACGGACAACTTATTCATCCTTAGAATGTAGTTTGCCAGTCACTTCGTAAAGCTGTTATTCAGGTAAACCTGGATGGATTAGAAGCTGACCCCATGATTATTTAGGAAAATGGGTTGGTAAAAGATATATGTTACAGAAGCACTTATCTTTTCTAACCGGAACACAAATGGAAGGTGTACAAACCGTTAGTTATCAAGTCTTACAAAGTCTTGAAAATACCTAAGGAACGGCTTTCTTACATAAGTTTCTGAACGTTTATCATTTTTATCTTCATAATATCTGTGCCATATTTTTCCCGCCAAAAGCGACGCACGCCAGAACCAATCAAAACATCACAAAGGGCCCGAACGAGCAATAAAGAGCCGAGAGTCTGGCAAACAACTTACATGCATACGTTTCGGCCGCACCGAAACTGAAGGAACTTGAAATGCAAATTGCATGCATACATGCATGCATAGATGGAGCGGTGGATTCCGCTCCGCAGCTTGTAAATTGCTTTGGCCTGGTCCAAATATTGACGTGACTTTCCCAGGGGGTCCCTGCTAGTATCTGTTGGTGTTATCATTATAGCTGTGGTGTGTAGTGTTTAGTCATTAAAATTATGGTTAAGTTAAAATAATGTTTATTGAATCAACAGTCCTTTAAACGATTTAATCGCGTTTATTTGCATAATTGGTTTTTAACCCTCTATCAAAGAATAAAATAAAAATTATAAAATCCGTTTAAAGACCTTTTATTTATAATAATGTTTGCGTTAGTAAAAGAATTTAGTAAGTAACAAACTTTTATCAAAAATATAATTATAGAACCTAAAATATCTATACAAAAACTTGTATTGCTCAACCAAAAGAGAAAAAAACTAAAGCGTTCACGCGTGTTCAAGTCAGGAAGATTTATCAAAGTGAAATAATTCACTCCACTCGCCACATACTGCTGAATGTTGGAGATAAAGCAAAAATATTAATACACATAATAAAGCTAAGCAAAGCCGGGGGAAGCCGTGATCGCTGAAACACTGGAAAGCACTAAGGGGCCCGACTATCTCTCGTTCCACGCAATAAATGCTGCCTGAAAAATTGCAACGATTAATATCGGCGGCCGGGCGCCTGTAATGCCATATTTTTCATCATTATATGCTCATTAAAAGAGAGGCACCGCTGCGAAATCGGATCAAGACTAAAAAAAGGGAAGCGTTGCAGACTACGATGGCTGAATGCTTCACTACGTCGAATTTAATATAGATTTTCATTAGACTAACTGTTTTGTTTTAAGCTATTGTTGGTTATAGTTATAATATTGAGGTAAAGCTACATGTACGCTTCTTTTCTTTTTAAATATCGTTATAATTAAAAAAGTAACGAATATTATATTATAGTTAAAAGGTAAGTACACATATAATGTACAGTTTTTTTAAGGATTTTATGTCGGATAGATTGTAGATTGTTTTCATTTACTTACCTATACCTTTATGTTTTATCTTCTATGCATAATTTATATACTATTTATGTTAATAATGGATGAAGGACATATTGTTAGAAGTAGATGTTATGATAGAAACTGTACAGTTCAATGATTATTTATAATAAACGTTTTTGACGCCTGTTAAGATACAACCACAACGACAATGCTTGTATTACAGAAAGAGGTTACTATTTATTGTACCGCTTGCATTAACTATTAAAGTGTTCGCAGTTCGCAGTTCCACGTCAACAGAATGTTGAACACGTCTAGTTTGCGAGGTCGTGCTTACTTTGGCACTGCAAACGTGTTCGATTTCGGGTGCTTCGTAAATAAACC
Organism: Lamproptera curius; assembly: GCA_029286875.1. Taxonomy (NCBI): domain Eukaryota; kingdom Metazoa; phylum Arthropoda; class Insecta; order Lepidoptera; family Papilionidae; genus Lamproptera; species Lamproptera curius. The sequence goes on from JAGSMT010000155.1 coordinate 926,693, forward strand.
ACTTTTGCGTGAATTCACAGCGTAGCGTAGATGCGTATATAAATAGGTTGAATATAAACTGAAATCGGTTTACTTATCTATAATTGTTACAGGGATATATATAGAAGTATTAAAAAAATGCTAAATATTCTGAATGTTATTTATATACATTTCTTAATTCAATAAACGGTACGAGTTGTGCACATCAATACGTTTAATGTTTTTTTGGTTAAAGGGTCAAAGTAAGAAGGACGTTCAATTAATGGTAAGCAATACATCCTGCTCATGTTAAATGCAATATAAGATTCCACAAATCCCTTCACCATCTTTGTTTAGTTAGTAATTACACTGGCTACGGTGGCATTCGTAATGGAAGACAACAGTATTAATTTAAACGTTCAAGATTTAACGAGCAATAAATTTAAAAAAGTTTTCAAGAAACGTTTGTGTCTTAAAGGTTATTACAATGTAAATGAGTTTTTAAATGATTGAAAAAAAATGTCTCGCTGAGTTTCTTTCGCCGGTTCCTCTCAGGTCAGAGGCGTCCTTTTCTGAACCGGTGGTAGATTTTTGACAATCAATAAGTGAGTGTATCGCTCCTATGTTGAATAAAAATATTTGAATTTGACCCACAATAGCTATGCGGCAGAAGTAGGCACTGCGGTGGTACTTCCCAGACTTACAATTAAAGGAGACCTACCACCGTTAGAAAATTATTAATTTAAATTAATAGCCCGTTAGATTAATCACTAACTGTAGCTGTCATTAAAAAAACGTCATGATGTCCCAATCTCCTGCTAATATTTATTCTACATAACATGAAAACAAAATCAAACATTTATATTTGGAAACGTGAAATCGCATCGGGGATAAATCCAAGAATTCGAAGCTTATAGCAAGCCCAATAGCGTAGAAAATATTGTATATCGGAGGCATGTGAAAAATTCGATGCAAGTCAAAGTAGGGCGGGGCAGCGTTTGGAGTAGCGCGCTATGTCTCGTTTCCTTTGATACTTACATGTTTTGCATATTACTGGGATATTTTTTAAAATTGCAATATTGCCGGCAAAGGACACACTATGTCTACGCTGCGCTGCAATGTTTTTGAATGTGAAATTGATATTCAGCTTTGTAATCGAAAGCACTTTTTGAATCAGCGACCGGGTAATGAATTGTATGCTAATTGGCCTTGTAATGTTGTATACTTAATAAAGTAAATTGTTTGTATTGTACGATAAATAATTTTTTTCTAGAAAAACATAAGCCGTTTCACGGTGCAATAAAAGTGATTTAATTGTGAAGTTATTTATTTTCGAACACTTAACGCAAAACTTTGTGCTGTAATTGACTAAAAAGTTTCAGCTTAACGTTATATTTTTAACTAAATTCATATAAATTATTTTACATTTAATGAGAAATCATTCACTTCAACTGACCAAACCTTATACTAGAATTAACAACATTATTCATTAGTAAATGGTCGGCTTTAGTAGATTCTGTTCCATTTAATGCAAAAGAAAAAGACCTTGCTAATTGGAAACAAGGAAGGAGTGGTGATAAATTTTGTATGGACATAAAAAAATGAAAAATGGCACAGCTCGCCGTGTTTGCAACCGGCTAAGGGTGGGGTTTGGTTATTGAGTACAATTCGTTGCCATCAGCTCGTAACGAATCGATATTGTATTTTGATGCCTCTTGCCTGTTACACCTTGCCTATGCCGCTATGATCATCTTTAAATATAGAAGTGTATTAATAGTAACTTAAATGTTATATTGTAAGATATTTAAATACTAAGAAAAAATTAATAATCTGTGCCCCATTAAAATTAGATATTGAAATTACCTGAGCACACGTTAGATAATTGTTTCTTTCATTCCGTTTAGTAATTGATCGATCATTATATTATATTATGAATGTTACTAAATATATGCATACAATATTTAATAATATATAATAATCGTTGATTAAACGACGCTATGAAAATAAAGACGATATTACCTCCGATGAAAGAGTTTAATATAAAGAAATATTGTCTGTGTGCTAAAGATAAAAGAACTTAGGAGCGAAGGATGCTTACAGGGTTCATATTAAATTTTCATTTCATTAGTCGCTTGAAAAAAGACGACTACTCTAACAAGCGTTGCAATAAAAGCTTGTTCAGCGGTTGAAATAAATCGCGGCTCGGAGGAATCCTCTGCTATGTATCTGCCACTTAAAGCGGTTGGTTCTTACACCGTGTCATAGTTTACCATTGTTTTATCTCAGAAATACTATTCTATTATTCTGTACTTTAGAGAATATTCACACCTTAAATTATATGTTGCGGGTTCTAAAAATATTCTGTTTGCTTTGCATTAAAATTGTTGTGATTTGTAGGAATAAACATACCTTTATGATAAAGTATGGCTAGAATATATTTATTTTTAAGTAACATACGATTTGCATTCAAAAGTAAATATTATATGTTGCATTTTCTTTACAAAATTCATGAAAATATCATAACTACCTTCATCCCAACAGAAAACAAACGCAACGTTAAAATCTTTTTTAAACTTTATTTGCAATAAATACCCTTAAGGAGTTGAAAATGGCAGGGCTCCAATAGTAGGAAAACGGAATTTTTTGGTGTCACTAGTGTTTGACATCAGACTTTGTTACTTTGTTGTTTTATGACGCTATAGTATAGATGGTTAAGTTATTTGAGTCTTACAATTTCTTAGTGACCAAGAGGTCATTAGTAACCAGACACCATTCAAACCAGAGTACACGTGCTTATTTTTATCGCAATCTCATTGACAACTGTAATGATCAACTTACCAAAGCATACAAGATGGTTTCCTTAAAATTAAACGAATGTTTATTCCAAGTACGTAATGCTCTTTCATTCTCATCTCGGGCGGTATAAAATCCAATTTATGCGGGGTATAAAGAAAATAATGGCCTTTTCCAATTGTTTCAGCGCAGACAAGAAGTACGCTTTTAGTGGCGGCCATTACTGCACGGTGTGATTGTTGAAAGCTTTTAGACTATTTTACAGCATTGCCTAGACAAATTTCGCTAGGAGATAAGAAAGAAACAGGACGTTACGGCTCGCCGTGCTTAATGCGGATTAGCGGTGAAATGTGTATCGTGGCTTGCGACCCTTTAGTTTCGTGAGATTACGGTGGTTAAACTAATTCCGTATGAAAGACTGTGTTTGCAATCGTAAATTGAATTGGTTGAAAGCTTTTTTTCTTTGTTATGCTTTTATTATGTTTTTAAACCGTTTTTAAGGACTTTGAAATAGATAAACTGACATGTTGCTAAAAATCATCGGAGTTCTACTGGCCCTCAATTTACCGAAAGTCGTGGGTTTAATACCATTAAGACGTACAACTTAGTTTCGTCAAAGTTTTCTAGTTGGTTATTAAATGCAACTCCTTTAGGTTATGGAAGGCCAAGGCTATTTCCTAATTTTAAAGTATGGTGAAAGTTGCGCTAGTAGTATAAATACACCGAAAACTTGAAACCAACCACATGTTAGTTGAACAAGCACACATTTTTGGCAAGAATAACGAGAAACTCGCGTTGCACGTAGCTTAATTCAAATGTAATAAAACCACTTTTATCATATTATAACGTATTTTATTATCAAATAGAACATCAAAGCATTTATTATTTTAATAAGAAAAGTATTTGTAGTTTCTACATGTTAAAATTAACATTACTATTTTGTTACAACATCAAATCTATATTTATTTTATAAGTGTGCACTTACTGGCCTTTATTATCTGCATAACATTAAAAATAGAAAAAAATATTGTTATGTTTTCCATATGCATAAGAATACTTAAATTGATCGATGCATATAACAATGGACATTTATCACCAACGCCGCCTCCGCCGTTACATTCATTACTCGCATACACCGGCGCTGGTAAGATGAGAGGTGAATCGTTAGCGCTGCGATTAATCAACGAACGAATGTGCTAATTAATTGTGCAGCTCGCGCTAATGGTGACCGTCCATGTTAAAACTCGCCCATTGATTTACTGTCGGCAACATGATCCGTCATTGGTAACGGCAACGCTTTGTCCGGTGTGACGAGTTCGGTTAATTGTACGTTTATAACGTTTGCTCACAACGCTCGATGTCAAGCTTAATTAACTCTGAACGGTACACATTTCGAGTCGGAGTTAATTTATTTGGACTAATTTATTATAGTAAAAGTAAAGTGTAAATCACAGTTAACAATTTAACCTGCTTTTTATAACCTGATAAGCATTTGGCATTTCATCAGCAATAGCAGTTTAGTCAATGGCTGCTGGATTTAGTAGTCAAATATTTTTTCTGTTTTTCTCCGAAAAAAAATATAGACCAAGGCCAAATATATCCCATTATTTGTAAAAGCAAAGCCAAACTAAAAAAGTGCGAAAACGTCCTTTAATTGCTTTTTTTTACTATTAAACGTCAATCACCACGAGATATTTTGTCTAAATTAATTTAAAATTGTATTTACCTTATTTTTATGTCCCTTTAATCGATTACAGTAAAAAGTCCTTTTTTTAATGTAGTATTTTGATTGTAATGACGAGATTGTTTCATTTTGTATATTATACGACATTGATAATTTTTATCAATGGTTCTAGAATCTATATCCAAACTACCACGAACGTCGCGAACTGCAGGCATGAAAATTTCTAATCGAATTGATGTAACTGAGGTCGTTCCAAAGCGTTCCCTCAGGATCTGTTTATTCACGAATGGCATGGTGATAGAATCGCGTGTCTCTATATTTCTTTTATGTAAATCCTGTGCATCAGAAGTGGCAATAACAGTAAATTAATATTAACGCCATCTAGTAAAGTTTTTTTGATACTATCTTAAAATCCGATTCCAATAGCCAGATAGTATTGTCCAGACACTACATAAGGTTACATGTCCTTATTAATTTAACTAACCAGACAAAGTGAAATATTATGTTTTTTTTTATAAGAATGTCCCATATTCAACCAGGAAAGTGAACCGTGGTTATATCAGTTTCACCTTCCGACCATGTAAGAATGTACTGTAAACTTATCTTTCCGTTACATTTGACTGTGTCCTTAACATGTCGATACTCGATTAAACATTAAGCATACAAGCACTTCTCAGGCAATGTATTTGTAGTCTTATTACCGCACGACCTATTAAGCTTATTAAAATGCCATCGGATTTGTTGACGCGTGAGAGGGCAACTACCCTTCTTAGTACCGCTCCTACCATTGTACCTCACTTCCATTTTATCAAGGAAATTGCACTGTTTCATCTCTGGAATGGACTAAAACAGGCTGTCAGTCTATAACAGTCTTTTTTGTACATTTTAACTAGCAAATCAGTTACTGGTTCGATTTGAAACTGTGTGTGTGTCTGAAAGTCCATGTTTTATTTACGCTTACTAAATATCTGTATGTACACATACAGAACTCTATCAAGAATAAAAATTAATTAAAACTAAGTAGTATTGTTCTGCTCAAGATTTTATTTTACAGTTTAGAAATCTTAGCCATTCTTAAGATTAACATGGTGATGTCGTAAGAAAATATTATGCCTTTTAATTTCATATTTAGGAACGGACAGATTTATGTTTTCACCTATGGATGAAGTATATAAAAAAAATGTGAGAAAATTGATATATTAGTAATTCATTCGGTTCTTGACAGCCGAAAAGTTTAAAGAAATACTAGGCAACCTTTTTGTTTCAGTTTGTATAATTTCTAGCTTATCTGTCCTTTGCACTAGAATTTGTCACTGTTCGATCCGAACTCTAGTAGTCAATTTGACTTTGAAATGCGCTAAGTAGTTCTAGTCAAGATTTCGTATACTCGACAGACTTCGTGACGTACTTCGACGCAAGGACATTTCTATCCATCGGGAAATATTCAAATACCCCACGAGTCGTTTGAAACGCGACAAATAGTAAGGGTGCGACGTACCGGAGAAACTTTCGCATGAATACACACGCTAACTACCGACTCTCGCTCCGAACACGCTCCGACGTCGTTATAAATTCTTAGGGCACGTACGACCTTCTCACAATAATTTAGCGCTATTAATTGTCTCACCGCCTTTTTCCGTTCAGTTGAAAATGACGAAGCGGTTTCGTTCCGCAACAGTTTTTAAGCGGACTGCAGCTTGCGGTTTGCTATGAGTTCGGTGGGGTTTTTGTCGATTGTTCGGGACGTCGTCAAAAAGTATGGTGACTCGTTATTTTTCATGCTTTTTGAAAGTATTTACGAGCGAGTTATGTATTACTGAAACACTACCTGACAATTCTTCCTGGAACAATGACGATGTATAAAATAAACTCTTTTCTATGCAAGCAACAGATAAAATGGTACGCAATGAGCCAATATATATTCAAATTCTGGTTATTTCATTGCTAAATTATCAGAATATTCACCTAAGCTTTGATAACTAATACGAGCATACTCAATGGTGTAAATTTACATGTTTATTTCCAATAAACTCTGTTTTGTGTTGCACTGAAATACGATACTGCTTTGTAGTGCTTCGCTCCCCGGGATCTGACCCCACTGACCCAGTTATCGGGTGACCTCATCACGTCACGTTATGAACTGACCAATGGAACACCAGGGTTCGTCAATTGGTTGATGTTATCACCCAATGGTCGGCCTAGGCGTGGCGTGGCAAGTTGCCAGGTCAGGCGTGCTGAAAGTTTTACGCCTAGCACTTGTTGAATGCCCACCGAGCTGAGGCTCAGCCCAAGGCGGAGTCAGCTAAGGAGGATCTGTGCCGAAGAGCTCTGTTCCCAAGTACATCCTGGTGGAACCTTCTAGATCGCATGACAATAATTCGATCCAGAGGGATGATCAAACTTGTAGATGGCACTGATTGAGGAATCAGTTTCAATTGCCGAAAACAAAATGCTAAATTATTACAAAACAGAAATTGCTACTGTGAGTAGAATCGCCGTTTGGTCATAAATAATTATTTTATTTGTCGCTCAAGGAAGTCAAGTAAAATTAACTCTATAGTATGAATATAACATTCAGATGTTTACATTCAGGCCCTGTAGTTATAGTTCAAAATTAAATGCATTTAAATATTTATAAATGTGTAATTAAAAACCGTACATAAAATCATTACATAACATAAGATTAAGTCATAATAAAAAATATTTAAAATAATTATGAAGATTTCTCTTCTGTAGTGGTCTAATATCCCACCTATTATTTTTATTTAAATGAAAACAACTTTAATATAATTTTTAACTGACAATTAATATTCAAAATAGTATAGTAGCATTAGGAAAAATAATGACACACACCACACACACCGAACAGGATTTTGATTTTATTTCTTAACCACTTTTCTGCAATCTATGATAAATAAGATGGACAGCGTTTATTCACTTTTCTATTTATTATATTTAATAATCGCCATATATCTCTGACACTTGTTTTTACACTCTTATAATTTATTATAATAACTGTATATTTTAAATAATACTATTTAGTGGTAATAATATATTCACATAATTTAAAAATAATATAATATTTTAAAAATAAAGTTCATAACACAATACATAAAAAGATATCTAAACGAGATTTTCTTTCCAGTTTCCGCCATAAGAGCATCACAAAAGCTTGGTCAAAAAAATTAAAACCTTTTGCCAGCAATATCAAAAGACCCCTTACTTCAAGCGAAGACTTACACGACAAATACACTGAAAGAATAAAAAATCCTGCAGGCAGAAATTAAATTTGGCATGAAAAAAGGACAAGAAAGGGCCTTGCATTCATCAAATATGCATCTGATAATAGAACCCTTAACGCCTGCGAAATCCCTTTTAGGAATTTACGTGGGTAATTTTTAAGTACAAAGCAATTCATCTACTTGTTACTGAGACTAAATTCAAGAAGTTGCGATCTCTAAAATAAAAAAAACTGTTAATAAAAAAAATCAAACTCACTCAATTTTTAATTTATCTGTTTCTAGGAATAAACATATTATTTGTTTTAGGATAAAATCAAACAGAATTATCAATTATAAAGGAGATAAAATTAATTTATTGCCTAGTCAAGTACAAGTAAAAACAACCGTTGAAAAACCCAGGAAGTTGCTTAAATATCTATTATAGGAATTAAAATTCTCTATACACTCTAAAGTAACTACGCTGGTTTGAATTCTCACCATTTTATATGGTGTTTAGAGAAAAAAAATCATACATTGGTATTGCTAATTAGTTTTGATACCGTTGAAAACTAATAAATATTATATAACACAGAAGCCTATTTCTTACTTTTAATGATTGATAGAGACATCTGGTTAGCTATCGATAATCATATCGCTTATCTGCAATGACTATAACCATATCCATCCCATTCTACCACACGTCTTATAAAAAAATCAAGCTCCCCCACCATGTGATTCAATTCAGAATTATTAATGCGCAATATAGTCGCGGGCGTAGCTCGAATAATAAGCCAAAGCTCTTTCGAATAACCACAAAGAGACGTTAAAAACAACATCATAAGGAATCCCGTAGCATAGACGCGTTATTACACATAATACCCGGGTGCGGCTTGGCTCAGTGCCTAGATAGGAAGGCACCCGATCTCCAACGACATTCTTTTGCACAAACGCTGTTATCCACGTTCCGTTCTAAACTATGACGGCTGGCGATGAATAGAAAGTAACAGGAATCGACAAGAACAATCTAGAATTTCTACTAAGATGATTACGATACTAACAAATTTTACAGTTTAATATAGCAGGTTGTTTAATAATTGTATATGTAACAGTTCATAACTATTTAG